>ML976979.1:1256693-1319852 GCA_010015675.1 Byssothecium circinans | reverse complement strand
ATGCTATAAAAGCAGACTACAACAAAGCTTGGTCCTAATTACCTAAAAATAGCTTATCTAAGTAATTAATAATATCCTCTATAGGTATATCTTTAATTGCTTGGATAAGTTCTATTTTGTTTTTAAAGGTAATAGTAATATAGACGTCTAAAGCAGGAACGCCTTTATCTGCTAATAGTGAATATTGCCCTGAAAAGTAATATTCCTCTATAAATAGTGCAAATCTATCTTTCTACTCCCTATAGGCAAATTCTTTAATAATTTGCTCTATATCTTTTTTATCTTTAGGAGCTTTAGTATTGTTCTTTTCTATAGCTTTTTGAAAAGAACTAATACTATCTACACTAATGTAACTAGTAGAGTTGTTACTTAGTGATATATATAGTTAGATATATATGATTTATATATATATACTATTATTTATATATATAGATAGATTGCTAGATAACTATAAAAATAATAACCTAGAAGTAAATAAGTAATAGCCTTAAATAATATAGTATAGATGACTTCGACATCTACTATAAGGCCTATTACTTATAAAAGGAGACTCTTATATGTGCTTTTAATGTTGTCTTTATAATTGTTTTATTTTTAACAATTTTTTATATACTTTGTAACTAGTATAGTATATAATAAAACAACTTTGGCTAAAATACGAGATATAACTCAGTATTTAATCATCAACTTAAGCTTTTTAAGTTGGAATAAAAATCTTCAACACTTTCTTATGTTGGCATCAACAATTATTGGAATAACAGCCTTTAATAATTTATGTTGGAATAATAATATAAGGCTTATATATATTAAGCCTATAAAACTTTTAACTTTAAATAGTAGTTAAAAGCAAGGCAATACAGCCAAATTACTTCTTATAACTAGGGCAGGTTTTCTTAGCCCAAAATTATACTTATGAAGTATTAAAAAGCACTTAAATAAATAAGGATATAATAGTATTGTTATTTATCTAGGCTTCTTCCTTTATTATATCCTAGTAGGATATATATAAATGAAAAAGAATGAACTAGTTATATAGCTTATAGTAAGCTTATATAACTAATTAAATAGCTTTTTTAGGAAGGTTTTCACAGCCAGATAGTATTAACAATTACCTTAATCTAATAAGTAGAAAAAGGGATTGAACCTTTTAATACTAATAGGCTAGCTTGTTATAGCTATAGACTTATAGATGCTATAGCTATATATAGCTTTAAGTAGATATCCTGCTAACGCTTGTTGGATAACTACAAGTAAAGCAACTAAAATACTAAACGTCTTCCCTTTATAGCTAAATCTTAAAAGATCTAGAAGATAGTTTGTATATAGTTTACCCCTTAGCCTTATAAGAGTCTTAGATAGATTTTATAGAGATTCCTCCTACTCTAATGAATCTATCAAGAGATTTCTATATAAGATATATATATATATATATAAATACTAGGTTACTGTTGTATCTTGTATAACTCTGGCCTATACTTATATAGATATAAATATCTTTATAAAAATCAGAAAGTAAAAAGAACTTAGAATAGTATAAAGTATTAAAGATATTAGTATATATTATAAAAGGTTACTGTTATATCTAGTATAACTCTGGCCTTATATAATATAACTAATAACTAGTAATACCTTTATAGTAACTAAGTTATAAAGACTTATTTCTTTAATCCTATTCTTACTAAGTACTTAGAATAACTTCTAAATTATTCTAAGAACTAACTATAAGTAGTTATTAAGATACTAACAGTCTTAACTAATAGTTCTTAATGACTAATATCATTATAGTTTTTACTTAGTAAGTAATAAGACGGCTAAGACTTAGATGCAAATAGTTCTAAGCTTACCTCTTGCCTTTTACCCTAAGGTATGCACCTAGAATTTGAAAGCTACTAGCTAATAGCTAACTCCTAATAGGTGGGTCCCCTTCTATGCACCATAGAAGGGTTCCTATTACTATATTAATATAAAACAATAGTTTTATATTAATATAATAATAGTTATAGGGTTTAAGTAAGGATAGGTGAATAAGCTTAGTCCCTAGGTTACTAGATTACTCTAGGCCTAGTCTGCAGAGCTTGCCTAGTTAAGTCTCTTTCAGATAGGTTATACTAACCTAGCCAAGCTATATAGCTATTAAAACTATTAAGAAATAGTCCTAGTAGCTAATCCCGGGCTCATAACCTATAAGAAAGCAAGGGAGGTTTGAAAGATATTTAAATAATAATAAAAGTTATTTAAATATAAAAATATAAAAGCTGTATAAGGATAGCTCTTACATAAAGCCGCTAGCAGTAGAAGAGGCTAGTAGTATAGTAGATAGTAGGTAGAAAGTAATAGCTAAAGTGATTGATTTTAAGTAGGCCTATAGCACTTATTTATATACATTCAGTCCTAAGTATATCCTATACTAGCCCTGAGTATTTCCTATACTATAGATCGAGATCTATTACCTAATGATCTGAGATCTAGCATAGATCGAGATCTATTACCTAATGATCTATGATCTTTGATTTGAAATCCAAATTAATTTAAAATCAAATAGAAAGCTCTAGAACTAACTAACTAATAATAGCTAGTCTAATACTAGCTATATTAGTATTAGGCTATATTTAGCCTAAAATAAGTACATATATTAAATAAGTACCTTACTAACTAGAAATAGTTTAGTAAGTACTTAGGTCCAAAGTAGAGGTACTTAGCCTCTATATAAACTAAAAAAAAATTCTTCTAAATGAGTGTAATATACACTAAAATACACTATCAAGAATATAGTGTAATTTTTATGATTACTAAGTACCTAGTACAAAGCAGTTGTACCAAAGTACTAGAAATCAAAAGGTTGTTGTTTTTGACTTGTTATAGTAAAATAACTAGTCAACCAATTTATACTAAATTTTAATATGTTATAGAGAAAAGCCTAAACTATAACATAATAATATCTTAGCTTATTATATAAGCTATTAAGCTTACTATTTTACATTACTTTCTACCTACTACCTACTATACTACTAGCCTCTTCTACTACTAGTAGCTTTATGTAAGAGCTATCTTTATACAGCTTTTATATTTTTATATTTAAATAACTTCTATTGTTATTTAAATATCTTTCAAACCTCCCTTGCTTTCTTATAATCTAGAGTATATATTTAAATAGTATATTTACCCTACTATTTATTATATATAAAGGACGTATCTATATCTCTTTATAGTACTAGGAAGCTAATATACTATATAATTAAAAGCTCTTAGTCTTAAAGAATAGATAGATAACTAATAAGCTTAGTCTTGCATAGTTAAAGCACTTTAACGTGCATATAAAGGGCTAAATAGTAGGCGTCTATTAGTTACTAATTTTACATAGCTATAAAAGCTACCTAAATTAAGATTTTAAGGATTATTATTATAATAATAAGATCCTTAACGTATTCTACCACTAAAGCGGCTACACCACTGAAGTGGCTACTTTTCCTTAGCAACACTAACTTACTTAACTGCATCATCATTATCGTCTACATTACTATCTAAAAATATATACTAAGTACTAGCCTCTAACTTAGAAGAACCCTCTTTATTAGCTTAATAAGTTCTTGCGTTATGCCTAGTCTTACCGCAGTTGCTACAACACTAAATACCTAGTTATTGTAATTGTCGCACCTCACTCTTACCTTCTACCCTTACCCTTTTATAGTTCTAAACTATTCTAGTCTACTATAAGACTATACTCTATAGTGCTACCCTTCTAAATATACTTGCGTTTACGTATTTTACGCTTAGTTATAACTGCAAGTTACTATTCAAGCTCTTTAATGCGCGACTTTATAAGCGTAGTATAATGTAGCACTAACTTAGTACCTTTAATAAGGTATAAAAGCTTATCCTATGCCATTCATAGTGACTAGGTAATAGAATCACGTATAAACTTTAACTATAAGCTAAATTCGCGTGTATTACTTAGAGTCTTTAATAGCTATGGCGTCTCTAGTAGTAAGGGTCTTAGTAGGGTGCGTATATACATATTAAGGTAATTAAGGACTACCTGCACGTTTAAAGGGACTAGCTCTATTATCTTAAAGGCCTTTTAATAGTTCTAAACCGTAAATACGCTTAAAAATGCGTCTTTAAAGGCTAGTAGGAACGCTTCTTTATTAATATAAAAGACGCGCTATTGCGCTAAGCCCTAAATAATATTAGAGTACTTACGCTTAAGTAGTGAGAATAACATCACATTAAGCGGCTAGAGGATATGTGACGAGTATGGTAGCATATAGAGTGTAAGGATCTTATTATTATAATAATAATCCTTAAAATCTTAATTAAGGTAGCTTTCATAGCTATCTAAAATTAGCAACTAATAGACGCTAATAGTTCTTGCCTTTGTATACATGTTAAAGTACTTTAACTATATAAGACTAAGCTTATTAGTCATCCATCTATTCTCTAAGACTAAAAGCTTTTAATTACGTGGTATATTAGCTTCCTAGTACTATAAAGAGATATAGATACATTCTTTGTATATAATAAATAGTAGGGTAAATGTACTATTTAAACATATACTCTAGATGTCTATCACCTACTTCTTATCACCTAGCTAAACTATTATAGGCCTTTCTCACTTCTCTAAGCTAGTAACCACTTTTATAGAGCTAATAATACCTATCTAAAAGCTAGTCTTATTAAAGTTATGTATATTATTATTATGTATGCCGTACTTTGCTTTAGTATCCCGCACAAGCTTAAACTACGCGCTAACTACCTTAGGATTTTCCTGTAATGCCCTTTAATAGTCCTTTAAATAGTTTTAAACCATTTATAACTATTCTAAATAGTCTATAAACTATGCTACTTAGTTAATGCCTACTTTCTTACTACCTTACTCGCGTAGTAGTTTATTCGCTATATCTAACACTTCACCTAATGTAAGTACGAATCCTTACGAATTAAGGTTAAAGATGTATTAGATAAGCGTGTCCTCTTTAGTTAAGGATAGTTTGAAACAGTTTAGTACTATTATTAGTTAAAAGGCGGTTCTGTTGAGGCGTGCAGAGAGTCTCTAATAACGAACGTTAAAAGCCTTAGCAGTGCGTTGGAGGCTTGTAAATTGGCCTAATTAGTAAGCTTAAAGGGCAAGCTCAATCCTGCCTTCTTATTAAACAAGTATTGCGTTTATTAGTTGAGGCATTTCGTGATAAGTGTGGTAATGGTGTTGCTAAGGAAAAGTAGCCACTTTAGTAGTGTGGCTGCTTTAGTAGTAGAATACGTTACGCTCTATATACTACTATACTTATTATACATCCTCTAGCTACTTAATATAGTATTATTCTTACTACTTAAGTATAAGTACTCTAAGATTATTTAGGACTTAGCATGCTAACGTATCTTTTATATTAATAAGGAAGTATTCCTACTAGCTTTTAAAGACGTATTTTTAAGCGTATTTATAGTTTAGAACTATTAAAAGGCCTTTAAGGTAATAGGGCTAATCTCTTTAAATGCGTAGGTAGTACTTAATTATCTTAATATATATATACGTACCCTACTAGGACCCTTACTACTAGAGACGCTATAGCTATTAAGGACTCTAAGTAATATATGTAAATTTAGCTTATAGTTAAAGTTTATACGTAATTCTATTACTTAATTACTATAAATAATGCAGGGTAGGCTTTTATAGCTTATTAAAGGCGCTAAGTTAGTACTATATAGTACTATACTTATAAAGTTACGTATTTAAGAACTTAAAAAGTAACTTAAAGTAATAACTAAGCGTAAAACACGCAAGTAGAAGTATATTTAGAAGGGTAGTACTATAGAGTATAGTTCTATAGTAGACTAGAATAGTTCTAAACTATTAGAAACTATTTAGAACTATAAAAAGGTAAAGGTAGAGGGTAAATATAAAGTATAATAACTAGGTATTTACTACTATAGTAACTATAGTAAGGCTAGGTATAATATAAGAATGTATTAAGCTAATAAAGAGGGTTCTTCTAAGTTAGAGGCTAGTACTTAGTATATATTTTTAGATAGTAATACAGATAATAATAATAATAAAATTAAGTAAGTTAGTATTACTAAGGAATTTTAGGCTGTTTAATAGTTTAGGCTGTTTGATAGTAGATTACATTACTTAGTATATAATCTTATAATAGTTTTTTAGTATTAGGTTTTTTTGTGCCTAATTAGGACTAGCGCTTATTAGCTCTAATCTCTAGCCGTACTAGACTAGATTTTCACCTCCTTTTTACTACCTATATATACTACACCAAGTTGACTAAGCAAGCAAGTCAAGTCTACCGTAAACGCAACACTAAGTTAAGCAAGTTAAGTCAACGCCTTATAAACTCCAAGCAAGTTAAGTCACGACTCTAGACTTGCTTGACTTGTTTGTTGACATGTCTGCTCTCCACTCCCACACACTCCCCTTTTTCCCAAATCAGAAATACTCATAAACAGGTGCTAGCCTCGAGAAATCCTCTCCAACCAGCGCCCACCACACCCAATTCCCTCCAAAAGCCCCGCAGCAACAGCACCGAAAGCGATATATTAATTAGTAAAAGAAGCGTATTAATCAGCAAGTGAGAGCGTCGGAAGTGCGTGACGTAGATACGCGTTCGAGATTTTGCTTTTACCGACTTGATGGCTTCTTGCTGGGCAGAGCGGTGGGCATGCCATTGTTTTTCATCGTTGTTGACTTCCGTGCTCGAGTAGTAGGCGTCGGCGTTGACGTCGGTGGTGGTGTGTGAGAGGATGGTTTATTTTGTTGATGCTCGCGAAGTAAGCACGTATTGTGAGGTCATCGAACTCATGGTTCGCGAACCGGATATTGGCAAGGTCGGCTTTGGTCGAAATGAAGGAGATGATGCCGTAGAGTAGTTCCTTCGACAGAGTTGCGAGAGAAGCCAGAGACGGTTTCTATAATCACCAACTAAACAAAATGAGCGTAGTTTGAAATTCTTGCATATACTGGATATCTGTAGGAACGCATGCCACATGTGCGTCTGGCTCCCGCCGAGCAATGACAGTGGCCCCGCAATTATCCACCTCCAAGAGATAGCTTTTAGGAAAGAAGAATTTCGGAACTATAATAGATTGTGCTGTGAGGGGCTTGAAGCGGACGACTTCGATCCTACCATATAGGGGGATGCCTCAGTGGCGATAGGATCCTCTGTATAATACGAGTTCTGAGGATAACCCTCATGATACGTTTGCCCTGGGTATTGGTTCCGAAAAGGATGTGGTAGCTGGTGGAAAGAAGGTCTGCTCGCAGTAGGTAGGAGTTCTAGTGGAGTGAAAAAAGGTAATTGCGGATTTATAGGTAGATATCCTGCTCTTTGTAATAGGATACGTGTATCTAAATATAGCGTTCTTGTGCTTGGAAGCCGCTGTCCTAACCCCTTCTTATCCTGCGCTTCCCTTTCTTGCCCTATTTGCAAGAGTATTCTTTCCCTACCTTTCTGTGCGCTCTGTATATTTTTAGCTTTTACTCTTAGTTGCTTTTAGGCTAACCCTTTGTGATCCTTTAGATTGCCTAAGCAGCTTTTTTGCTTATTAGAATTAGATAACCCTATAGTACGCTTTAGATCTTTAAGTAAAGCCTTTGTAGAACTTAAGACCTACTACTACTTCTTCTCTTTAGTTCTAGTAAATAGCTTTTACACTAATAATATAGCTAGACTAAAGGTTAATGTTCCTAAAGGTGTTAATGTTTTTATTAATACCGCTGGTTTACTGTGGTCCGGAGTCTAAGACCTCTTTTACATGCACTCCTGGCCAATGGTGGCTGAAGGGGACTTTGCAGCCTTTATTTTCTTGTCGTGTTTATAATTTTCGTCCACGATCCCCTGGAGCTCTTGTCGCTTTTCAGCTACGAGAGCTTTTTGCGCGGAGCTTGACTGACTCGGGCCTTGCTGCTGACGGTCTTTCGCGGCGTCTTTGATCCCTTATCCAGTGAAGGTCTAGGAACATTATTAGACATTTTAAATAACGTAATGTGTTGTAAATGATAATATTTAAAGGGTAAATGTAGGTATTTTTAAAACAAAATTAAGGATTATTTCTATCTTAAAAATAAGCATTACTAACCGTTCTGTAGTGACGTCCACGCGGATGGTGTGGAGGGCAGAGAGGTTAGAGGAGGAAGAGGAGGGGGCGAAGATGGTTCTGGGGTGGGATGTGCAGGATGGAGGGAGCGCTGTTTTGGGGGGTGGGTGGTTAGTAGATGAGTGGCCAACTTGGAAGTCATGGGAAGGGAAATGGGGGAGACGTACCGAAGCTACAGTTTGGGCAGTGTGGGAGGTCGGAGTCGGGCGTGGGGTGGATGTACGGTCGTGGGGGAGTGATGGCGCGGGATTCTTCTGGTGGCCGGGAGTGGGGAGTTGGGAGGTGGCAGCTTGGCGACGACCATCATCCTGTAGGAGAAGGAGATCTCGGCGTCTTATGTCTCTGATGCTAGGGTGAGTGATGAATTGTTTGAGCGGGTGCGTGTGCTGGAGATGGCTTGCCAGCCCCAGGATGGTAAGGAGTTGTTCATGATGTGGATCGACGCGACGAGGTAGTTGATGGGAGTAAGGAATTTGAGAGGTAGGGCGTTTAGTTGTGCGGCGGGGTTGTTATACAGGGCCGGTGCCTGATGTAGGCGTTCTTTGAGGTGCTTCAAATAGTCTATTCGGAATATAGGCTGTGATTAAAAATTTGAAGAGGCGCAAGTGACATGCACTTGTGGACCACATCCATGATGAAGTTCGACTAGTCAAATGCGAATGGAATTATAGAACACGAAATTCTCCTTGGTAGAACGCCGTGATACCCCTATTACTGAGTATTATAATGGAATACTGGAATTAAACTAGAAGAGAATTACAATGCGTTACGTGATATGAGATAGAGGTAGGGAAGAGCAAATAAATCCCAGCCGGCGATGAAAGACTGCCGAAGCATCCGCCAAAAGACTCCAACCATGCCAAAGAAACACCAGTGCCCAATCCAGAATTAAGTATTATAATATAGATCAACTTATCCTCCGTCTCTTGGAATGTCGATCACCGTCTTCGGAACATCCTATCAAGCAACGATTGAACGAACAATGCTCGCTGGATCGAGTCCGTTTCCTTCGGTGTTGATTGCATTTGGGGCAGACACCTTTGGAGTTCATGGATCCCCCCTTCAGTTGTAGATACCGCCGGGGATGGTTGCGACTGCAAACAGAGTAGTGGTGCCTGGGGCATCTACAGCAATGCTGACATCCGCTGCATGTGGGATATAAGGGGGATGGATCAGTCTTATCTCCATGCTCATCCGGTTCTTGCGCAGAAATATGATCGACGGGATCAGTTCTACTCAGTGAATTGTTGGAATTCACTGAGTCGTAGTGGTGCCCTGACTCGATGAAATTTTCCCTTGCGAAATGGAATTCAAACTGGTATGATGGTGTCAGGTCGTGGCTAAGCACTGTTAGTCCTTGCTCAACTTATGTCGACTACAGTACTTACCCAAATGTCGGATATGCCCAACCGGAATACGCGCTTCGACCTCGGTCGCGGACTGCATAGCTCCGATCCACCGGATCAGAGGGGTACGTCCGTATCTGCCTATCAAACGCTCTTGGGTTGGCGGCATGTCTTCTATAGTCGCCATGTACTCTCTCTGGCTCCATGAGGTCCATGCAACCTGGAAAACGCAATCGGACGCTGACAAAACTAATCAAAGCATTAGTAGACTGTATGGCCAAAAGTTTTCAGACAAATGAAAACGCAAAGAAAGATCTGAATTGGGAAAGGCAATGAAATAGGCAACCAACGTGAAAATGCGTGTAAGCTCACTGAGCCAATGTACAACGAAACCTTCATCCCCGGGAACAATGAAGCGGATATGAATGTTGCTCCTGTCAGTTCTGCGATGCCGAGACCGTTCGAATTCGCCCAACAACTTCTTCAGCTGACGGAGTTCTGTGTAGCCCCAAAAGTGTTCGGTGCGAACGTTGATGGTTTTCCTGTGCTCTTGCCTCCCTGTGAGAAACTGGTCCAAGTTACGCGACAGATTATCGAGGCTTTGATGTGACCCCGAATTATACTCTAGAGAAGGCTCCACCAATTCCAAGGCTTTGGCAAGAGCCCCGGTGTTGGCGCTGAAAACCCTGGAGCCTCCGCGTGAGCGTGAGTCGAGAGTCGAGATACTACGGCTGGTGCCTAAGCTCAATGCTGAGACTGTAGGTCGAAAGTATGGAACAACTCTGTTTGCTTCGTCCCATGTTTTCTGCCTCTCGACAATGGCCTCTTCCGAAATGCGGCTCTGGTCAATCCTGGCTTGCTCGTATGCCTCTTGTAATGTCTCTTGTTCCAGCTGCCCAGGGGAAAATGAAGTATTGGCGCGTACAAGCAGCCTATGGTGGCACACACCGCAGCGAGTAAAGTCACTGTTGGGGGCGCCAAAGCAACTCGCACAAAGCCATTTGTCCGAACCCCTAGGCGCCATGGGCAAGGAACTGCTGTTAGCACTACCCCCAAGATGTTTATGAATCTCTTCATCATCTGGTCGGTGCGGTAGGATTAAGCGGGACAGCTGTGAGAATAAGAAGGACAGGTCGTGGATGCGCTCGTTGATGCTATCACGATGCTGGACCATAAAGTGGGATTCGCGACGCCGACGTCTCTTCGCTTCCTGCGACAAAGACCCTGTGGGCAACGTCGTCGGCAGAGGTGTTGGAACCGTGAGCGAAGGATCTAGGCAGCCATAAAGTCGTGACGAAATTCCATCTTTCTGTCCAGCCGTGTGCGGATAGGGCGTCGGGTCAGACATGAACCGGTGCATGGCAACGGAAGGCGGAGTAATTCCAGGGAGCGCCCATGAGCTGCTATCGTCAAATTCTGGATTGATCGGGGGTGGAACAGTTGCGGGAAATGGCCATTCAAGCTGGGGAGCATAACTATGTCGGTGCATCATTCCCGGCATGGCGAATTCGAACGCATTGGAACTCAATGGGTCGGGTATGGAATTTGCCTCCTGGTAGTAGGATCGAGACGACTGGTTGGATGCCAAAGAGTTTGCCCAAAAGTCCTGGGAAGAGTAGCCGGTGAAGGAAGAAAAAGGTTCTTCGTAGAAAAGTCCGCAAACACCAACGTCGGCTTCTTGAGGAAGCTCGGTATCCCTTCTCCTGTGATGTGCTTTATAGGCTTGGGTTTCCCACAGGGTATCAGAACGATAGGTTGAGCCATAACAGCAACAACGGGAGCGATATTCTTGACAATGTGCACAGGTCAAAGTTTGGAGTTCGTGACTCACATCGTCATGAAGAACAGCTTGACTTTCTGGCCGCTCAGATATGATTAGACGAGGAGGGGGAATTGGAGCAACGATCGCGATATCGCCCTCATCGGACGATGATGCCTGGGCCGCCGCAGCACGATCGCTCGGTGTACGCTCTTCGAGTGAAGACGCGCTCATTATCGCTTCCACTTCAAAATTTGTCACAGCTTCCCGGCCCCCCATGTCCGCCTCGTGTACAATCAGGGCGATGGCTCTGGATACCTCTTGAGCATCATACCGAAGCGACGCGTTGCTTCGTAAAAGGTGATTGTCAACCAGATCCAAAATCTTACAAGTCGTCGGGTCATCATTATTGGCTCTAGCACGTAGCTGATCGTGCCACGACTTAACGTGGGGTAGTACTTGCTTCCCATCATGGAACTTGGCAGCACTGTTGGTGCCAGAAGGAGAGATTGCGTGCTTTCGGAGGGTCTCAAATTCCCGAATTCCATGGAAGCCTTCGATGATCCAGGTCGCGGCCATGGATAGAATACAACCGAGTGACCATACATCAACGCTCTGGCTTACAGCCTCACGTGGATTCCACTCGTAAACCTCTGGTGCGACTGTTTGCGTTAGCCGATTGCATAATTCAACCCGCAGCACTGGAGGGGATTGTGCAACGCTTTTACTGGATTCAACAATGGAAAGTGTTCCAACATCATTGTCACATAGCAGTATGATAGGCAAACTTACGGTAGGTAGCCGTGCCTCCATGCATGATCTCTTTAGCAGGCTGCTCGTCTTTGCGCTCTGCGAACTTGGAGAGCCCGAAGTCGGCAAGCTTGAACGTGCCGTCCATGTAGAGAATATTGTCTGGTTTCACATCAGCATGCCACCCTACATACGAACCTTGCTTCCCGTCAAGCCCATGAATACTCTGGAGTGCGTCTGCAATTCCTCTCAGCTGCGTCCAGAATGTCTTGATCTCAAGCGTAGTGGACGGTGGAGCAGTGTCTGCGAAATACTCCGATAAATCACACTGCGCACTTTCCAACAAGAGGTTATAACTGGTCCTGCCCTGAGCGCCATATTGAGTGAAAGAGCCTAGGCACCGGATGATGTTAGGATGCTCATTTTTCTGCTGGCTCAAGATTGAGAAAGCTTCCAGTTCTCTCTGGAATAGAAGCTGATGCTCGCTACTGTACCGCTTCACCACTCGCAGTTGGCGCTGTCCATCACCAAGTGCGTCATCATTGGACCAAGTTTCGACCTTAAAAACGGCAGCGGTGCCGCCTTTCTGGTTGACTTGTCCAATGTATTTGATTAAGAGTGGTTCTAGAGGGGCATCGGATTCTCCATGGTTCTCGAAGGTCGTAATGCGCTTGAGTGCGATCTTGACTTCTTGACCCCAGTAAGCGGGGTTTCCAAAGTTCAAGAATTCGGAGAAGTCATCGTTTGTGGTGTCAGGAGGCTCTTCCTCATCCATTCCGTCATCTGGCTGAGTATCTGGAGGCTTTCCAGAATCACCGGGGCCAGTGTTCCGGTCGCTTCCATTGGTTGGATCCTCTTTATTTGCATCAGAGCCCTTATTGTTGCCATCCACGTCGTCATCGTCGTCATCGTCACCTGGGCCGCTCATGCTTTTGCCCGAGGCATCATTGTCACCATCTGCTGCTTTCGCCGGGGTACTAGGTTTCCTGTGATACCGTCTTATATGGTTACACCGATCTCTCCAAGTCCGATGGCGGTGATGCGTGCAAAGCCCGCATCTTTCCGGAAAAGACTCGGGGACATTGGGTACCTTGAACTCAGAAATGTACCCTAGATTGGCATGAGAAAGCTTGAGATGATGTCGAATTTTGTCTTCTCTGGTGAATACATGCTTGTGAGAAGCATGTTGTTCATCTCCGCAGACGTTGCAAAACCAAAACTCTTGGGGCAATACGGTGCCTTCATGGCGGAACAAGTCGTGGGCTGTCTTGAAACTTCTGCCACATCCCAAGGTACACTCGTAATTGCCACACTGTTTCTCGTGAGAGCGTATCCGTTGGCAACCTTTCGTTCGTCGCGCGAGCCTGAGTCGCTCGATCACGGCGGAAAGGCTCGGTGTCAGGATCACACGCCCGCGAGGGATTGAAAACACCGGGATTAGATCTTGCACGGGTTTGTCTTGGGTAGCGTGAGATTGAGAAACTTCCGCAGAGGGCATCGCATTGTTGTATGTTGGATTCATCGGCATGGTTGTTTCCTTTTCTCTTTCAGCTCGTGCGGTGCCATCATTGGTAATAGCAAGGCCTGTGGTGTTGAAGTTCAGAGGCGGCTGTCGGCTGTGGACTCCGGCTGCAGAGGATAAATCCACTTGCACAGTCGGTAGATACAGAGCGCGCGGGGGAGCCGGTGTGGTGCTGATGGGGCACTGGGGCAGTTGCAATGCATGGTTAGGAAACATATCTGGAGCGTTAGGATGATGCTCGGTCCCGTTGGCATGCACAAAACTGCCTTGGTCGTTTGATCGTTGGGGATTCGCACTTGCACTACCATTGTCGCCTTGCAGATAGCGACCCGAAACATTCCCAAACAGATAGTGAAGGTAAAATTTGATCAGATTTTGCGACGCGCCTAGAATCTCGGCGAACAGCGAGGCTATCTCGTCGATCTCGGTAGCTCGCTGCTTGTTGTTCGTTTGCCAGATTCTCAGCGTCGCCTTCTGCCAACCTAAGAGCTCTTTCGGTAAAGACGCCTGACCGAGATCGTACACGCCGGAATCTGGAAGTGACTGTGAAAGTAGGGAGCTTCCGCTTTCGGTGGAATAACACTGTTGTGGTCAGATATTTCCGTCCAGGGCCAACTATCCTGAATGAGCGAAAACTTACGAAACTATTGGAGGTATCGATTGAGGTGTAGTCGGAATAGGTCATTGAGTGACCGTTCCCCCTAGTTCGAACGTCGTTGTTCATGATGTTTGGGTTCATGGCTGCGTTGGTTGATAGTTGGTGGGCTGACAAGGCTGGCTTTCAGCGTTACTTGGAAGTTTCTAATAAGACGTTTAGCTAGACATAGACTGGGTGAGTGGTGTCGCGATGAGAAACTGCAGAATCATCATAGTTGGGATGCTACTCTAGAAGAAAGGTGGTCGTCCAGAGCCGCATGAACCTGAGGAGGGCGATTACGACCTTCGAGTCCCTCATCGCCCTGCGCCACGCTACGTCGCCCTCGCTTAAGCAGAAGCAGCCACATGTCGCCAACCAAACAGGGCGTCGGCTACTCTCGTATGCAGATTCTGTTGCGTCATTCTCTGAGAATCGAGGGCTTTCCAGGGCGGTCGTGGGTAAGGAGCAAAGTCTGAGTATGCCTCGTAAAATCTAACATAGTTGCGTTTAGTTACGCGATTTAAATAGCAGGAATTAAGTAAAAGTGTAAATATTAACAGAAACAAGATAGCATTTGCAATTGTACTGTACCAGGAGGTGGATGAAGCGCTTAGGTTATACGGATAGAAGCCTGAAACTCTCGCTCTACAGATATTAACGGACGTGACAAATTTGTACAAGATGCGAGATAGACGAAAGGAGCCAGAGTGATGACCAGTGCGATAATAAGACGTGCGATGTTGAATGAGCAGTGAGGAGTGGAGACGCGACGAACCTTCGGACCCAAAAAGGGACCCGCCCACGCTAATCCAGATTAAGCCTCGCTTCTTCCATCATCCCAGTTGGAGTCACCGTTCGCGTTCATTCTCTATACTACACAAACATCGATCTTTGGATAATCCACTTAGAAAAATTCCAAGACCAATGACGCGTGGAAAACTAATTGTGCTCGAGGGGCTCGACCGGGCCGGCAAGTCAACGCAATGCGAGATGCTAGCACAAGCGCTTCAGCAGGATGGAATGAAGGTGCATCACATGCGATTTCCCGGTAAGTGGACCATATGGCATTTCTAATTACCAGAAGCTCTATGTGAAAATCTGCGCGTCATACTATGCGATATCACTTTTCAGCCAAAGCAATTCTCAGCGTCATTCTCTGCAATACCCCACTCCCCAAATCTACGCAGACGCATACTAACTACTAACTAAACCAGACCGAACAACCCCAATCGGCCAAATGATAAACAGCTACCTCAGCGGTGCCACTGAGCAAGAAGACCACGTGATCCACCTCCTCTTCTCCGCCAACCGCTGGGAATCCGCTTCCAAAATAACCTCCCTCATCGCGTCCAACACCACCGTCATAATAGACCGCTACTACTACTCCGGCATCGTCTACACGGCCGCGAAGCACAAACCCTCGCTTCCGCTCTCCTGGTGTCGGCATCCTGATGTTGGGCTTCCGCGTCCGGATCTGTGTCTTTTCCTGGATATTTCGGCCGAGGAGGCGGAGAAGCGGGGCGGGTATGGGGGGGAGAAGTATGAGAAGAGGGAGATGCAGGATAGGGTGAGGGAGCTTTTTGGGGTGTTGATTGAGGGGGGTGAGGGGGGGAAGGTCGAAGAGAGGGAGGATATTGTGAGGATTGATGCGGGGAGGGGGGTGGCGGAGGTGCAAGGGAGAGTTATGGAAGAGGTGAAGAGGGTGGTGGAGAAGGTTGATAAGGAGGGTGGGGAGTTAAGGGTGGTGATGGAATGGTGATAATGTCCGCATGCTGTGTGTGCTGTTTGTTGTTGGCCTGTAAATAAATACCTACTATCTATCTATCCTATAGAATTTTAACAGAGAGGGGAGAAGAACGAAATGATCAGGACGTACGTACATACACACACACACATATCCATTTTTCATCATCTTATCTCTCCCTTCTCCCCTGCCCCATACATAAACCAACAAATAAACAAAACGAAAATAAAAAAAGCAAAAGAATAAATACCGAACGAAAGAAGCAAAGGAAGAAGGAAGGACATTCATTCAATTCCATTGGCTCAAAAAAAAAGCGTCAAAAATATCAAAAAACGAGAACACAGCGGCGGATCGAACCCACCAGGTAGCTTCGGTTTGAAGTGCAACTAAGCGGCAATCTTAGACGAACAGGAGTAATAGCCAGTCAGACTCACTTTACCCACGGCGCCAAGTCATCACGGCATCTCAGCGATCAACTAGCGTGAAATAGGGGACCTGCATGTGTTCTCGTTGGAGATTTTGTCGTGGGAATTGTATACATAGGTGGGGTTTGGTGGTTTGGGAGGGAGAAGGTATTATGTGTGGGCAGACTACCCCACTATACGCAAACGCAAACGCAAACGGAAATGGGAAATGCAATAAACATGCCCCTCTTCTATGGAAGTTATTCAAGTCTGTTTGGATGAAAATTGTTTGTGTTTGTGTCTGTGTTATTGATTGCTATGTATGTATTTCTGGAAAGTGGCGACTGCTTTCGATCTAAAGGCAGCAGATGCATGTACAGACAGCTATGCTACCACGACTATACCTCCACGAGACCTTCCTCCCCATCATCCACATCCTCCATCCACGTCTCATCCAGATCTTCGTCCTCTTCGCCCAACTCCTGGGGTACCGCTGACTCTGACTCGGAGATACTGTCCGCCTTCTTCCGTCGCTTGGGTTTGAACATGGCTTCTATCTCTTTCTCGCCGCGTGTACGCAGACTCATTTCCTTCACGAGGGTTGTCCATTGCAGTGGGGACTTGCAGCCGGGACAAGTGCCTTCAAGGGGGATTAGAGAGTCGTGATTTTTTTCTTCGGCTAGGAAGCGCGTGGATAGGCATCTCATGTGGGTGACTGTTCGGCATCCTTCCGAGGGACATACAAGGGCGATGGTACTTGATGCGTCTATTCTGGATTTGCAGATACCACATGATGTCGATCCGTGTTCTTCAAGGAGGTTCTTCGCCTTCTCGACATGCGCTTTGGCGTCCTCATACGCGACTGGAATATCCCGGATGACGTCCGGTATCTTGAACTGATGCTGAAGCTCTGTGACGGTATCCGTCGCTGGTGTCGGGAGCTCTGCAGGCGTAAGCTGGACCGATATGCTACTCCTCAGCTTCGGCGTCATCTTTGCCGTGTTCTTTTCCCAAGCGGCGAATACATCTGCAGCAAAGAAGCGCACGCTTAACGGCCACCTCTCGAAGCTCTTAACCCCGAGCAAATAATGCAGATTCTTCAACCGGGCCTGTAAGCTCATCGGCGGTCGCTTTATTCTTCGACCCGTAGCCTCTCCATCTTTCTTCTTCTTCTGCAACTCTTCGGCTCTCGCATCTCTCACGTCTCTTTCGATGTGCCGGGTGGCGTGTGTGTTCTGCCACGCCCATTCAAACTGCAAGGCAGCATACTTTGAAGGGAAGCCGGTGACAATGCACGTCATCTCCCACGGCCTCTTTCCCTGCATAGATGTTCGTTTCGCGCCGCCCTTGCTCGAGCCATTGTGTTGACCGAGTCGACGGGCTGGGTTTGGCGTGCTTCCGATGTAGTATGATTTGCGGTTCTTTGAACGCAGAAGATAACAGCAGTAGAATGCAGGAATCGGTCGGTCGACCTCCAGTGCTGGCATCTTTGATCGATTCATGGTTGATAACAGATGTTGTGGTTGAATAGTGGTAGTCTAGGGGGCGGTTCTCACAGGCAACAACAAGAGAGGAACATTCAACGTTGATTGGTTGGGGGCGAGTGCACCCTTGCAGCGGGCGACGTCAACAGTGCAGGCGATGGATTGGCGCATCTGATATTGAAGTACAGAAAATACGCGGGACGTGAGCGCATGCAGTATTGTTCAAACGTTATAGGTGTGCGGCGGACGTGTTATAATTGGCGGCATCTGCCGTTCTGCATGAAATGTGCTGTGCCTCAGCTGCAGGAAGGTTTTGCGATCACAGCGATCTTAATTGCTACTTGGGTTGTTAGAAGCGCATTTGACGCAGACTTCCGTGCGGTGTTTTACAAATGGCAACAAAATTGCATTACATGGGATGGTTGACAACAAAGCCAAGTTGTGCGGCCTTGCGGTCGAGGCGTGTACTGCACCTATGGTAAGTTTCAGCACCGCGAGCACCACACATCTAGGGCAAATTTGATATTGAAACGTGGTTGGCTGCACTTCAATTGAATAGAGAAAGAATTTAGATAGTTGTGTCTGCGGAATTACTGCGACAATCTGCTGAAGAAAACATGACCATTGCCAAACATCTAATTGCTCCTTTGTGAGGCGTGGTTCAAGTGTGGATCGATCCCGGCTAGCGCTCGTTCGCATCTCGAACCTCGCTCGGGCCCGTCTGGATCCAGCGTCCTTCCTCCTACAATACCATACAGGCACACCTCACACGACCCGACGTCGCCCAGGACGAGAAGTACGCAGAACGTCCGAGGACGACATCGACCTGTGGGAGCGTGTCCATCCCGAATGATACACGCAGCACACTCTTTTGAGCTGTGATCCCGTCGCATACGGCCGCTGTTCCTCTCGCCAGTCGCTCATTGCCCTCAACCCAGGGCTTATGCCAGCGGATACCCACCCCCCACGACCGTTTTCGACCCTGCAACGCCTGTAGGAGTGAATACTGCATTCCCAACATCGTTAAAATCTGTAATTCGCGCCGGTTCGATCAATAGGGCGGCGCTGGGTGCAGCAGCGACGGAGCGATGGCCGACTTCGTACCCTCAGGCGGACAGCCCACCATGTCCACCTTCCGGGTCGCGGGAGCAAATGGAGGGCCTACCGCGGGTCCTTCAGCGCCGAAGACGAGAATGGGCGGTATTGCAATGCCCGCAATGAACGGCGCACCACCAAGTGCCACGAACGGGATACCCTTCAGCGCTCGCAAGGCGCCTGCATTAGACCTGGCTACCGTTGAGCGCAGAGGCCAGGGGCCCCCCATCGACCCACCACCAAAGTCGGATCGCATGTTCGGGCTGCAGGAAGCTCCAACCTATCGCCCGACAGCGGAAGAGTTCACGGACCCTTTGTCCTATATCCAGAAGATTGGTGCAGAGGCTCGGAAATATGGCATTGCGAAGATTGTGCCGCCAGAAAGCTGGACGCCGCCTTTTTCAATCGACACAGAGCGATTCCACTTCCGCACACGGCGGCAGGAGCTGAATTCGGTCGAAGGAGGTATGTGTCCCTTCTGTCAGAGTGATGAATATTCGCTAACATGGCAAAAGGCACCCGTGCCAATCTGAATTACCTCGACCAGCTGGCCAAATTCCATAAGCAACACGGCATGAGCCTCACTCGCTTCCCTAGTGTTGACAAAAGACCGCTGGATCTATTCAAGCTCAAAAAGGCCGTCGAGACACGCGGCGGCTTTGAGCGTGTGTGCAAGCAAAAGAAATGGGCTGAAATTGGACGAGACCTCGGCTACAGCGGCAAGATAATGTCTTCGCTGTCAACGTCGCTGAAGAACTCATATCAGAAATGGCTCCACCCGTACGAAGAGTATCTGAGGGTAGTCAAGCCAGGGGTGCAGCAGATGCGCGAGTACGAGAATGGCGGCCCATACACCCCATCACCCGCGCCTTCGCCGATGAAAAAGTCGACCCAGGGCACACCAGCTGGTCACGTTGAGTCGCCTGCCATGAAGGCCTCTGCCGCGCTGAACGCTTCCATGGACGTCGAGGCTGCCCCGACGCCCCCTGCTGAGCTACCTCGACCCGTCACATCGCATGGGTTTACGCCTGTCAATGCAGCTGGCTTCACCGCGGTCAATGCCCAACCACAGCAACCGCCGCAACCGCCTCCCTCCGCCGTCTCTACGCCCATACCGAATTCGTTCGCAGCAGTGAACACACCCAATAGTTTTCATAACCAAGCAGACTCTCTCACATCTACACCACTTCGAAATGGCAGCCCTATGCTGTCAGCAAACAACACGCCAGATCTGCGACCGTCTGCTGTTGGTCTTACGCCGCTCTCGAATGGGCAAGCCTTCAACCATCTTAAGCGAACCCTATCCCAAGACTCCGAGGCTGGCATGAGTGAAGACGCCGACGCGGCAAACGGCCGACGCAGTAAGCGTCTTAAAAAAGGTAAGTACCTCCCGCGCATGCAGGTTGCAGCCTTTTCCCACCTGTCGTCAGAACAGGGTTGCGTTGCAGCGCATCCTTGTCGAATCTAGGTGCGGCTAATGCAGCGACACTCGTTTGATTGGCGAACAACTCCGACTAATACGAACACTTGCAGATGCAGCACCCACAGTGGCGGGCTCCCATATGACCCAGCCTCGTCAATCGACACCCGGCCGACCTTCTGGCAATCCCCGCGTGCGCGCAGCCGATGAGCGTCCTGGAGATGTACGTATCCTGCTTGCAAAGCTTTTAAGACTCTGCTAATTCACCCCCAGCGCTGCGAGACATGTGGTACGGAGGATGACCCATCCAACATCTTGCTCTGCGACAGTTGCGACGCTGGCTACCATGGCTACTGCCTTGATCCACAGATCAAAGGCGTACCAGAATACGATTGGCATTGCCCGAAGTGCCTTGTCGGGACCGGCGAATTTGGGTTCCAGGAAGGCGGCGTATACTCCCTCAAACAGTTCCAGGAACGGGCGCATAACTTTAAACAAGGCCATTTCGCCAAGATGGCATTCGACCCCGTCACGAACGCTGCGAAGCCTGTAACTGAGGATGACGTCGAGCGCGAGTTCTGGAGGCTTGTTGAGAGTATCACTGAAACCGTCGAAGTCGAATATGGTGCTGATGTCCACTCCACAACACATGGCAGTGGGTTCCCAACCATAGAGCGCAACCCTACCGACTCGTATTCAAATGACCCGTGGAATCTCAACATCCTTCCCTACGCTCCTGAGAGTCTTTTCCGACACATCAAGTCGGATATTTCTGGAATGACCGTTCCCTGGCTGTATGTCGGCATGGTCTTCTCCACCTTTTGCTGGCACAATGAGGACCACTACACGTACTCTGCGAATTATCAGCACTTTGGCGCTACAAAGACATGGTATGGTATTCCTGGCGAGGACGCCGAGAAGTTTGAGCAAGCCATGCGTGACGCGGTACCAGAGCTCTTTGAATCCCAGCCCGACTTGCTCTTCCAGCTCGTTACCTTGTTGACACCGGAGCAACTTCAAAAAGCGGGCGTTCGGGTATTCGCACTCGACCAGCGTGCTGGCGAATATGTCATCACTTTCCCTCAAGCCTACCACGCCGGTTTCAATCATGGATTCAACTTCAACGAGGCTGTCAACTTCGCTCCGTCCGATTGGGAGCCTTTTGGTGAATTGGGTGTCCAACGTCTCCAGGATTACCGCCGCCAGCCATGCTTCTCTCATGATGAACTGCTACTTGCAGCTGCATCACGGAAGGACACGACCATCAAGACCGCGAAATGGCTAGCGCCTGCGCTGGAACGAATGCGTGACAAGGAATTGCAAGTCCGCGCAGAGTTTGTGGAGAGGCACAAAGCAGTGCAGGAACACGCTTGCAAGATTGATGGCACAGGGGAAGCTTGCGAAATTGACTTCGTGATAGACGATACGGACATGCACGAAGATGAACTTATTTGCAGCTTTTGTAAAGCGTACGGTTACCTCTCGCGATATTACTGTGCCAACGCCAAGAAAATCCTTTGCTTACGGCACGCCGGGTGGTACGAATGCTGCTCAGGTAGCTCAGAGGGCCATCGGTATGCGGGAGATCACGGTGAGCATACGCTCATCTACCGCATGTCGAACGATGTGCTTTCTACTACGGTACAGAAGATTGTGGATAAAGCAGGACTGCCGGAAGCATGGGAAGCAAAGCTCGATGCCGTTCTCGGTGAGGGCCCCAAACCCCAACTCAAAGTGCTACGGTCGCTGCTGAATGAAGGCGAGAAGATTGACTGGGAGTTGGCCGGCCTTCCAAACCTCAAAGTGTTTGTGGAAAAGTGTACGGAGGTGGCGGAAGAAGCCTTGACCTACACTACGCGCAAACAGCAAGCGCGACGCAAGAATGAGCGTACAGCCGGTCGTGGCAGAGGAGCTGCTGGCAAAGCCGCGGCAGCTGCAGCAGAGGCTGATGAGAAGGATCGAGAGTTTCGGAAAGTCGAAAATTTAAGAAAGTTGCTGTTGAAAGCCAATGATCTCGGATTTGAAAGCCCGGAAATGCACTCACTTCGCGAGCGCTACGAAAGCATTGTCGAATTCCGGGACAAGGCACGCTCGGCCCTGCAAAGTTCGCCCGCCCAGCAAAGCATCTCTAGACTGGATGAGCTTTTGGAGGAGGGTAAAGCTTTCAACATCGACCTCCCAGAGATTGGCTCACTCGACAAAGTCGTTCAGCAACTCAAGTGGCTTAAATCGGCAGAAGAGTTCAGGCTGAAGCAGTCATCCCTACAAGATGTTGTGGCTCTCATCGCACAAGGTATCGAGTTCGGCATGCCTGAAACCCATCCCGAAATTCACTTCCTGAATGAGAAGAAGATCCAGGGGGAGCTGTGGGAAGCCAAAGCCAAGGAGCTCATGTCGGTCGAAAACGTGCACTACCAGCAACTAGATGCTCTCTCCAAGCAAGCCGTGTCAATCCCCGTCACCCCCGACACATTGGCTGCTGTTGACGCGATTCTAAAAAAGCAACGCGACGCCCAAGAGCTCATCATGTCTCTGTATGAGCGCAGCAAGGACCAGGATTTCTCCAAGCGGCCAATGTATATGGAGGTCAGGAACGCCATGGAAGCTCTGAATGCACTCAACAGCAAACCTGCCGGAACAATCGATCTCGAAAAGGAACAAAAGCGTCACGAAGATTGGATGCGACGCGGCAAGAAGCTGTTTGGCAAGGCAAATGCCCCTCTCCACATCTTGCACGCACACATGAAGCAGGTCGATGAACGGAATCGGTCTTGTTTCGATCTCACGGACCAACCCAGGATGCCTGTTGAGCCTTCTTCTAGGGCAAATTCGGAAACCTCGGACCTCGATGATGGTGATGGGACAGGGTCGAGTCGGGATCTCTTTTGCATTTGTCGTAGACCAGAAGCTGGCATGATGATTGAATGCGAGCTTTGCCACGAGTGGTAAGTTTTGACCGTGGTCCCGCATTGACGAATGCTAAATTGTACAGGTATCACAACAAGTGCCTGAAAATTGCCCGCGGCAAAATAAAGGAAGAAGACAAATATACCTGTCCAATCTGCGACTATCGGGTCAAGATTCCGCGTGATGCTACGCGACCTAAGCTCGAAGACCTTCAAATCTGGCACGAAGAGATTAGTGTTCTACCATTCCAGCCCGAGGAGAAAGAGACGCTTGAGTCAATCATCGACGACGGGACAAAATTCCGTGATTTTGTCGCGCAGTACATCCAGCCAATCATGTCCTCTCCGGAGGAGCTCACCACTCAGCGCTTCTATTTGCGTAAGCTCGAAGGCGCGGAAATTCTTCTTTCGAAGGAGATCAACTGGTTCCGGCAAGAGCTGCACAGATTTGCTCCTGTGGCTCCTAATCCTCCGCCGATTCTTAATGTGTCACTCTCGACTCGCAAGCCTCGCCCGACAAAGCAACAGAAATTGATGGCGCAGCACGGCGTGAGTAGTGCCGAGGAGTTACCTGCTCATCTGCGAGCAAAGACTCATCAATTCAAGCAACGCAAGTCGTTAGACCCGACTAAGCCTCCGAGTCTGCAACCTGCCCCTGAGCCCTCGCATACACCTCCGGGCGAGCCGCCGGCCATCCATAAGAGCGGGTTTGCGGGCGAGCAAGACTACTTCAACAACTCACCCACGTTTGCCAGCAACGGGCAACTTAACTTTGGTGCCAGCTCGTCGGCCATGCAGCAGCCGATCCAGCCGATAGATCCAGGACTCTTCGAAGGCCAAGGTCAAGGCGCTACCAGCCCCTTACAAGACGTGTTTAAGAGCTCCGCAGGCAGTCAAGAGATGTTCGGCGAAGTCCTTGAGTCGGAAGGCGGCCAAGCTGAGGAAGCACTCGCAGCTACCGAAGGAAATAGCTACATCGACTAGTGGTCTATTAGCACTATCTGAAGGTCACTTGAGATCCCTTATTTCTTTCAGTCGGATTCAATCTTTACATTTACTATGGGCGTTGTGGGCTATGGCTTCGATATCCCCCTTCACGATCCGACACGATTTCTACCTTCTTATCACAACATGCACAGCTTGTTGTATTCTCGCCTATCCATTTCGAGTAGTGTCTGCATTCTGCATGGATTTTCCTCTTTTCTTCTCTTCCTATAGATGGGTGGTGGGCAAAAGTAAGGCTGGGGCTGCTTCGGCGGCTAGGGCTTCTGCTTGTTTGCTGGACTTTTGCATTGTACTTTATCGGCATGGTTTTTTTCTTCTTCTACAGGACAAAAGGATTATGTGGGGAGTACAGTATAGGGTTATTCTCTTCGTATGGAGCTGCGGCAATACTGAGGTGTAGTCAAAGTGGCGGCACCAGGAGAGGGACAACCTGCCTGTGTGGATTTTGTGTTTCGATTATCGAGTCAATGGATAGTGCAGCATTTCAGGTATATTTGCATTAAATACATACTATCTATCAAGTTTCTATCCAGTCTAATTTGGCTTCGTGATGCACTATCGGATCTAAGGGGCGTTTGGAACTGCGCTTTTGGCATTAACTGCACCCGAGTCTTGGCGCGGCGCATCTTTTTGAGATTCTTCGAAGCTCCGCTCCGCAGCGTCAGGTACACATCGGACGACACACACCGGCACGATGCTTCCAAGTAGAGGGCTGCGGCCTCATCAATTCGCTCCTTTGGCCCGGAAACAGTCGTTGTTGGTGCGCCAGCCTGGTGGTAGACTGGTATGTACCTTGTTATTCCACATTCGTTGCTGCATCCCCGAAGCATCGCGGTGCTACATATTGAGGCAGGAGACTTGAATGATAGGCTTTCGCCGATTGTCACGGTCATATTATTCGGCACAAGAGTTAATAGCTGACCATATAGTTCTCCTCGATTCCACGAAAGAGCGCACTATCCACTCTACCATGCCGAACGAGTCCTCTCCGATCGACCAACTGGCGTGCAGGCGCGGCGCTCACTCCGAATGTCAAAATCGACGCTGCGTCTGTGAGATATGGGAGTTGGTACGCGCCGTGGAGCTGGGGGAAATCCAGCCCGCCGCCTGATGCGACTCCTGCTGCTTCCTCATCCGCCGCCGACCAATTCGTTCCTGAGGCTGTCCACACCCCCGAGCCTACCGTCACGACCGCTACCCCCGAGATGGCACCAGCTGGTATAGACAAAGCCGCCACTGTGAACTCATCGGACCCCAAGACTGTGGAGGAGTTGCTCGGTGTGGATCCCACGCCGCCTGTTGATACCACGCCGATCGTAGACGTCGGCGAGCCGATAACATATTGGGGGAACTTGAAGGATCTGGGCCTCGACTATGGCTGGGGACCTACAGCATTCTTCGAGAACTTGATGGAGCTCTCATACCTAAACTTGGATGCGGGTTGGGTTGGATCGATTGCCGCGTCAGCAGTTATTCTCCGTTTGATTCTCTTTTTCGGCTTCCAGGTCAGGGGCTCCGACTCCATGGCCAAGCTTGCCTCTATGAAACCGATATTGCAGCCGTTGATGGACCAGATGGAAGAAGCGAAACGGAGAGGTGAAGATGACAAGGTGCAGGCGCTCAAGATGAAGCAGCAAAGCATCATGAGCGAGGTTGGTGGCGATATGTTCAAGAATCTAGGCACGCCAATTGCGGGAATGGTAACTGGATTTGGTGCTTTCAGGTGTTTGAGGGGAATGAGTGAGCTCCCGGTCCCAGGAATGACCACGGAGTCGTTCTTGTGGATTAATGACTTGACTGTGGCGGATCCGACATATGCACTGCCAGTCCTGACAGCTGGCTTGATGTATGCCGTTATCAAGGTACGTTGTCATCTCCCTCCATACCAAAGTGACGCAGGGCATGGGCTAACATACACTATAGATGGGCGGCGAAACTGGCATGAACACTGAAGCAACCGTCACCAGCATGCAAAAGCAGATGCAATTCGTTCTCCCCATTGTAATGGCGGTCTTCACAAGCTTCCAACCCGCCGCCGTCCAAATCTACTTTTTCCTCTCCGCCTTCATGGCCGGCGGCACCGCCCACCTCCTCAAGCAACCCGCCGTCCGGCGATTCCTCAAGATCCGCACCCTGCCCACAAAAGAAAGTAATGAGCTGTTCAAGAAAGTAGTCAAGGGCGAGGTCAAGCTCGACGCTGTCAAGACGCCCAGCGGCACAATCAGATACCAAGCCCCAAGCACTCGATCCCCCTCATCCTCGCAATCGCGATCAGCAGAACCGTCATCAACATCAAGTAAGCCCCACGTCTCCACCAGCACCAGCACCCGCGGCATCGGAACCCTCAAACCGGGCATCCGTCTCCCCGTCCACATCTCCCCCCTCTCCGCCTCCTTCCAGACTCGCGCACAGACTAAGACGACGCAAAAGGAGCTCGCGCACGACCTCGATCGAGATGATTATGATGGCGGTGGTGTAGGGTCGAAGTGGGCGTCGGTGAAGCGGAATTTTAATCTGAGTAGGGGATGGAGCTGGGTTAAGAGTCAGATGGATTTTGATAAGAGGGATAAGGATGTTAGGGAGAGGGAGCAGAGACGCGAGAAGCAGAGGGAGGCCAGTAGACGGTATGAGGAGGCGAGGAAGAGGAGGTTGGAGGGGAACTAGTTGTTTTTGCGGTGGGTGGTGGATGGTGTATGATAGATTTAGAGGGGGAGTGGGGTTCGTTTCTTGTGTGAATAGCAACTGTAGATGTAGATGTATATGTATTGAACATGGAAATTGTACAAATACCATACCGCTTAAATTACACAGGCGCCGTGCAGTTTGAGTATCTGTGCGATTGTTTTGGAATTTTGGATTCTTTCTGCTCGCGTGGAGCCTGAACGCCAAAAATGGCATGGCTGCTCGCCCATGTACGCCTTCTATGTACAGTACAAGTGTTGCTATCTTTGTTTTGCCCCCTGATACTTCCCTCATCAACATGTCCGATATCCCCATCTTATCCCCAGTTAAACCCCAATCTCACCATCCCAGGCACGTTTACTCCAGTGACGTATACATATCCATTTCCTTCCCGCTTCTCCTCCTCCGCTCCACGGGATCAGCGCGCATTTCGACGCCCGGGCCGACCCTTCTCGCATCGCCCCGATGGGTAGGAAAGATCTAATCACGGTTAAATTAGCCGG
Organism: Byssothecium circinans; assembly: GCA_010015675.1. Taxonomy (NCBI): domain Eukaryota; kingdom Fungi; phylum Ascomycota; class Dothideomycetes; order Pleosporales; family Massarinaceae; genus Byssothecium; species Byssothecium circinans. Next base: position 1,292,495 of record ML976979.1, on the reverse strand, counting down.
CTATCCATTCCTCCTCCTCTCCTCCTCCGCTCTTAGTTCCCCTCTCTCCTCCCAGTGAGTAAAAATCAAAAACCACGTACCTTCGTCCCCGACCACCCCAACCTCCAGGCCACCTCGTTAGCCACCAGCTCGCCGAACCCGAGCATCAGCCCGTTGACGAAGGGGAGAACTAGGTTTATCGCGGCGCCGCGGATGAGGCCCCAGAGCGTGGGGGGCTTGTAGAGGATTAGGGGCGAGGAGGAGGTTGATGCGGGGGAGGGAGAGGCCGAGGCCGAGGCGGAGGGAGCGGTGGCGTCGTAGGTTTCGCTGTCCGAGGGGATGGTTATGCCGGAGCTGTTGAGGTCGTGGGGGGCGGGAGAGGCCATTTTTTTTGGTGGTGAGCTGTGGTTATGTCTGGGAGTGGGTTGAGTATGGGGACGCCTCGATGGCCCGCGGTGGGTCGGTCGTAATGGGGGTTGATAGTTAGAGCTTGGGGATGGTAGCTCGGGTGTGGTTGAGTGTTTCAGCAGGGTCCGCACGTGGGGTAGATGGAGGGGAGGATGGCAATGCGATGATGCCGACTTCGACGCTCCGAGATTGCGGGGGCGTGATGTTGGAACTCTCTCTTCCAAGATCGCAGGGCTGGAGTGAGGGTAGATTGAGGCTCTAGATGATCGCCGCACGTGCCAAGAAGAGTATCGGAGCTCGGATGGCAGATGAGGTGGATATGATTCTGCATAGTGAGGAGAGTTTTTTGACTTAGAGACTGTAGTTACATACCAGAGATACAAAGGGAATTGAGGAGTGCTCGAGGGAGTCAGCAATTGTGAGATGGGTCCAGATGTCGTCGTTGGTATTGAATTTGGTGAGGGACGTGCAGCCAATCAGCAAACAGTGACATCAATGTCAGCGGCAAGAGCTTCCTCACCCACTCCCCACCACCAAAGTTTATAGAAAGCAACGACAACACACCCCGTCAAGACTGTCCGTCTATATACACTCTCCACCGCTCTACCTGAGATCTCTCACCACTACACCTGTTATGTCTTCAGCTCCTCCTGCCAACCAGGACGCCCTCATTGCTGAGCTCTCGAGCTTGACCGGCCTAGCTCCGACGCAGGTAATAGAATCGCGTAGAAGTCCCGCGGCGCTTCTTACTAACACCCTCCAGGCAGAACAGTTCCTGAACGCCGGCAACTGGGATATCCAGACAGCAGCAGCACTCTACTTCGACGAACAAGCACCCGAAGGCGAAGGCGAAGCAGAAGCGGAAGACGACGACATGGCCGACGACGAGCCCCAGAACCCCACGCCCAATCCGCCGCAACAGCCTCAGCGAGGTGGAGGACGCACCCTCGCAGGCGACTATGTACCCCCGAGCGAATCTTCATCATCGACGTCACGACAGCCGCAGCGGGGTTTGAGGACGCTAGGTGACTTGCAATCATCGAGCGGGGGGGGTCGTGGACACGGTCACAGCCACGACGATGACAATGACCCGGACGATGAGGACGAAGAGAACCAGGATTTCTTTGCTGGAGGTGAGAAGTCTGGCCTCGCGGTGCAGAATCCCAACCAGAACAGCTCGCGGGATCAGATCAACAACATCCTGCGGCGTGCGCGACAGTGAGTTTCTAGCACCTTTCGGATTGTAACCTTCACCTAACAGAGGATAGAAATATTCCCCGGCCTGATGGGGATGATGACGAGCAGCCTGTCTCGCGCTTCCGTGGCACCGGCATGACATTAGGCGGCGACGATGCGCCTTCGCGCCCCATCCCCGACCCCAACGCCAACACCAACGCCAACATCCCACCGCCCGCCCCGCGTGCGTCTCGCGAGCTACACCTCTGGCGCGATGGCTTCTCAGTTGATGACGGTCCTCTCTTCCGCTACGACGACCCTAACAATGCCCGTACACTCGAGATGATCAACACTGGCCATGCCCCGCTGCACATTCTGAATGTTCAGCAAGGACAAGAGGTGGACGTCCAAGTACATGCGCACAAGGACGAAGACTACGTCAAGCCGAAGAAGAAGTACGTTCCGTTCTCCGGTACGGGCCAGCGTCTCGGCAGTCCTACCCCCGGCGGCAGTGCCTTCGCCCCGCCGCCCGCCGCGGCTGCAACGTCCAGTACAACGCAAGCTTCCGCCTCTCCAGCCGCCCCTCCCACCGTCGACGTCGACTCATCCGCCCCGACCGTAACCCTCCGCATCCAACTCGGCGACGGCACCCGATTGACCTCGCGCTTCAACACCACGCATACCTTGGGGGATGTGTACGGCTTCGTCGACCGCGCGAGCCCTGCTAGTACTGGGCGAGCATACGTCCTTGCGACGACATTCCCTACCAAGGAATTGACAGATAAGGCCGCAGCCCTTGGTGACATTGACAGCCTCAAGCGCGGAGGCAACGTGGTACAGAAGTGGGCATAAGGGTACAGGGATTTGTGGTGTTTATTGGTGCGGCGCCGAGCTTCTAGAATCATCTGGGCTGCCCTTTCCGTGAGGCATAGATGTTATTGTATTCGGCAATAAGTGAGGCTCTGATAGGCGTTTGACGCTTGATGTTTCGTCTCATCCTTACGGAAACGTGCACGGAAAGGATCCAAGGGAAGACTGGTGAAGAGTAAAGACTCGTCAAAAGTAGCTCACAAGCTTCTGCATTTTGGTAGTTCATTCCTCTGGGTGTATCACATACATAGCATAGATACAATAGTCATCAATGCTCGACGCGGCAGAAAATGCGAATTCTTGCAATGGTGTAATGTGGTGCGCCGCTGTTACGACTAGGTACGCCTTTTCTTTTTATCTTGGCTCCCGCTGTCGCCATGTCGTGCTCTACTTGCTTTTTGTGTGGTCGCGGGGGTCTCGTGAGATGCGCCTACCCTTAGAGCGATCCTACCTTCTCAGAACTATTCATTAACAGCCATTTCTCAATTTAAAACCCATCTACAGCTCGTTTATTGCTTGTTCATGAGAGGTACACGTGGAGGAATTGAGCTTGAGGGAGGAACGACTCATTAACTGTGTATTTTGAGAAGGCACGATCGCCGTAAGGACCTACTTGCGCTGAGGACCACTCTGGAGACAAGCAGGCAAGCTATAACTGAGGCTGCAGATATGCGATAAAAGATACAAAGGGTAAGGGTTAATATTTGAACGCCCCAACTTGCTTGCTTGTACTCCGTAAGTTGCTTGACGTTCAGCTCGCAGGTCATCCAATCGAATCATCATGTCGTGTTTCGCAGCACACTATCATTTGATCGTCGGGGAAGTTGAAACGTGGTTCATGTGTTCATGTCGTTGATCGGTTTTTTCTTTTCTTTGTTCGGAATTTTGGTTTTTATGATTTCGCACCGACCAGGCACTGACGCGAAATAATAGCGCGTGGACTTCCAGATGATGTTGTAAGAACGAGGATGACGGGAAGATGGGGGGCTACGAGGAAGATGGGGGTCAAGTATTTTTTTGATAGGGAGGATACACCTCCACCAACCTTCGAAGTCCAAAGTCCGTCCGCACAGGGAAAATTACGACATGCGTCTACTAGCCAGGTACGGTACAAATGCATTTTGCCTATCGCGCCGACTACGATGATCTCTATTGCGACTTTCACAGAGGCGTGAGAGGCATTTGACATTCATTATTATTCGCCTCTAACCTATTCATGCTAGACGCTGGTTGGTGTACAATTTATAGCAGGTGGGTCTTCCACGCAACACTCATCGCTTCAAAACGCCCCCACCGACAAGTCTCCCCACGCTCCTCCCTCCCCCTTTAGCTTTAACAACTGCGAAACGCCCAGTGCCCGTTGTTGCAGGTCGTGGATGGATCATGCAAGCTGCTGGGATCGCTGGGACGGGAGGCGGGACAAGCATAAGCCGTGTGGGTCGGGAACTCCTCGATGGAACCACTCGCGCGCGATCGCAGCACCGCAGTTCAGCGATGACTGATGAGGGAAGAAGCTCACAGGATGCAGGGAGGCAGAGCGTAGACGGGCAGAGGAGATGGGAGGAGATGAGATTGGTAAGGATAGGCGTGCCATCTCGCCTCGTCTGACGTGACGACACGGAACAGTGGGGACTCCGGTCGGTCTTGGGGTTTTTTGCGGGTTTGAACGTTTGACTCCTTATTCTCTCCTTCGGCCTGTCTCTTTCATATTTTTGTTTCTGTGGTTTTCTCAATCTCTTTCTTCTTGTGAGAGGTTTTCTGCTGTTGTTCTTATCATCTTGTGCATTCTTCTTCGAGACGGAGCGACGTCCCATCGTCATCTCGGTCGATCCAGTAGGTCCTTTCCTCGTTGAAGATCTGTGGAGAACGTTTTAGACGTTGCCCGTGTGGTGTTTCACCTTTTATCACTCAGAAGTCTTTCGTTGGGGAATCTCGAATCTCGAATCTCCTTTCCCTCTCCTTGCGCGGGTTATTATTCAATCTCCTAGCTGCTCTGCCCCACTTACGTACGCACGGGGCAGTCGAGTCGATCGTTATTATCTACGCAAGATTGTTTCTTTTGACTCTTCTTGAGAGGTGGTCGTTGTTTCTTCGCTTTCTTTCTCTTTCGCTCATTATTCTTTTTGTTTCATAGCGACTTCGTATTCGGTTTTTGAGCAAGTGAGAGGGCTGCTTGGTTTGCGACATTCCTTTTCGCCTTGTTATCTCTGGCTTGGATTGAGCGGATTGGATACCGTCGGCGGCATCAGCGAACAACTCCAGGATCATTGAACATCGACATCGAGCTAGGTTCGAAGATTGGATGGAACAGATGCGACGTCAGTAAAAGAAGGATACTTGCGCAACTTATCGTCTGTACTACCATATCGTAGCATTCAGCGCTACCCACAGCAACTGCCACCATGTTAGCGAGATCACCCCGAAAACTCGCCTTCCTTTCCTTCTTCACCTTCATTTTCCTCCTCGCGACATGGAAGAAAAGCCCCTGGGTAACCCGATCCGTATACGAACCACTGCCACTCTTTAGCGACAGCGAGACGAAACAGCAACCAATACAGAATGAGGATGCGCGACCTCTTGCAGCCGGAGGACGGATAGGACCAGAGTCGCAAGATGTGTTGGGTGATAAGGCTGAGAGCACATTGCCTTGGAAAACGAGCGCGTCGAAGACGAAACCGGATGTGGAGTCTGCGTCGCCCAGGCCGAGTGATTTGAAGGAGTATATGAAGAGCATGTTGAACTGGCCCAGACCGAGCTGGAACGGGCATTGGCCGCCGTTTGGAGATTACTTGAATACCGAGTATGATCCAAATCGGTGGGAGAACTTCGAGCTGTGAGTTCATAATTCCATAAGGATTTCGATTATGGAAGGCTAATCTGACCCAGGGATGATCGGCCGTACATTGCTGGGCACCACAAGTTAAACGCGACAGTCGCAGAGAACCCAGTCGTTTACAAGCCGTTTCCCAAATACAATTCGGAAGAGTGGAAGAAGAAGTGGAAGGGCGAATTCGTGGCATGCGAAGGTCCAAGGGGCATAAATCTTAACGTCAGTACCGATGACGAGGTGCAGGTATACAAGGGTCTACCGTCCGGGTTTCCGAGAGAGTTTGTTGGAGGCTATGACATTGTGGGGCTCGATAAGGATGTCTGTTTCGATAGATACTCGCGGTACGGTCCGTACGGCTTTGGTGACGACGAATTCCCGGAAGAAGTCAAAAACTGGAAGGCGCCAGAGCTGGTACCGCAGTGGGCGAAGGTGAGGTGGGGAGACCTTCAGAATGAATGCTTGGAACGCAACAAGGAGCGATATAGACCTGGGGCGAGGTCACCCACGTTGAAGGTAGCGAGTACCACGCTTCCGGACCCCGAATCTGCCTCATCTGCTTTTGCGACGCCGACGGATACTGCGCGAGGAAATCTGGATAAAGGCAAAACAGAGGAGCCGAAGTATCACCACCGAACTGCTGTTCTCATCCGAGCTTGGACTGGCTATCAGTACGAAGAAAACGACATCACCGCTATCCGCGCTATGATTTCTGAGCTTTCACTTCAGTCTGGCGGCGAATACCAGGTCTTTCTCTACGTGCACGTCAAGGACCGCAACCTCAAGATCTTTGAGAACCCCGCTCTCTACCAACAGATCATCCGCCAAAACGTTCCCGCTGAACTTCGCGATATCGCCATTCTCTGGTCCGAGTCTATTTTTCCGGCGTGGTATCCAGCCGTGAATGACTGGCAAGTTTACTGGCAACAGTTCATGTGTTTGCAATACTTCAGTCTCACCCACCCAGAGTTCGACTACATCTGGAACTGGGAGACTGATGCTCGCTACACCGGCCATCATTACCACTTCTTCGAGAAGATCAGCGAATTCGCCGACAAACAGCCCCGAAAGCTCCTCTGGGAACGGAACAAGCGCTACTACATGCCCAGCGTTCACGGCAGCTATGAAGAATTCGTCGAGTCGACTCACAGAGACGTGCTAAACGCTTCTGCCAACTCCCTCATCCCGACACCAGTCTGGGGTCCCCGACCATACCAAAAAGCGTACCCGCCCCAGGAACCTCTCGGCCCAACGCCACCCACCACCTTCGACGAAGACAATTTCCAATGGGGCGTGAACGAGCCCGCCGACTTCATCACCCTCCTCCCCATGTGGGACCCCCGCAACACATCCTGGTCCTACAAGGACAAGATCTGGAACTACCTCCCCAACGTGCGTCCGATCTTCACACCCCAAGACGGGCAAGCAGACTGGTTCACGCACCCGGAATTTGTCGAAATCGACCGGCGCGTCTTCATCAACACGGTCGTGCGCTTCAGCAAACGCATGCTGCAAGCCATGCACGAAGAAAACCTGGTGGGCCGCAGCATGCAAGCCGAAATGTGGCCGTCGACAGTCGCGCTCCAACACGGGCTCAAAGCCGTCTACGCCCCGCACCCCATCTTCAACGACAGACACTGGCCCACGGCCTACGCCGAGGGCATCTTCGACACCGCATCCACGGTGAACCCCATCACCGGCGGCGCGCTCGAAACCGTCCAGGGCGCGTGGACGGAACAGGCCGATTCGCCGTATAACCATGACAGGGAATACAACTTCCAGGGCTGGAGCTGGTACTATGCGAGCAAGTTCCCGAGGACGCTGTATCGGAGATGGCTTAACTGGCCGATTATCGTGCAGCCTTGGGGCGAGAAGGAGAAGGTTGACGGGGGGCCGGGGGCGGATGGGGGGTTGGAGGAGAGGAGGATGTGTTTGCCTGCTATGCTCCTGCATCCTGTGAAGAGGATGGAGAGGACGAAGGTGCAGCCTTGATTCCCTTTCGAAGATTTGGGTGGGGTGGGGTTTGGCGTTTCGTGGTATAATATTGAATGATGTTGGTGAAGAGGGGGACCGCGAGGAGGGAAGTGCCATGGCCTGGAAGACCACCATTGTGAGGGATCCGTGTCGATTCGGCCGCGCCGCATCGACGGCGGTACGGTACTTGCGGAGAGGACAACCATGGAGATACCGGCCTCTCTGGCTGGTGGGACGTCGATGTAAACTTCGAAACCGGAACAGGGACTTTTAGGGCACTACATTTAGCGCCAGGGCATCATTTCTGTCATTCTATGGAGTATTCGGCGCACAAGACATCTGGAACGTTTCATTTATTGTATTGCCTAGAACCGAGCTACGGAAAACTTGTATATAGTATGTATGGACGTCTTGCGCGTAGCATGAATAGATGGAATTGTCATTACATTTCAGCTTCAATTATTCCTTCTTCCGTTGCACAGCTCATTGACCCGAAGCTTCCTATTCTCCCCTCTCCGCGGATGCAGGCCTGAGGTCGCATCGCACTATACAGTATTCTCGCCAAAAAAAAAACACTCTACGGAGCGCGAATCCTGAGAATACCGCTGCGTGCGCAGGTCCACGGTGGCAATCATGCGGTATAAAGAGAATGAAGAGATGCGTCAACTAGTTATGAAGGGCTTAAAGTCTTTGAGGATGGGTTTTGTCCATGAGCAAACGAGCGGCGAGTCGGGCGCCACGCTCAAGACGCGTCTTTCCTATTGCAACACTAACTCCCCGTCCCACGGATCCATGGCGCGGTATGACGTACACATTGCTCTAGAGGTGACTTTAGTCTCAGCTGTGAATTTCTTATCCCGTTCTCCGATCTACTAAAGCGAGTAATAGTACGTTGGTCATGTGGGAACCTCCCTTGGGGGTCATATAAGCTCTCGCTTCTGGTCCTCTCTTAGGGCAAGCAAATGCCACATGTGCAAATCACAAGGTCGACGCAATAAATTGAAGACGGAGTATTGAAGTGGCATAACAACAGCATTTGGACCTCTGTCACTGAGGCGGCTGTGAACATTCCGCAAGCTGCCATTGCAGAGATGGGGAAAGCTCCTATCACTGATCAGCGTGCTGGCTGAGCTCTAACAGTTCATCGATATTAATGATAGAAGAGAGACGATACTGCCATCATCAAACCGAGATGAGGGAAGGTTATTGAGACAAAGCGAGTGAAGGCTTTTAGTGGTGATGCAAAGCGGTTGAAGCAAGATAGGAACCGGGTCAATTATCTTAAGCCATTTGTTTCAGGACTTTGGCTCTTGGTAACTCCGAGGTGATTAATAGGTAATAACAAAACCGTATTGGCCTTGCCTTTCACGGCAGTAAATGTTCCATAAAGGTTGCCTGTCCCTATTTTAGCGTGGCTTTCCTGGATTCTACGTAGCAAAAATGCCAACACTCATGATCTTGTACTACAAAGGTCTCCCATGTGTGAGTGTTGAATAATAAAATAGTGACAGTAATTCTTTCCAACAGCGCAAAAATGTTCAGTAAGTGTAATATCATCAAATTCATACTGTGGCTTCACATGTCAATCGATTGCCAACGTACAGATATTTCCCTGCGTTCAACAAGCTTATTAGATCACGTGTTCTCCACAACCCGAGTACTTAAAGGCAATAACCGCACCCCAATTCTCAAAACCTCAACATACTCATCGAACAAGAACCACTTAAAGCGACCCACTACACAGATAATTTGTACAGTTAAACTCATCCCAAATACCAACCACAGCCACTATGTCTTCTAGAAACACACACCATCGCTCCTCCCGAGACAACCGACCTCGTTCCCCACGAAGATCTGCTGTGTCTCGCACCAGTGAAAGCAACCCTGATACGCTCCTCGCAGATTTCAACGCGAGTTGCTACAAACTGTTCGACACAATTTGCCACGCGATAGTAAAGATCAACGCACTAGAGAAAAGCAGCAACAAGCCAGAATCCGAGTCCGAATTCTCCGATATCTCTGACCATTATGACGAAGAGCGTCTTAAGAGAACGATAGCGATAGTTGAGAAGGCTCTCAATGATCTTCGCGAGTGTTCCAACAAGTACGGACCACTATTCGATGGCGGCGAAATTGTTGAGGCGTTGATGCGTGGTAATGCGCAGGATCCGCCACTTTCGCGAGAAGAATCCTTGGAGGACGTGCAAAGCGTGCGCGGGGATTGGGAGATGGTGGAGAAGAAGTTGGATAAGTGTCTTTCTGATCTTAAGAAGGGAAAATTCCCACGGTACGAACATGGTGAGAAGGGGCTTTACTAAGGCACAAGACCTTTTTCGGACTTGGCTAATACTCTTGGCTCCTATCCCTTCTTTCGGTGTAGCTTTATATACAATCTATATCAGACTCTCCTGAGCGGCTTGCTCCTATATTAAATTAATCATTTTTTTCTTTACACTCTTAATACACAATAGCTGCTCTATAGTCTTAACCATAGCGGGAGAATGTGTACATGCGCCAGGAAAGGTTTACAGATACTGAGGTAGAAGTTCAACCAGATCACTCACCGACCGCCAATGATTCCATGTAGCTCAAGACTTCCATTCACGTTTCTCATAACCACCCAGAAGATGCTCTCAAATATTCTATTTAATAGGTCTTCCTCGGCTCGAATCCGCGTGAAGTGTTGTCGGTCTTATAACAGGCCTGTGACACGAAATGCGCAGATCATTGACACTAACCTGATGTTCAAAATTACGTTATATCCATAAAAGCCCAAGAAACCTTCAGATCTAATTGTCGTAACATTGTTGGTGATCCTCAGCTTCCTAAACTAGGAGTATGGTCAGAGTTAATCCTGCTGATCCATCAGAGATCCTGGACTCAATTTTGAGCAGCTACACTGAACGTCAAAGCAGAGCACAGAGCCTACGTTACCGATATGACACCCTAATACAGGACTTGAGTCGTCTTCGTCCGCGCTCACTGGAAGGTGAAGCCCAAGGTTTTGAGGTCATGACTGTTTCTGGGCAAATTTACGACTTGTATCGCGATTTCAACGATCGGCAGGCGGGGCTGTTGTGGTCTGGGAACCTTTCTGAGCTTATGAAGCAGGGTGGATGTCGATTTGAACCAGGCGAGAGAGAAAATATTAGACAGTGAGCGCAACATGTGTGCAGAGCGCTTGCGAGAGAAGAAGAGGAGTTGGTATGGAAGAGGTGTGTAGAGACCCAGCCAGCAAAGCCGGAGAAGAGCGTAGCGTGGGGGCATGAGAAGTTCAGCGTGATGGGCACGCGATAGCCTTTCACCTCCCTCCCTTTTGGAATAGTCATGTGTCATTTTACGTGCAGCGTATACCTATGGTATATAATCTGGCTTCGTGGCGAGTGGTTGGGCATGGGAGTACGTGGCTTGTCTGTCACCGCAGTATTTCTCAGTCCGTCACATCAGTACCGTGTACACAACATGCACAATCGTCAATATAGGGCTTCACGGAGAACTCAGTTTGAAAACGCTGACCTACGGCATATTTACTGTGCAAAGCCAGCCCACTTCTACTTCCTCTCAACACATCCCCTTCTTACACTATCGAGCCAAAATTCAGAATGCGGCCAGAACCTCCCCTACCAACAACCCTTCCAGCACTCGAGTCGTTCCTCGCGCACCATCAGCACTTCCTATACCTCCAGACCAAACTTCTCGATAGGCCTCTTACAGAATCCGAGCTGCGATCTCTCGATCGTATGGAAGACGAACTGCGGGAGGAAGGTTTCGATACACACTATGAAGCTACGAAGGCGAGGGTGAGGAGGGTCAATCAAGATGTCAATCAGCTAAGAGTTGAAAAACTGAAGGCTGAGCGGAAGGATTGTGGTTAGCGACGGTTCAATGATTCCTGGGCTTGGAGTTCGCAGGTACCCACAAACGGGGCCGTCGTTTTTGGCTTTACGTTGCTGTGGATTATTTACAAACAGAGAGCGATAAATTCAACTCCAGCCTTCCCGCTTTTAGTATGACAACTCACAAACCACCGTGCGGACAAAATCCCGAGTCTCGAAAAATTCATCCGGATCCGCAATGACGATGAACTGTTTAAATCCGTTCGTTATCTGCACTCGATCACACAACACTGTCTTTCCCAGGAACAGATCCATGATGCGCCAATTTCTCCTTCACGAGATGCAATTCCATCTTTGCCGCCTCACCGCCCCTCGGCGGACGCCGGTCTTCCCCAATCAACTTCGGCGGGAAAAGCTTATTCCAAGACTTCCACAGCAGCGCTGTACCAAGCGTAATCGGCACCGCGACAACCCAGTAAATCCAAAAGTCGCTCGAGACGCGCCATTTCCCCGACTCAGGACTGTAATTGAAAAACGACATGCTGAAGATGGCACACACGTAGGTCGCCGGGAAGAAGGTGAGTGTCAGAAACGAGATGGTTTTCATGGCGGCGCTGTCGGACTGTGCCGCGCGTCCGATTTCCACAGTGACGCGCGAATCGTACTGTGTCACAGCGTTGAAGGCGTATTGGATTTCGTTGTTGAGCCGATCTTTGTTGGATGCGGCCCGATGGCGTAGGCTGCGGAGCATGTGGTCGTAGAATTGTAGTTTGGATTGGAGTAGTGCGTGTGTGCTCTTCTCCTTCTCCCTCCCCTCGCTGGCCGGCCAGGCCCGCAAATGTCCTTCATGGCATGCAGATACCATCTTGATCGTAGTAACGGCCACATCCAGCGTCTCGGATACATGGATAGCATGCCGTGCAATATCATGCAGTCGGAGGAAATCCGGCGGCGGCGCGCCCAACCTCGCATTCCGATGGATTTCCGTCTGTCGGACGAGAGTGCGGATGCCCCATACAGCTTTATCTTGCAGGTCGATCAGGTCCTCTAGAAGGCAGTCGTAGATCCAGTAGGGGTCACTGGTGGATAAGGAGGAGATGTAGAGTGGGGCGGAGAGAAGGCGTTGGCGGACTACGGGTTTAGGGTCGAAGACCAGGAGGATGGTTTGTGATGTGCTAGCGAGCCAGCGAGTGAAGATGTTGTGTTTGTACCAGATGTAGTCTTTTTGACCTTCCTGGGCATGCTCGTGGGTTTGTTTTACCAGGGCGCGGAACCAGGTATCTGGAAGATGTTACTTTGGTGGAACATGATGTAGATGATGTTTGGGTGTGTGGGAAGGGATAAGTAGGTTGCGAGCTCGTTGAATGAATAGCGCAGCCTGTGCCAATTGAATAGCGATGCTATTTACTGGCTGGTCTACCGGGCAGGACATTCTTCCGCCATAAGGGTCATACTTACTACAACCGTCCAAAGACCCTGTCGCATCGCGCGTATATTCATGTCCAAAGTACCCATTTGAGTTCTTAAGCGCATGCGCCCACCATATCTCCGGTATTCGGAATTGCTGAGTGAACACACGTCGCCATTCGCTACATTCTCTGATCTGATCTGCTCCTGCGACGCTAGGGTTCAAGTAAGGAGTTGTTGGTTGGGACCAGGCTGGATCACGTACACGAGGGTCAAGTCGAAGTCTCCTAATATAAAGGATGGAGGGTCTTTAAGTTCTTGAATAGTATCCAAGGATACTTCGCGACGATCCCAAGTCGTTTCGGCTAGGTGAAGGAGCAGGCGTTAGTGTGGGGTTGTAAAGTCGAAGAGAATGCTGGCTTACCATGGCGCTTTCTCAAAACTTCGATTACTGGGTGAGTGACCCTGTTGGTGGTAGTCATATGCGCTGCGGGCGGTTGGTTGCTACGAAGGGTACGTGTACAATCTCTTGAGCAAAGTCCTCTGACAGCGCACCTCCTAACGTGTCTGTGCGCGTGATGCGCCACTTCGCGTGATGCGCCACCCTCATCAAAAGCAGCTCACGCAAAATGAAGCTATAGAGCCACCCACAATCAATATTATCACAGGATTTTCTAGAGCAGCACTATATCAATCCTTGCGATTAATTTGCACTATTTATATCTATTAGGAAGCTTGACGTTGCGGCCCCGGCGTGTCGATCTAGTTAGGGTGGCAGATGCGCCCTCTGAGGCCTCCCCAACATCTAGAGCATTAACCACACGTTTCTGACGCTTTCTGCTCTGTAACCCTGGCTGGGAGGCCTTTCTCTTACCCTTTTAGAATAATTGTAGAGCTTTTTCTGCGTTGTAGGTAGACTTCTGGGCAGCGCGCTGAGCTGCCTTTTTAGCTCTCTCCTTCTCCTTCGCCTTCTTTGCTGCCTCTCGCGCAGCACGCTTTTCCTGCTGGATTTTCTCCTTGTATAGCTTAGCTGCCTTCTTCAGCTCTGCTGTCTCTACTTTTTGAAGCTGCTGCTACTTATCCTCTTGCTCCTTAATAGATTGACGAACACGTGCCTCCCTCACTTTCCTTGGTAACCAGAAGGCTGCTCCACCATGATACTCCTAACGCTGTTGGAGATTTAGAGTCTTTCCCTTCTTTTTACGCTTCTCCTTAATAGATAGAGCCTGCCTAAGCTCATCGTTGTCATGCTTAAGCAGCTCATTTTTAACAGATAGATAGTGGAGTGATTAACGAAGCTTCTTCGTATCTTAACTACCCTGTTCCTTCACTGCTAATCGTATAAGCCTATCTATCTTTCTCCAGTCATGATCACTAAGCCCTGATAAGGAGCTGTCGCCTGATTCTTCATCCTAGGTGAACCTATCAAGGATAGAATCAGGATTAGGTGGTGATATACCTGTAGCTCTAAAAGAGCTAAGGATAGTTGATTCCTTAAAGGAGGCCTTCCACGCATTCCAGAATAGGGGGAAGAAGTCGCCTTTGGTGATAGAAGCTAGGCCCTGGCTTCTATGAAGGTATCTTGATAGCTCTGCTGAGTAGGCTGTTGATAGAGGCTTGAACATTACAACGTCAAGTGGCTGAAGCGTATAAGTTGAATGAGGAGGTAGGATAGCAAGGAGGATCCTATTCTAATCACAGTAGTTAATAAAGTCCATAGTAATATGAGATCTATGGCCATCTAGGATTAAAAGTTAATATAATTGTTAAGTCTTCTCTTTTATATAGCGATTAAACACCTACTCAAGCTAGGCAAGTCCAATATTGTTGTTCGTCTAGCTAGAGGATGATGAGGTGATAAAGACTTTATGATATCCTACCTTAATATCCTCTACCCAGCTTAATTGGATGCCCTTGTTAGCGGCCTCATAGATAAGGCTTGGTGGCAGAGCTGATCCATTAGCGCAGATATATGCCAGGAGCGTAATCTACGCGCGATTGCCATCCTAGAGTAATGCCCTAACCTCCTTCTTCTCCCATATTTGTCTACTAAATATCCTCTTTAATCTACTAACGATACCAATTAGGCAGCCTTTCTCATCCATATTATAGATATGATGAGGATCTATGTGATATTAATTAATCTTGCTATGTAGAAGGTGGAAATAGAGGCGATATTTATCCACTAAATTAGCTTTGTAGTGATTGCTATCCATACCAACTATCCATTGCGAGATGAGATGAATGCTGTGTCAGTTAATAAAGCGGGTAACCCAGCTCTCGCTAACTGGCTCCTTTGCTATCGTTAAGGCAAAGTTCCATATCATCTCTCTAGTAGGAGGTGTGTGTCTCTCTGTGAGTCTTTTGATATATCGTACAAGCTCCTGCTCTTGCTGTAGGGTGAGTTTTTGCTAGTTGGCGTTCTTGACCTGAGTAGGACGCACTAGACCCTGATGCCTTCGGGTCAACGTAGATCGTACAACACCATACTTAGCAGCAATTTTTCTGTAGGAGAAGTCCTCTCCGGGTTTTAGCGATTCTAGCTCTGCAAGCGCGTCGTCAATTGGAGCCATGTTGGTGGAGTTATCATGTGTTGAACTTTTGTTATTTTAATGAGGGTGGCGCATCACGCGAAGTGGCGCATCACGCGCACAGACACGTTATAGGCAAAAAGGCAAAACGGCGGCAAGGCAAGGCACCCAAAACCCGTAACGAAACACAGTATTCTCGGAGAATGCTGTATAACCAAGATCAGTTGGGAGAAGAGCGACGCGCGTCAGAACGCCAGCGAGGCTATCCGCTTGAACCCAATTGCGACGCAGGACTCTCCCTGCTTTTTTACAGCCTGTTTGGGTAACTTTTTGAGTAGTACGGATAAGCCTTTCAAAAGTTCTGGCCCACGCCAAGAGCGCCAAAACCCCACTTCTATTTTTGGGAATATGCTCTTCTCACGTGATATCTTCCCTCCCGACATTACCCCTTCTACAGCTGAGGTACGTTCAGCTCCCAGTCTCGGCTATGCAGCCGGGGCCCCAAGAGAGTTGGGGGCTTGCTCGGCCTCGCCTGTGTTACTGCGAACCCTCGGAAGCGCCCGCATAGAACAGGTGCGTAATCGTCAGGTCGCGATTCTGAGTGGCTAGCCTTGTCGGGGGCTTACCTCCTCCCTGAGGACATCGCCTCCACCCCATGTCCTAGAGATATTGAAAAGGCGCTCCCGGGGTGTGAGGGTTTCGCGACATTGTCTTTCTCCATGGAAATTGAAAAAAAGCGGTAGATAAGACGAGAGGAGAAGGCCAACTCCGCAATTTAATACCATACTCCCTGCCCTCATTCCTAAAAGCCTTACCGTCCCGTCTACCGCCTACTAGCCATGACCGCAACACCAAAATTGCGACTCCTTCGCAATCGGCCTTTGTGCATCATTTGCGGGCGACCAGGCGAAGCCGAAGAAATCGCAAGAACGCTCGGCATCGAAAAGAATCGCATAACGGGGGACGAAGTGATGAAAGTCAACAATGCATACACCTTCTACACCGGCTCATTTACCTTGGACTCCGGAGAAAAGCTCGAGTACTATGTGACCAGCAGTCTACGCCAAGGGATTCAATCCTTCACAGTCTGCGCGAGCGTCTTGTTCAGTATTCTGCGGCCGCGCTTCGCCATCCACGCGGGCGTTTGTGCGGGCTACGACGATCCAAGTGGCAAACTTGAGTACGAATTCCGACTGTCCTGATTTGTGACCTTGCTGAACTTGCCAGGATGAAACTTACAGATGTAGTCTTTGGCGAGGCGGCGACCAACTATCAGGAAGGCAAGATGGATTATGTGGACGGGGAGTTTCTAATGCGTCCCGATTATAATCGGGTCCTATACGATGCAGGCGACATGCAAGCATTTGCTGAGGCGGCATCCCGCCCAACGTATCACTACGGCGAATATCTCTCGGGATCTTCGGTGCGGACAGACGCAAGCATTATCTTCGAGAAGATCCGTAGGAATGTGAGCGCACAATTTCAATCCAGCATGGTGCAGACAAAAGCTAATAGTCGTAGGTTAATCGCAACGCAATAGCACTCGATATGGAAGCCAGTGCCTTTCTGGAGCTATGTAGGCATTTCGATGGCGACCAGGTTATATCCCTTGGTGTGGTCAAGGGAATTTCGGATTACGGAGATCCAGGTAAAGGCTCGGTGCCGAATGCGAAGGAAAAGGCACTGGAGAATACCGCCAACGCGCTGAAAGACTGGGTCATTCATCGCATACCAGGCATAACATGGACAGTCGATGAAAGTAAGCTGTAGCGATTCTGCTAAACATGATGACTGAACTGACTCTTGTGTTTCTTAGGCGAAGAGCCTGGAGCCAAGATAGTACCGGGATACTATGATAATTTCATCCGAAGGGTATTGGATAATTATCTTCAGGGTTGGCCTGTCAAGGACAAGTCCGATCGGAGTATTGAGGTTAGACTTCTCACCCTGACTCGCATGATCAAGGATGCTCACTCATAAACAGATCCCGCGAAGGGAAATCAAGGGCTTCAAGACGGTGCTACCAAGGGGAAACGATCCAAGTTTTGCGCAGGAGATCGGTCACGTCGAAAAACTCTCGGAACGCTATAATGTGAGCCAAGTAGATATCGGAGGCGTCAGTCTTCCCTCTCATCAGTAAAGAGCATCTTTATGGTGTTAACTCGCTTCCAGAGTACCGCGGGTCGCTATCTTCATTACAAAGGCGGCTATCTGATCGACTGGGCACGATGCGTCAACAGCTTGAAAATCTGCGATGACGGTGAATACCAAGTCGGGGTTTTCAGTCGGCTCTTGAGCAGCGAATCCTACTACAAAGGCTCGTCGGATTCGCCTGCTCTGGCGTCAGTGGTCTCCTGGGAGGATACGGTGGAGTGGTTGAAGGGTTTGGAGCTTGAAGGGAGTAAAGAAAAGCCTGATGAGACTCGGACTCTGAAAGAAGGTACTGAAGAGGAAAAGCAGTCGGCGGGTGACGCTTCTGGAAAGAACCAGGCTCAAGATCAAAGCGCTCGAGAAGGCCGACCGCCGCAACGAGTCGATCCTCAAGCACAGACAGTTCTCGGAGAAGGGAGGCATGCAAGTCCCGCAACGACTGATGGCGCTGCCGCTTCTGATGAACCTCGACCGACGAAAGGGGCAGCAAGGCGTCTTGCGTCAGCTCCGGTACGTACAGGCAGCAACAAGGTAAAGGAAAAGCAGCAAAGCAAGACGCGGTCTCCTAAGCGCGCGAGGAGTAAAGAGGTACATGAAAAGAAGAAAACTTTCTCACTGTCGCCGAAGCGGTCAATGTCACGTCTCCTCAAGCGGTGGCGAAGCACGCCGCCGGATCAACACCCACTTCCCCAAACCACCGCACCGTCCTGAGCATCGGCATAGCCGCGAAGAAGTTGTAGTTGTGATGGTATATTCGATGTTTATTTTATGGCGCGATAAGATCTTTGAAAAGTTTTATTGTCCATGTACTCTATAGTTATCATAATACGCAGTATCGTTATATCGGGTTCTATCTATATCTCATCTCAATTCGTCTCTGTCCTCATTTGTTGCTGTCCCATTCGCAACCAATACATTGATCCACATACCAAGTCTGAATCCAGCCAGGAAAATTTGCCTTTCTATTACCGCGGCTGAGGCCTTGAAATACGATCCCGACAGCTCCTTGTTTTTAGTAGCTTCAACTCCATCTGGGAGCACAACAGTGCAGACCACGGCATTAGCTTCTCTCGCCCAGTCCATCACCTGATTTATGCGGCTTTCATTTGCGTTGAGATCTTCCGCAAAGTCCCCAATATCATTTCTCTCCGAATATCGGGCGATAGTGAACAAGTCGGGCGATTTTATACTGCCGTTGTAAAGCTGCTCAGCCCAGCGCTTGGCTACCTCCACCTCATCTTTCTCTGCGCCGTTTGCAACGTCTCGTGGCATGGCGACATCCCAAGCAAAATGAAGGTTGGTCTCTTCTCCCTCGTACAAGACCGGGACATCATTCCCGCCACGAGCAATGCTCTCAGCGTGAAGCGGGCAGTGGATGTCACCGATGAGATGCAGGATGAACTTGAGAGCCATGGTTCTCTCTTCCGGCGATGCAGTCGTATCTATCATGCTGCTCGTCGTGTTTTGGATTGCATCGATGATGCAGGTCCGATTTGATTGACAGTCACGGTGGTAGTCGACGCTACACGAATCCGGTGGATCGTCTCGAGCATCGACGAAGTGCCAGGAGCCGGTGTTGCGCCCTTCCGGCAGCTGTTTATATTCATCTGCCCAAATGGCGGCGGAATCGATAGTCTCGCTGCCCAGCAGATTTCTCGTGTACTCTAATGCATCTTGGGTGAAGTACTTTTGGGCAAGCAGCGCAATGGTGCGATGGGCGAGGTTACCCCAGGCGTCGCACGGCGAAGGGACGAAAATGACGCAGAACGAAAGAGCCGCACATAATCTCATCGTGTTAGGAATCGAGATAACTCGCGCGCAGAATAATAGCGGGCAGTTTGAGGACAGTCAAAGGACAATGCGAATCGTGGAGGAGCTGAGCGCCCTTGGCCGGAAGCGGACGGGACGGCGCTCGCTCACCCTGGTGAACCTCCTGCATGGGGGCTGAGCTGAGGTTCGTATCATCGCAGCCCCTCAGCCACGCCGCCTGCAGGCGCATTTGGATCACGCAAGGCAAACCAATATTTTATCTGTTACACATTTGTGATACGAGCGGTTGCCTGCTCGGGTGTGTATGCGGAGCCTTGTGCTCTTCGCCGTCGCTAACCTTTGGAACTTCATGAGCCGCGCTTTTGTCCTGCCTCGCTGTTACCAGCGTCTTCCACTCTTTCTTCCCCATCGAGATCCAGTATTCCGTTCGCCCATTTGCTATCAAATTGCCTTCGTCCAACTTCCCCGGCAGCCTTCTACATTTACAAGGGCCATGGCCAGCTCAGCCAGAAAACGATCGCCCAGCACCGTCGAACCATCTCCTATCGAAGGACAACGTGAGAAAAGGCAGCGACTTTCGACTACTTGCGAATGGATCCTAAAACAGCCTGCGTACAAGAGCTGGAAAGCTAGCGAGGAGAGTGCATCACCCATTCTCTGGCTCCATGGACCACCAGGCTCCGGCAAAACCTTTCTCGCTCAGTCTATCGTCGATTTTATCCAGGAGGATAACGTTGAGCTCGAGACTAATGTTTTTTCTTACTTTTGTGACGCGAATTCAACCCCCAGTTCTCTCATTCGATCGCTACTCGTCCAGCTGCAGCAGCATCCGGCACTGGGAGAGGAGACGAGAGTCAAAGTAATCAGCTCCACCACCGAACCGTCATCTGGTGACCTCAGTCTACCACTTGATATTACCCATAAGCTTTGGGACACGCTTTCCGGTGTACTGCCAGAAATCCCCAACACAACTCTCATTATTGACGGCATAGACGAGCTGCCAGAGAGGTTCCTTCAACCACAGGATTTTGACTTGCCCTCCAAGCTGGCGACTCTGTCGGAAATTGATGACAAGAAAACGAAAGTGCTTCTCTCGAGTCGCAGTCATGCAAACATCCGGAGAGCATTGAAGGACTTCCCCAACCTTCTGGTAACGGAGGAGCTCGTCAAGGAAGACTTGGAACGATTCATTGAGTCAGAGATTACAAAGTTTCCGGCGCTGGAGGCTTGGAGTGATCTTATCCGACCAGAAGTCCTGGAGCAGTCTGAGGGAAACTTTGTCTGGGCGGGGCTTGCAGTCAAGGAACTTGCGGCGAACGCTTCTATGCGTGGTTCTGGTCAAAGGTAAGCAAAGGACATCACCACATATCTCGTTCATATTCTCGGTGCGCTTGAGACTTACCCAAAGTCTTAAAACTGTATCCCGCTGGGTTTCAGTGCCTAATATGTTCGGACGGAAGCCGCTTGCGCCCGGGGAATACAACGCTTTCCAGTCAGCTACTAACATTTAATGCAGCAAGGACGATCTAAGAGAGAGCTTGAAGAACATCTCGACATCTCTGGACGATCTCTATACTTCAGTCATATCGAAGCAAGCCGCAGTCTTGAGTTCCGACCAAATTTCCCTGCGCAACCAAATCCTACAGTGGACCTTGTTCTCTGTTCGGCCATTGCGATCTGATGAGCTTCTCAACGCTATTGCTGTGCAGTCGGGCGCTAATCCCAAAGATATCGAGGCTGATGCGATTGAGGCTTGTGGTTCACTCATCAAAATCGAGAACGGGGCCTGGAAACCTGTCCACCACTCTCTTCGAGAATACCTCCTGAAAGAACACGAGCCGTCAAAGCAGACCCTGGTGGTGGATCAAAAGTCAAGCAATCTGATGATAGCCAGGTGTCTGCTTTCCTACCTATCTGATCCGCCCTTTTCTCGCATAGATGAGCCACTGAACCAGGACTTTCAGTATACACATCCTCTCGTTGAGTACGCAACACTATACTGGGTACACCATGTCAGCAATGCAGGCACCGATTCCAATCTTCAGGACCTCATCATCAAGTTTTTCAGCCCACCTACAATCTGCGTGGAGTGGGCGGACATACTGCTTCCGCATTATCTGCCGCGTTCCACCCTACCAATTCCACCACGGCCGTTCAACACCGCTCGCTTCTTTCACCTTTTCGCGTTGAAGGGGCAGCTCGTTTCGTATTTTCCCGCGAACTTGAGGGCAGATTTCGCGAAAAAGGTCGAAGACCTGCTTCGTCATTCCTACGAAGGTTTCTTGGCTCAGGCGCAATCGAAATCGGGCCCGGAAAGCTTGGACGCCGTAAAGCGTCTTTTGGACCTCGCTGAAGTGTACAGCTGGCTGCCAGCATACAAATCGAAAGCAGTATCTCTGCTTCAGGCAGCATCGTTCATTATTTCTAAGAATCCCGACCCCAGCGCACAACAGCTTAGAGCTGCAGTACCTCAGGCGCTAGCGGACTATTACAAGCGAGCGGGCAAGTACGAAGACGCGCGGAAGCTTCTCATGAGCATGCTGGCAGACGAAACCCTGCTATCCGATGATTTTGCGCGCATGTTCGCGTTGGACAGCTTAGGCTGGGTCAACATGCGCCTGGGTGATCTCAACGCCGCCGAGCCCTTGCTACGAGACGCCACAGACCTTGCAGCGCAAATCTACGGCAACCACTCACCGATGACTCTTCGCCCCAAAGTAACTCTTGCAGAGACCCTGTCCAAACTAGGACGACACGAAGAAGCGGGAGTCTTCTGCGCGGAGCTGAAGAGGCAACTGAGCGACCATCACACCAACGGTGTGCCGCTGCCCAAGGATTCGATATCGCAGCTGCACACATTGGGCATGATTCTGATGCAGGAAGGGAAATTCCAGGAAGCGATGGATACTTACCGAGTAGTTGTTGACGATCGGAGGAAGATATTTGGTGAGATGCATGGAATGACACTTGGGGCGGAGATGCAGTTGGGTATTGCAATGGAGAAGGCGGGAGACCCAGACGGTGCGAAAACTCTGTTTGGAAATCTATTGCCAAGGCAGGAGAAGGCATTAGGTGAGGGCCATCCAGATGTGAAGGAGGTAAAGCAGAGGTTGGCACAACTGTAGACAACGCGTTGGTAAAACCCATGGTCAGTAGGAAATATCGTTGCAAAGCGCCGCAATGCTCGTGGCAGGCCAACTGTTCACATAAATGATATTCGTATGCTCTTCGAATAAGGGACTCGCTTAGTGGGTTGATTATCTCACTGGTGGAATACGTTACTACTTAGACGTAATCTGCAATCTAAAAGACTTGCGCATTGCTTAGCTTCCTAATCTCAAGTTTCGCTGTTGGGCTGGCTAGCAAACTGAACCCATGCTGACGTGGGCTTATGTCGCAGCCAGGAACTAAGCGCATGTCGTAATTCATGAGCATATGCGCTAAGGCGATCTTGATCTCCTCAGATGCGAAGAATCGGCCCGGACATGCGTGCAACCCAAACCCAAAACCCATGTGATCCACAGTCGCACTGACGAGCTGGGACTTGTTTTCGAGACCAGGCTGCTTGCGCATCTCGAGGAATCGGTATCCATCAAAGGAATGAGCGTTCTTGTAGAATCTCTCGTCCCAATGTCGATGCGCGGAAACCAACGTCAGAGAGTCCTTGGGAATGCTGACACCGTCATCCAAGGTAACATCTTCCTCGGTATAGCGCCTCATGCTGGCTAAAGGGCGTTAGCAACTTCTCCAAGCCACAAGGTAGAGTTGCAGACATACCAATAGCGATGAGTTTCAAACGCTGGCTTTCCTTCAAGACGCTGTCCATGAGCTTGAGGTTGTACAAAGAGTTCTTAGTCCATCGCCCATCTCCAAGCACCGAAACAATCTCAGCTCGCAGTGCCTCGACAAGCGAAATGTCCTTCGCAATGTCCAACGTGACTTGTGTGAAGAAGTCTGTGGTGCTGTGCAACGCAGCTGTTGACAGAGACAGTTGAGCGCAGGCTGGATCGTACCGGACAGATTTCTCCTCGGCAAGATCTTCCAACCAGCTAATTGCGTCGTTGTATTCAACCGTGTGACCTTCTTTCCCAGCTTTTGCCTTTTCCGTGCGTCTCTTTCGAAGCACGGGTTCGATAATTTCTCGCGCTCCTTTGACGAGGCCACGAGCAGCCGTGCAATTGGGCAAAAACCACAACGCGACTGGACGGAGCAGTGACGGCCAACGCCTCAATTCTTCCACTGCTCGGAAAGCAACTATTGAATACGTAGATGTTATCCTGAGCCAATTCGGATTACGGCACAGTTCCTCGCCAAGGAAGATTCGAGATGTGATTCGAGCCATCAACTGTAAATTCACCTCTCGCACGGTTATCTCGTGCCAATCTACTCCAAGCTTAGTCTTTGCCATTCAAAGAGGTGTAAGTGGGCATCAACCCATCTCACCTTGCTCATCCGTGTAGATATCCCGAAGTGCGGCAACACATTCGTCTGACACATCCTTCGTAACTTTTGTCAGCTGATGGGTCAACTGATGCCTCGCGATCAACTTCATAAGGTGCGTCTCATTCGTCCCTGCCTCGAAGCCTTCCATACCCGGCAAGTGGGCATAAAACCACTAGACTGTCGTTAACATCAACATTGATTTCAGCTTAGAAATGATGCATACCTTGTATGCGGCCTTTGTGAAGCTGAATCGTTCATCATTACGAATTTGCTGGGCGTATTCGGGTGGGAGGATTGTGACCTCGCCAATGTCTGCCAGTACCCTGAATGGCCTACCAGGAACCTTTTGCAGACGATATGATATGATGGTAAATGCATTCCTTAGAAAGCTGGCTTTGGATCGGCTAGCAGATAACTCGAAAGCCTTCTTTCCGTTGACCAGCTCGAAAGATGCTAGCCTAGAGTAGAGTAGAAGATAAACCAGGGTCAGGAACCCAAAGAGTAGCAGCGATGACACGAAAGGTTGGTTGGTCGATTCAAACGAATCTGAAGTAGGCATGATTCTAGACAGCATGGTTCTGAAGAAATTGTGTTCAAAGTGGGGATGAATTCGTTGCGTAGGATTCAGTCAAAAGTCGGGATTCGCAAAACGTTGTGGGAGTGGACAAGTATCCCACAACCAGCCAAGCGTTTGGCATCTCTAATGTCACATCACCCTTAGCAATCAAGCAGCCTGGAGCATCAGGTGCAAACCCACTCAAAGGACCGATACTGACATGAAGAGCTAGTGATATACATCGTTTTGACAGCGACTATACTTTCTAAGGTATGAGTTCCGTTAGCATGGATCCCGCCGTTCATGTCGATCCATCATATGCGCATCCCCCAGGACACTGATCAGCTAGTCATGTGCAGAGGAGGTCGACCTGGCTGTTTCTGCAATACCGCAAACAGATCCAGCTAATAGCGAATGCTTGAACTAACCTTTCAAACCAACCCAGTCGCCGACGCTGCATGCACAATTGACCGCTACTGCAAGGTGACAAATTCATCCAACAGATATGAGCGCACACTAACACTCATCGAGGTTTATGCAGAAATCCTATCGTTCCAACATCTATGCGGCAAGGGGCGTGATGTCTGATCTGCCGACATAGTGCCATAGGTTCGAGTTTCGAGGGACGGCTAAAGCTAAGCGACTCGTCGAATGACAGTCACCGTCTAGAAGATCGGGCATGTTTACATGTCTGTTCACCAGTCTCATGCTATATTGTCAGGACATAGCTCTACGCCACTAGGCCATGCCAACCAAAAAGGTGCGAATAATCTAGAATAGATTATCATGGCGTAGAATAGTATATATACGTATCCCGCAGATACAGCGTACCCCGCAGATACAACGTACCCCGCAGATACGATCAGTCAGCGCGCTGGACCCCGCGCCTGACATATATATGGGTACAGAATTTCACTGTAAATCTTAGCACAACGAAATCGACAACCAGCTTCTGATATAATTCCTCCATCCATCATGCCTGCTCAAATCAACACGCTGACCGAAAAGGCTCGTCAACTCGTTCGAGGCGCGTACAATGCGTTTCATCCGGTGTACGGCTTCAGTACGACCAGTTGTCAAATCTACGATACCGCTTGGGCAGCTATGATTGTCAAAGAAGAGAATGGCGAGAGAGTGTGGCTCTTTCCCGAAAGCTATCACTTTCTGCTGAATGCCCAATCTGAGGACGGTAGCTGGGGTGCACATCCAAAATCGAGGACTGTTGGGATTCTAGACACTGCGGCGGCGACATTGGCGCTCATGCGACTTGCCAAAGCGCCATTGCAACTGCAAGAACTAGCCACCTTCGACATCGAGTTGCGCATCAAACGAGGTATCCAGTCCCTCGAGATGCAACTCGAAGCTTGGGATGATCTTTGGGACACGAACCACATCGGAGTGGAATTGATCATTCCCGCCTTACTCAGGTACCTGGAATCAGAAGATGAACGTCTCCACTTCATCTTCGGTAGTGAGACCGCTCTCATGCAAATGCATGAAGCGAAGATGGTTCGATTCGATCCTGAAGCTCTTTATAGGACGCGACCTTCGTCGGCTCTTCACAACTTAGAGGCCCTGATAGGGAGGATAGACTTTGACAGAGTAGAGCATCATCTCTTCAATGGCTCCATGCTGGCATCTCCCTCTTCCACCGCTGCTTTCCTTATGTCTGCCTCCTCGTGGAATCATGAGGCAGAGGCATATCTGCGTCATGTACTCGCTGCAGGGGCAGGTCAAGGCAACGGCGGTTTTCCTGGCACCTTTCCCACCACGTACTTCGAGTTGAATTGGGTACGTCGCATCTTCCCAACAAATCAGCTGGGAATGATAATCTGAACTCACCTCAGGTGCTATCTACCCTACTGCAAGCCGGGTTTCATTCGTCTGATCTCCAAAGCGATGAACTTCACTCTATCGCACACATCGTCTGCGAAGGATTTTCCTCAGATCATGGAGTGATTGGTTTCGGTACGTCACATCATACTTCGTTCTTCGAAAGGCAATCAAAAGGTCATACTCATCATGTTAGCCCCTCGTGCGGTTGACGTAGACGATACAGCAAAGGGCTTACTCTGCCTGAGTCTGCTCGGTCTAAGCGACCGTGTTAGTCCTGCTCCAATGATACAGATGTTTGAGGGTGAAGATCACTTCCGAACATTTTTGGGGGAGAGAGATCCGAGTTTCACCTCAAACTGTCATGTGTTGCTTGCACTCATGCATCGACCGGACAAATTAGATTATCTGCCCCAGATCAAGAAGGCCATAGTGTTCCTATGTGACCGATGGTGGGAATGTGATGGTCTAATCAAAGACAAATGGGTAAGCGCCGAACCCGACTCTCAACTTTCGAAATGGGACCTAACAAACCAGCATCTGAGTCGCCTCTATCCAACCATGCTACTCGTCCAAGCTTTCGCAGAAGTCGCCAAGCAGACTGCCGATGGCGCCACTTTTGAGAGCACTTTCGACCCAAAGATCCTCTCAAAAGTATCTATCTGTCTCTTTCAAGCCTGCCTGCGAACTTTGCTAGGCCAAGGAGACGATGGCTCCTGGAACGGCATGCCCGAAGAATCCTCCTATGCCGTTCTCACACTAGTCGAGGCTCGAGCACTCGCATTATTCCAGCCCATCCAATTGCAGATCGCAGCCGCTATCAGCAAAGCCAGAGCCTTCTTGTATTCAGGCAAGTGGACATCCTTCGATAACTACTGGACTTCCAAGACTGCATATCGTACAGCCTTTGTGGCCGAAGCATACATGTTAGCTGCTTCGAGAGTCAGCTTGCCACTTGAAAAAGAACCTACTGCAAGCTCAGGTGACAGCACAGGCCATCACCCGCAATCAAAGCGTAGCACCGACTTCCTGGAGTTAATGGGCCGCACGGAACTATTCTCAGATATGGAACCATGGGAGTTACAGGCGTCCTTCCTCGAAAGTGCTCTGTTTGTACCGCTCTTGCGGGCGAACCGATCGAAGGTGTTTGATCGAGACCGCTTTGCAGTCAGCAAGGACCATTACCTCGACATAATACCCTTCACATGGGTCGGCTGCAATAACCGCTCCCGCACGTACGCGGCTACGTCACTTTTGTTCGACCTCATGATGATCTCAATGCTGGGTTATCAAGCTGACGAGTTCATCGAAGCGGTAGCCGCGCCCACTTTCGGACAAAACACGGAGAAACTTCACCATATCATCGATGAGATTCTCGACGACTCAATTTCCACACTGAAACTAGGCACAGCGGATCAGATCATGGACCAGACACCAAGCGGCGTTCGCAATCAATTCGGACCATCCCACGTTGGGGCGGGAGGAAGCGGGAAAGATACCGTGGCGCCCGGCACATCATCGGGGCGCGGCACTACCGAAGTAACATTGCAGGGATTCGTGCATTACGTGCTCGAGCATCCGCATGTTCGTGGAGCTAGTTTGGACGACCAGCGGTTTCTCTGGGCTGAGCTAAGGAGGTTTCTGCACGCACATGTGGTCCAGATTCGCGATAACGGGAGTCCTGCGGGACGGCAGTCGGGCCGAACCTTCTTTGAATGGGTCCGCACTACTGCAGCAGATCATGTCGCATGCGCATATTCGTTTGCTTTCGCATGCTGCCTCGTTTCTGCATCAATCGGCCGAGGAACTCGGGTTTTCCCTACAGTGGGAGAAACATACCTTGTGCAAGCCGCCGTTCGACACATGTCAACTATGTGTCGAATGTGCAATGACATAGGTTCAGTTGAACGAGACTTGGCCGAAGGCAACACCAACTCGATTGATTTCCCCGAATTCGCCGCCAACAATGACTCGGTGTCCGTCAAGAAACAAGCGCTTTCGGAACTGGCCGCGTACGAGCGCTGCTGTTTGATGCACACCATTGAAAGGCTGTCGCAAGAAGCCCTCCGTTCCCCAAAAGCCCCTGAAACACCGAAAGATTTCCGCAAGAGAAAGGTGGACATTGTCCGTCTTTTCGCTGATGTTACCGATCTGTACGATCAGCTTTACATGCTTCGCGATCTGTCGAGCACTATGAAGTAGTCTAGCATTTGCTTACCGTTCGGAGATAACGATAGGCTGTATTGACGTCCTCCTTGCTTGCAATACGAAGTCCTCAAGATGGAGTTCAGCACATTTGTGCTTTCATAATGTCGATGTACATCGATATCATTGGTGAAACCCGTGTTAATGATGTGTCTAATTTCCAGTCAACGGTAGAGGCGGTCCTTCTCTACTAATAAGACTAGCCCATCCATCAGCGACGCCGAGCCCCTAACGCACGACCGCGACAAATCCATCAAAGGAGTTGAAGGCATTAGATAGCGTTAGTTAAATAAATTTACCGCAACTCAATCCAAGGTCGGCCCGACTAAATATGGTGGGTACACCAGGCCGCTTCCCCCAGTTAGTGGCCCATCGTATATGTAACCTCCCACCACACTGCCCACAGGGGTGCAAGTCAACCTAGACTCAAGTCACGCCATTCTTCTTAGCCTCTGATAAGAGGTTGTTACAGTATCTAGATATCTAAGGCTATAGGTTCGATAACGTCCTTCGCTAAGTATTAACGGGCGTACTAGCGGAAGCATTCCTGCTAGACTAGCGTGTTTACACGGGGATAATGTAATATTGGATCGCTGATGAGTGTTAGTGCCTACTTAGAGTATACATCTAGTTTTGTTGGTGCTGAATTTTTAACTTCCTGCACGCAGAACTGGTATAGCCTTTCTTACTATAGTTATCACTCTTCGTACCTGGTACTGTAGCAGACTTTAGCATAAGCACCTACCTCGTATTAAGAAACTCCCTTATCGTCTCGCACTCAACTTAAAGATAGTAAGCTCTAGTTCTCTTCGTCACTATTACGCACAATCACTAACTAAGCATCCATTTACTACATCATGTCTATTATAACAAAGATTGTAAGATCAGCAGTACTCTTCCTAGAAGCACGAGACTTCTACGGCATATGCGTAGCAGCATTTTTTATTCTGATCTTTGCCCTTACTTGCACCACGTTATTCACTCGCCGCTCCACAATTGATGCCCCGGTAGTGGGTCAATGAGGAAGACTCGAACTAGCTTGGCTTCTCCGACTTCGTTTCATACGGGGAAGCCGTTAGATTTTACAAGTAGGATATGATTAAGTTCGTTGAAAGAGGCTCCATACCTATCCTAATCGCTAATGGAATGATCAGTTCAAAGATTCGATATTCAGAATTTGACGGATTGGTACAGATGTACTTCTCCTCCCTAGCGGTCAGATTGAGGAGCTGCGAAACCTGACACGAGATGTGGAAAGCTCAGTTGAGCCTTTCATGAACGACTTCGCTGGCGAGCTTACAAGTGGCAATGCATTCCTGCATAGTGATTTGTAGAACCGTGTGCTACAGTAGAAGCTTACCCCTGCTTTGGGACTCCTTGCACCTCTCTTAAAGGAGGAATTGGATCTCGCTATCCTGGAGGAGATGCCTTCATGTGAAGGTAGTATCTCGCGATTGATTAATAGTTAGTCGCTAATATTAAATAGACTAGGTGAAAGTTGATATCATGCCACTCTTTGCATCCATCATTGCTAGAATTTCGGCACGCGTATTCTTAGGTCAGCATGAGTCTTGCAATGAAGAATGGCTGACGACTACGGCGCAATACACGGAAAATCTTTTTAAGACTGGCATGCTCCTCCGCATTGTCCCAAGATTTATTTGCCCCATTTTTGCGCATCTCTTGCCACCTTTTCAACAGCTACGGGAGAACAGGAAGACGGCTATCCAAATTATTAGTGGAATAGCTGCGTCCCGTAAAGCCACCAAGGATGAGCTAGGGGAGAAGTATGAAAGACCTACAGACATCCTGTAATGGATGACGGATATGGCTGTGGGAAGTGAAAAGGATATGCACGACCTTAGACAGAGGATGTTAATACTAAGCTTGTCTTTAATCCATATAACCGCAATGACCATGGCGCAAGCGCTCTACGACCTCATAGCGCATCCGGAATATGTCACGCCTATTGAGGCTGAGGTCGTCAACGCATTGCAGCAGAATTAAGGCTGGAACAAAAGGGCTCTAAACTAGTTTCAGAAATTGGACAGTCTACTTAAAGAATCTTAACGCTTTAATTCTATATTCCTGGGTAAGTGACCATTAACTATGACATAGACGTGGCTTACTTCCTGTTAGTCACCTTCAACCGCATCCTTTCCCGTTAAGTGACGTTTAAGGACAATACTGTCCTAGAGGCAGGGACCCGGATTACTGTTCTATCCTATAACATGCTGCACGACTCTAACAGAGTTCTGGACCCTGCCCTGCCATCTGAGTTTGACCCCTTCCGATACTCTTGCTTGAGAGAAGATCCCGCCCATCCAGAAAACGCACAAAAATATCTATTCGCCATGGTAGACTCTTACAACATGGCATTTAGTTATGGCAACCACGCCTGTCCTGGACGTGCTTATGTATCTGATGAGATCAAGATGGTTCTGGCTTACATGCTTCTTAAGTATGAATAGGCGTTTCCCATTGGCCAGGAACGACCAAAGAACTTTACCGTTGACACGGACATGTATCCAGATCAGTCGGCGAGACTAATGATCAGAGTGAGGCACACATTTAACAATACGGCGGAATAATGGGTGTAAACCATGTCTTCTAAGGATTTATATGTGGTTAATGTGATGCGCACTAATTCAGGGCGCATTATCTTCTTCCACCAACACCGAGAACCGGGGCTGCAGGCATTGGAAGGGATACAAATGCAATGTTTGTGTGTTAATTTCGCATGTCATTTCCCATGTACAAGAGTCACGAAACACTTAAACACGTGACAATGTTGTGTTTGAACAATAAGACGAGGGCAATGCTAGGATTTGGTTGACCAAAGCATGACTTTTCTTCACGAATTACATGCACTCCTGCATCCTCTCCATGCTAGTGTTCCACGAAAGGAAATAGCACTCAAACTCTAATAGCCTCATTAATGGCTCAGAATCCAACTGCTCGAACAGTGCATACTCATCCCAGATATCCTAGATTACTGCAGTGGAACAACCATGCTGAACAAAATTAACGGATGACATTGTGTCCCACTATTGGTCCCTTCGGAGCTTTCAACACGGCATTAGAACTCACCTCGCATTGATCGAGACCTAAGCCCGACCGATTATGCTGCAGCTCCTCACACATTAGCTCCAGGTGGCTCGACGTGCATGATGCAAAGCAACTAATCCGGAGGCAGATCATATCAGTGACTGCGCGTAATGCTGTCGCCGAGGCCTTGGCGTGACTAATTGGGTATGATGGGTGCGATATGGCCATAGGCTTATCTAACTTGACGGATAATGTTAGCCGATGTGCGAGGTGTCACATCGTTACGTGATTGCGAGAACTAGGGCAATCGAGGACGTCCAGATATAGCGCTTGATACGTCCCCATTTCATCCCTTAGAGCGTGCAGTATCGCATTCACGAACGTCGAGAGCACCATTTTCGATTCCTTCAAGGGTTGAGACTGCAGAGATGCCATCCTTTACATTGGATCTATACCTCTATCGCGCACCTGGGTTCGAGATTGCACTGATCACCGCGGGGTTGATCACAGTCATGGCTGTAGTGGCTTTTCTGATCTCTGCCAAGGATACTGGTCTGAAGTCCTTACCAATGGTCAACAAACCAATCCTTGGGTCGTTCTTTAGTATTCTCGCTCAGGTATGAATGGGGGTTAGGTCTCCGTATATGGACTGTTGCTGACTCTACTACATAGTGGAGATTCATCTATCATAGCAAAGGCATCATCGAAGAAGGCCAGAAAGAACACCCCAACAAGCCCTTTCGGCTCTGGACAGACTGGGGGGAGGTTCTCATGCTGACACCTCAGTACGCTCACAATATCCGCAACGATTCTCGTCTCAGCTTCACGAAAGCTGTGAGCTTTGACGGTCACGCAAACATTCCTGGATTCGAGACTGCCAGATTGATCTCACACCCAGATAACTTGATCCAACTCGTGGCCAGAAAGCAATTGGCTCGACACCTTTGTCAGTGGCACGACTCCCGCTTGGAAAACAAACGCTGATAGCAAGTTAATAGCTGCAGTAATTCGACCCCTTTCTGGTGTTTCAGATGAAGCCTTGGTCAAGAACTTTGGACACTCTCCAGGTGAGTCTCCAGTGTTCAACGGAATGGAAGCGTTTCAGCTAACAAACGACGGATCAGATTGGAATGAAGTCAATTTGAAAGGCGCTGTTCTCGACGTCATTGCGCGCTTGTCATCGCGCATCTATTTCGGAGAGCTACTGTACTAGAACGAGGAATGGCTGTCAGTAGTGAAGAACTATGCCTCACTGTTCTTCACGGCAAGTTCTGAGCTGCGAAAGATACCCTGGATTCTCCGCCCACTTGCCCACTGGCTAGTGCCATCCTGTCGGGCTCTCCGGAACGAAAGAGCGAACGCACGCCGTATCCTAAAGCCCTACATCGATCAGCGCCAACGACTCAAGGATGAGGCTCGAGTGGCGCAAACATCACCGCCCGAATTTGAAGATGCCATAGAGTGGGCCGAAACCGAAGCCCGCAATAACGGGTCAAAGTACGACCCAGCCACCTTCCAACTGACGCTCTCACTTCTCGCGATACACACAACATACGATCTTCTTGAGATGTGTATGATTGACCTCGCAAATTCTCCCGATTGTGTTGGTGATCTACGCAAGGAAATCGTATCTGTGCTTCGTAAAGAGGGCTGGAGAAAGCATGCACTTTACAATATGAAGTTGCTCGACTCTGCGATCAAGGAATCTCAACGCCTCAAACCAGGAAGTATTACATCTATGCGCCGATACGCTACTTCCGACGTTACTCTGGACGAAGGGCTTGTCCTTAAGAAAGGAGGTCGGCTCAATGTTCTTACCTTGCACCGATCACTAGATCTGTACAGTTCGCCTGATACATACGATCCATATCGCTTCTACAACATGCGGACGCAACCTGGCAGGGAGAACTGGGCACAGTTGGTGTCAACTTCTGTCGAGCACATGGGCTTCGGGCACGGAGAACACTCGTGCCCTGGACGCTTCTTTGCAGCCAACGAAATCAAGGTGGCGCTTGCTCATATCTTAGTCAAGTATGACTGGAAATTGGTCGACGATGCAGGGACAAAGACTGAGACGAAAGGTATGATTGAAAAAGCGAGTGGGACAGTCAAGATACATGTG
Source organism: Byssothecium circinans (assembly GCA_010015675.1). NCBI lineage: Eukaryota > Fungi > Ascomycota > Dothideomycetes > Pleosporales > Massarinaceae > Byssothecium > Byssothecium circinans. The sequence goes on along the minus strand of ML976979.1, from coordinate 1,259,359 downwards.
AGGAGGCGAGAGGACTTCGATAGCATCATTGATATTGTGTGACTGTAGTCGCTTGCTATTGATACGCTAAAACATCCATAGCCTACGCAGAAAGCTACAATGGTACAAGTTGAGGTTCCATGAATCCTCCCTGACAGAGCTAGAAGTCACCATGAGATCGTAACAAGCTTTGCAAGCCTTTCAAGACCCTGGAAGATTGATGTGCCGTGCCGCGTCATCTACTTCTTAAGTCCGAGAGTAGAGGTAGTAGCTTTATCTCTACTTCCCTCTAAATGTCATTCGGATTGCCGTCTCAGGCTGGCTCCTTGCAGGTCAACGGGCCGGTCTTTGCAGTGCTCCGTAAGGGCCGACCTTGCATGTAAGCGCCCTAGGCATACGACCATTGCAGTCTCGTTGTACCATCGCCGATCAGCTCATGCAGGGCATGCCCTTGTAGGCATCAAGGTACTTCAGCTCCGTTTCTGCATTGTGGGCTTGTGGCTACTCAGGGATTTTGGCTTTAGACTCGTGCTGGTGGATGATAAGAGCGGCTGTCTAGATTAGTCCTCGACAAACGAACAAGCCGAGATGTGGGGACTTATGCACACAGGGGCCTGCGCTTGTCCGAAAACTTTGAAGTGAAGCAGACTTTTACGACATTCGGAGTTGTGTAAAGTTTGGGGAAAGGTTGCAGAAAAGTCTGGAGCATCGATTAGATTTCTCGGAAATTGATTTCCTACCATGGTAGTGAGGACTTTGCTAAGTCAAAGTCTCGTCGTGATTTGCCGAGCTACTAAAAGCTACCAGAACCATCTAGTTACATCGTGTCTCGACATGATTTGGACTTGCGTACATCTGAGCTTATATCACTGGCTGTAGTTTGATGAAGATGTGTGTAGACAATTAATGTTACTTTGGGTACATGCCGTTCATCGTTTAGGTCGGTGCGGGTTGAATGTTTTGCAGCACATTGCAATTCTACTGTAGGTCAGAAAGTCTGACAGAACGCCCGAGGACTGTAACCCAAGAAATCACAACGTTATGGTGGGGACGCGGACAGCGTCGTCGTACGATAACGCCAATGTACTCTCTGCTTCCCGGCCGTGTTCTGATAGTCGAGCACCGAAGAAGAGGCCAATCACGCCATCGCTTTCTTGCCTAATGAGGTCATCCCTTTCACAACCATCTGATCAGCTTATCAATTCGGCATTACAGCGGCTCAATGCCCGCCGATGTAGCATCTGCAATGCATTAGCTTTGCTACCAGTGAGAGATCTCCGCTTCTTCGACTCGCATACAGTTGATCGACACCAAGATACTCGTGCAACCGTTGAATACCATGTTTTTGAGACTATTGTGCGTCTGAATTGGTCAGACGAACTCAAAGATATTCCTGGGCACTTCAGTCACATCTTCTAGTTGGCATACGCATTTTTGACTACTCATAACCTTTCCAATCTCAATTATCGATACTCAGAATGTCACAAGGAATTCAGGCCAGTGTTTTGGAGCAACAGCTTCTACCCTCAAGTAGACTTGTCAACAATCAACTCGAACCCAATTACTTGATTGAGTTGATTGAGTTTATCAACTCAACTCAACTCAATTCGAGAGCCGCTCAAACTCAACTCAACTCAATCAGAGAGGCTCAAGTTGATTGAGTTGATTGAGCTGATTGAGTTCAAATTGAGTTCGTAATAGAGGCTAGGTGGAGAAGTGCTAGGTAGTCGCGTAGAGTCACTCTATTGGCTAATTAACAGTTAAGCTAGTCCTTAATAGGTAGCCCTAGCGAGAGACGCACTCAGAAGCTTATTGACGCGTCAACTGTCGCCATTTTATATTAACCATACTACTTACCCACGCCTTAATCGCTAGATATGAACCAGAACCTTGAGAAAGCCTTTGAAGACTAAGTCCAGCTCGCAAACCGTAAGAAACAGCGCCCAAAACCCGCTTCTCTACGCGCCGAACCCGACGACGAATCAACTACCGATACAGATGCCCAAGCCCATATAGCAGTGGATAACGACGACGATTCAACGTAGGAGGGCCTTGAATGGACGAGAGTGCCTCATCTACAGAAGAGAGCTTATGAACACGGCCGAGGCAGCAGGCCAAGCTAGATATATCAATACGGCTGGCTAGTTTGGCATCGACAGCAAGAAAAGAAGTTCTAGCTCTATAAGTACTGCCATTAACACAAGAAAACTGGTGGCGAGTTTAACGTCCATCAATCAATGAGCTCAGCAGCCGCCCATCTACAGTAGAACGTCCGCGGCCACGGCATTAGCAAGGAAGGCAAAATTAAATTAAATTTGCCACTAGGGTAGTCATCAATCCTCACAGCCATGCAGTCTGATAGGGTTTAGGTCTCTCAGGAAGTTGCCAACGCGCTAGCTAGCGCCTTCTCTAAGGTGCGATTTGAAGAAGCCATTAAAGACTGGGTGATTGCCGATAACCAGTCGTTACGCGTTATTGAGAGACCAGAGTTTTGAGCAATAATTAAAGCCGCTAATCCTATGGCAGAAGCAAGCCTCTGGCAGAGTCACAATAGTCTCTGAGACGCTATCCTCCGCGAGTATAAGTCCTATATCCCCGCTGTTATCAATTTCTTGAAGCAATCGCGTTCACTTATACATATAAGTTTTGACAATTGGACGTCAACTGGAGGCAAGCGAGCGCTCACT
>ML976979.1:1225510-1255063 GCA_010015675.1 Byssothecium circinans | reverse complement strand
AATGCAACTCAACTCAATTTTGATGGTCAAATTGAGTTGAGTTGATTGTTGACAAGTCTACCCTCAAGTATGCCTATTACCAACGAACGAAACCACGATATGCAAGATGAATGCTTCACTCATTTGAATCATACAGATTGGGAGCAACCCGGAGGCATTCTGCCACACGCTCGCTCGAGACCATCGAGTTCGTCGTCCCCTGCATAATTTTACCTTCCCGATGGTCACACACTAATTTTCCAGGTGATTCCAAACGATCAAATTCTTCGCCATTGATTACCAAAGTTGTGAACACCCGCGAAGAGCAGCTCCCGTGGACGGAGAATAAAGAGAGGATTCTGATGGGTCCATACAACTATCTTGCAAACCACCCCGGAAAAGACGTTCGAGGTCAATTCATCGCCGCATTCAACGTTTGGCTGCAGGTCCCCTCAAAGAGTTTGGATGTGATCACGAAAGTGACAAAGCTTCTTCACACTGCCTCACTGCTGTATGTATCATCCTATGGCTCATTCTGTATCTTGCTGAATGACAATGCAATGCCAGGATTGACGACATCGAGGATTTCTCGGTACTGCGTCGTGGGATCCCAGTGGCTAACAGCGTATTCGGTGTTGCACAGACCATTAACTCTGCGAACTACGTATACTTCCAAGCTCTGTCAGAGCTGAAAACTCTGGATAATCCGGAGTTGGTCGATATCTTCACGTCTGAACTGCTCAATCTGCACAGGGGCCAAGGCCTAGACTTGTTCTGGAGAGACACTTTGACCTGTCCCAGCGAGGCCGAATACCTCGACATGGTGAACCACAAGACAGGCGGCTTATTCAGGTTAGCAGTCAGGCTTATGCAAGCAGAGAGTACCACATCCATGTAAGTCCTTGCAAAGGTAGCACCGATCTCTCAAAGATTACCAACAGCCAATTTGTTTGTCTGAAGAGACTGTAACTAATCGGCTATTAGACATTGCTCAGCACTCGTCACAGCTATCGGACAATTATTCCAGATCCTCGACGACTACCTCAACCTGTCACCCACGGCAGAGTATGATGCCATGAAAGGGTACTGTGAGGATCTGACTGAGGGAAAGTTTTCCTTCCCGGCTATTCACGCCATACACGCAGACTCGAATAGTCAGGTGTTGTTGGGAATTCTGCGACTACGGACAACGAACAAGGATATCAAGAAGTGCGCGCTTGACTATATCGAGAGTAAAGGTAGTTTGCAATACTGCAGAGACAAGATTCAGGAGTTGAGGTTAAACATCGAAAGGCTCATAGATGACATCGATGTTCAGATGGGACACAGTGATAGAGGCTAGGAAGGAGCCGTGGCAGTGAGAAGACTCCTCGGAAAACTGGTGGTTAGATGAGAACTTTGAAGTTTGATGATGAATATGAGGCATCTGATTTTGAGTCAATGATGTTCGATTATTGATGTTCGATATGAGGAGTCGACTAGATCGTCACTATATCCGACTTGATCATCCGCGGTGACGATCGTGTGCATCACTGCAGTGAATGACCTAATTGGAGAGCCTTATGCTTCTCAATTACCTAATTGTCGATTCGGGCAGATACTGATCAGGGAGCGGGGGGAGACAGATTGGCCGATGAAACAGACGGCACCTGTCACCAAGCGCTAAGCCGCATTTTAATTGAGTTCAGGCGTCTGCATGTATGTGTGACACGATGTTGCATTCATCAGAATTGACACGTTGATAGCACTGCACTAGCGCCTTACCGAGCTTCACCATCCGAGCGGCCCCACCACCCAACAGTGCCACTAGAACACCAAAACAGCCCCACAACTTGAGGCTGTAGAGCCTCACACAATAGCTATTATCGCGATCTTTTTTAGTGGAGAGATATATAGGTGCCAAATAATATATTGCGCTACAAATATCGCTGTGGAGTATTAATTGCTCGGCCGCGTCATGACTGAATAGCTGCTGCGCCTGCAACAGCACCTTGAGGCTCTCTACCACCTGCAGGCCTCACAACAGCTCTCTTTTTTGGAGTAGCTTTAGCAGGAGCCTTAAGGCTGCGCTTCTACCCTTTTGGGAAGTTTTGAGAGCTTGTTGGAGTCGTTTTGCAGTCTTGCGAGCTGCCTGTCGTGAGGCTTGCTCAGCAGCCTTCTCAGCCTTCTCCTTCTCCCTCACCAGCCTAGCTGCAGCCCTTGCCTGACGCCTCATATCCTTCTCTCTTGCCTTTGTCTGCCTTGCCTCCTCACGAAGCCTATTTGTCTCAGCTTTTTGGTGTTGCAGCTGCTCCTCCTCGCGCTCTTTAAGCTGCTGTCGATCACGTGCCTCCTTCACCTTCCTTGGAGACCAGAATATAGCTCCACCTTGATACTCCTCAGGCTCCTTAAGTAGGAGGGGCTTGCCTCGCTTCCTACGCGTCCTCTTATTAACTAGAGCCTCCCTTAGCTTAACTACCTCATCCTTAAGGAGAGCGTTTTAAACTGAGTTTGCGTGAAGGACCTGGCTCAGCTGTTTAACCTGTCTGTTGCCTTGATTAGCTACTACCTGGCGTAGTAGGCGCTCTATCTTCCTCCAGTCAGAGGCGCTGATGGCTGAGGACTCGCTATCGCTGGAGCTTGGGCTAGTATTGAACCTCTTCAATATAACCTCAGGATTGAAGGGTGAGAGGCCTGTAGCCTCGAAGGCCTTAAGGATCGTTGTTTCCTTGAAGGAGGCCTGCCAGGCTCGGTAGAAGAGGGGGAAGAAATCCCTCTTGCTCATTGAGGTGAGGCCCTGGCTCCTCTCCATGAAGGCTGAGATCTTGTTGATAGAGGCTTAAACATAGCTACATCGAGCGGCTGCAGCGTATGGGTTGAATGAGGAGGATACACAGCGAGGAGGATCTTGTTCTAGTTACAGTACTTAATAAAATCCATAGTAAGGTGAGATCCATGGCTATCAAGGATAAGCAATTGATAGGAAGAGCGAGCCTTTGCTTTTGTACCGCGATTAAACACCTGTTTAAGCCACGCGAGGCCAATATCGTTGTTCGTCCAGCCAGAGGGCGATGAGGAGATTCGAATCTGGTGAGTCTCATGATCAAGGGCCTGTAGCCAGGAGTCCTGTATTAATCCTAAGGCTGACTGATAGATGAGAGCGGGCTCAAGGTAAGATCCATCAGCGCAGATACAGGCTAGCAGCGTTATCCACTCTCGAGAGCCATCCTGGATAGTACTCCTCCTCTTCCTATCCTCATATAAGGCCTTGCTGAAGATCCTCTTTGAGCGACCTATGATACTAAGCAGGAAGCCCTTCTCATCCATATTGTAGGTAGACGCGGCTCGACGTGATACTGCTCAATTTTCTCGTGTAGAAGGTCGAAGTAGAGGCTATACTTCCTCCCTGAATCAGCCTTGTGGCGGCTATTGTCAATCCCCGTCGTCCATTTTGAGATGAGCTCATCTGGGTATCGGTGTACGAAGCGATCAACCCAGTTTACTCCAAGCTCTCTCCTCGCGATCTGTGAGGCGAAATTTCCAATCATAGCTCGTGTAGGTGGGAGGCCTGGCTAGTGAGCTGTTTAATATAGAGTAGGAGCTCCTGCTCTTGTTGTGGGTGGAGAGCCTGCTGGTTTTGAGCCTGGGTAGCTCGCGAGGTTGAGAGACCTTGGTGTCTTTTCGCCAGCGCTACGCGGCTGCAGCCAAAAGAATTCGCAATTTGTCTATAGCTAAACCTTTCTCCAGGTTCTAGCGATTCGATTGCTGCAATCGCAGCCTCGATTGAGCTCATGGTGGTGGAGTTATCGCGTGTTGAAGTAGTGGTGTCATTTTGGTGGTTGGCACTGTTGGGTGGTGGGGCCGCTCGGATGGTGAAGCTCGGTATCTGCTGCAGCTAAGCGAAGGATGATGCAAGGTGTGTACAGACTTGTCAACAATCAAGCGGCTTGCAAGCGCTTGATTGATAGCTTGATAACTATCAATCCCATCAAGTCAAGCTCGCCTATACTAATTTTTTAGCAATCCAAGCTGAGGAGGGTCAGCTTGATTGTTTAGCTTGATGGGCTTGATTGAGGTAGCGCGTGAGGCTGCTCGTTTTGCAGCAGGAGCGATCTTACAATAGGTTTTTGGTGTTGTAGTCGTCGCAGTACTAGTACGTAATCAGCCTAACTTCTGCAACACTATACTTCCTCTACCAGCCACCTAAACAACTCACTATCGCGTCATTTTTTTTGCTTCTGTCGCCCTTATCGTATTGCCACCGCCATGCCTCCTACGAAACGCGTCTCTAATAACCTTACTCGCCCAAAGAAACGCGTCAAATCCTCCACCGCCCACGGCACTGTTAGCCAGCCTATAGCCGTTGATAGTTAGCTATCGCCATCGCCGTCGCGTCTATCGCCTCGCAAAGGTCTCGTAGAGGCGTCCCAGGCTTTAACTTTTAAGTCGCAACTACGCAAGTCGCGGCCTAAAGACGCTATCGTCGCGCCTACCAAGGGCAGCGAGAGGGTAACAGCAGCCTCGTCAGTAGCAACCCCAGATAATGAGACCTTGCAAGAGGCGCTGGACGCGAGCCTTATGGACGACTTTAAGGGAATTAATTAAGGGCGTTTACGCAAGTATATAAAGCCGCTCTCGTCACAAAAGTCGCGCAAGAGCTGGATCTATTGCTATAGCTACCGCGTTGCGCTGCTAAAGGACCCAAGTAAGCTATACTTCATGTGCCGTCACTGCTACGAGCATAAGTACACAGATACTGGCGTCGGGATATATGAGACGACGCTCTCAACGTCGTTAGCGCAGCGACACTTAGAGCTGCCCAAGCGCGGCCATGGCTATAGCAAGTCAGCCGTCGCTGTAAAACCTACCTGGCTATAACGCCTGCTCAAAGACAGCAACAACAGCGTGTCGCAGAAGGTGGCTAACGAGCTCGCTGGCTTCAATACCTAGCGCTTCTGGCTGGCAGCTGTTAGCTAGCTTATTAAGAATAATTACCCTCTCTCTAAGTTTAAAACACTAGCTTTTTGACGCCTCCTTGAAGCTTCCAACCCACTAGTAGAACGAGCGCTTTGGACGTCTTATGTAAGCGTCTCCTAGTACGTTGCGCGCTTATATAAGCACCTAAAGCCGCGCGTTATCTTGCAACTATTGCAGGCGCTTAGTAAAGTACACCTTAGCTTTAATGGATGGACGACAAAGGGCGGCAAGCGTGGCTTTCTAGGCGTTATTACGCACTTTATTAACAGTAGAGGCGACCTGCAGGACTTGCCTATAGCGCTGCCCCAGCTGACAGGCGCTCACAGTGGCGAGAGGATGGCTAAGGTCGTTATAAAAACGCTACAGGACTTTAAGATCACGTCACAGTTAATTAGTTACTTCGTGCTTAATAACGCTACTAACAATGACAGTACTGTTGCAATATTAGCTTAAGAGTATAGTTACAATGTTACCTACTAGCGCCTCCGCTACGGACCTCACACGCTCAACCTTATCGGCCAGACGCTCCTCTAGGGCAAGGGCAGCGCCGCCTCGTTTAACAATAACGTATAAGAGCTCACCAACGAGCACGACTTTATAGAGGAGTGGAGGCGCGTAGGCCTACTTAGCGTACTACTTAGTATCATGAACTACATTAAAATGCCGCAACAGCATAAGCTCTTTGAGGACTTCTAGCGCCTCGCCTACACTGAGCTGCCGTCTAGCGCGTTAGCTGACGATCGCAAGATCCTCAAGCCTATTAAACCCATCGTTACGCGGTGGAACTCGTACTACTTATGCTTTGAGCGTGCTGTAAAGCTATAGTTTGCAGTTAACGCCTACGCTACTCACCACATATAGTGGGTGCAAAGGGAGGACACGTTTGCGCAAAGTCGCGGCAATAAGCTGCTAGTTGCGCAGCCGTAGATGTGATTAGACGGCCTTACAGGTGCTAATTAGGCAGTAATTACAGAGTACATGGACATATTGAAACTGCTCAAGACTGCTACAAAGCGCCTCAAAGGGCGCGGCAAAAGCGGCAGCTTTGGGGCTATTGCTAAGATAATTCTAATATTTAAATACCTCCTTACCTACTACGAGCAGCGCGTTAACGCGTATGAGGCGGTTAACTACAACGAGCACGATGAGTCGTCTAAGGATCACATTGCAATTAACTTGCGCGCAGCTTAGTAGAAGGCCGATGACTACTACTCTAAACTAGATGACTCGCCCGCGTACTACGCTGCTATAATACTCCATCCAATGTACAAGTACTACTGCGATAAGGCGTGGGCTAAGAAGCCCGACTGGCTCGAGGCCAGTAACGCTAGCTTTCAGGCGCTCTGGGCGCAGTATAACACCTCACCGCGCGCGGTAAGGCCGTCGGCAGTAATCCCAAGCGATATAGATGACGCGATCGATAGTATACTCAACCCTAGTACTACCAGCAGCCTTACCGCTAACGAGGACGAGTTTAAAAGGTGGAAGCGCAGCGAGCCAGCAGCTAAGAGAGGTATAGAACACGCAGATAACCCTATTAAATACTGGGTGAGCATGCGCGATTGCTACCCTAGCCTTAGTAAACTTGCGCTTGACGTACTCTCTATCCCAGCGTCAAGCTGTGAGTGTGAGCGCCTGTTCAGTGAGCTGGGCGACCTCTTAGAGCCGCGACGACGACGTCTAGGACCTCAACTTCTAGCGGCAATACAGTGCGTACGACGGTGGCAAAGAGCTGGCCTCGGAGGCGACGACGAGGTAGTGGAGGAGGAGGCAGCAGACGATGACAATATGGAGCTTTTGTGCGGGCTGGCGACTTGGGACGACGAAACTCAACACTAAGGCTAGCGCTAGTACAGGCTATCAAGCCTATCAATCAAGCCTCAATCAAGCTCACGATCTCAGCTTGTTAGCCCCAACAATCCAAGCTGACGCCCTCAAAAAACGAGCAATCCAAGCTAACGCCTCAGCTTGGATTGGCTTGATTGTTGACAACTATGGGTGTGTACGATTGCAGCAATCTATAGCAAGTCGACAAGAAGATTATTGTGATATAGGATCCTGAACTGCCAAATATTCGTCTACTACATCGCCATCGTTACATTGAATCCACTCAATCCACAAAGCATGCAACTAGCTCTATCTCCCATCTCCATGCTCAACTGGAGCTCTAGATTTCAGATGGACAGCAGAGAAATCATGGTCACGTTCCTGCAAGCAATTTTGATGGGGGTGTGTCCTCTTGTTCTGGCTTTACATTGTTTGTCGTGCGCATTCACTAACGTGTCCTTTCACAGTGCCTTTCTTGGATAGTAGCGAAGTACACTTACAACGTCTATTTCCATGCACTTAGGGAGTGTAAGTTCAACGAAAATTTGGATGGTTTAATGGCTAATAAGCACTGCGATAAGTTCCGGGTCCTGCGTTTGCTGCTGCAAGCTACATACCGTGGTTCTATCACCGGGCAAGAGGAAATTCGAGGCATTGGCATAAACAACTGCACGAGCGATATGGTGACGGTGAGAAGCATTAGTTCTTGCGAAAACCCTCTTTAGTTGACAGCTCACAGTTGTGCGTACGGGCCCAGCGTTTCTTAGCTTCACCCATCCGCAAGCATGGACGGACATCTACCGTCACCGGGGCAGCGCACATCGTACTTACGGTAAAGACTGGCGATTCTACACGAAACCCCGACGCGCAGGGGAATACAACATCAATACTATTCCTACAGATGAACAACATGGAAAGGTCCGACGAGTATTTGCCAGCGCTTTCTCGGACCGAGCGTTGAAACTACAGGAGCCGCTCATCTCCCGTCACATCGACAAAGTAATTTACAGCATAACACAACATATTACGCAAAGGCCAGCGGATGCGATCAATATTGTCCAGATCTACAACTACATGGCCTTCGATATCATGAGCGATCTTGCTTTTGGACAAGGCACGGGCATGCTCGATGGCGGCCACCCCAGCCCTTGGCTCGAGATGGTGTATAGATACGTCAAAGCTACAAATCTGCTCGCAGTGACTCGGTTTTATCCCGTCCTCCAACCCTTGCGCAGATTCATCATATCTAAAAAGGACACCGATGCGCAAAACGAACACTTTCGCAACTCCCGCCGACCTCCTGGACCAGCGTCTAGCTCGGGGTCGAGAGGAACCAGATATATGGAACCTCATAGATACTAGCGGAGAGGGACTATTAACGAAGGGTCAGATCCATGCTAACGCTGCTGTGTTTATGAGCGCTGGCACAGAAACCATTGCGACTCAGCTCAGCGGAGTTACCTACCTCCTGCTTTCCCATCCAGCGAAGCTACGGAAGCTTGCTCAAGAGATTCGTTCCTTTGATAATGTTGAAGATCTATCTCTACAGCAACTAGCCACGCTTCCTTATCTCAACGCGTGCCTAAAAGAGGGACTTCGTCTTTATCCTCCTATCGCAGAAGGCCTCCCACGACGCATCCCAGATACCGGCGGGGCGGTTCTCGGCCATGCTCTTCAACCAGGAACAAGTATTTACGTTTCTCCATACGCGACTAATCGCAGCTCCACAAACTTTCACCGTCCCGACAGCTTCGAGCCTGAAAGATGGCTTTCTAGAGAGCGCCACAATGAAGATCGTAGAGAGGCGCTGCAGCCTTTCAGTACAGGACCCAGGGACTGTCTGGGAAAGAGGTATGCCTATCCCACAACATTCAGTCTTTCTTCCGACGCTAACAACAAGATTCGCAGTCTTGCGTACCATGAAATGCGTCTTGCTGTAGCCAGAGTCATCTACTATTTTGATCTCAAACTCCAAGACAGTGGCCAAGATTGGATCGCAAAGCAAAAGACGTATGTGATATGGGAGAAACTGCCGCTCTGGCTTCAGGTTTCAGCAGTGCCTCGGGTTGACCAGTCGAGATGATTCACTCTACAAGCGACCTCTACTGTCAATATGGATGGATGTCTTGCGGAATGATTGGATCTCCCCGCATATCCTACCCAGGACTGAGATTTCCTTCACTAAGTTGCTCGTTACTTGATAGGCGAAGATCATAATGCAGTTCTGTCCTTATACTTCGTGTATGGTATTTCTCCCTACTGTAGTATCGAGCATCCATGCGGTCATCAACTCGCTCCACCGACGTCCCACGCGACCTGTGATGTATGTATCAATCATGTACGGCCTCACCATTCAGCCTGCTTCGCAAACGTGCAATATCTTATGATGCACTCCTTTGTGTCGTCGAGTTTTCGGTTTTTGTGGGGAGACAGTTCATCTCATAATGCGAAGGTCTCGGCGCAGAACAGCGTGTAAGTTCTCAAGCGAAAATGGAGTTCAGGAAAACGATACATGAGCATTCTGATACGAAGGATAGGTGCTCTATACTTCTCAGATGACTGGTGATCGTCTGGCAATCTCAAAAGGTCCGAAGGAGCTCGATTGTGGCGGTTTTACGGTCTAGTGGTCAGTCGCAATCTTGCGAAGGTATTGCTTCACCACAACAGCCTTTTCGGTGCTCCGCTGCACTGATATCTCAGTGAGATTCCTCAGAATGACGCTAGTGAGCGCGTGAAATCATCTGTGATAGCAAGATCTAGTAAAAGGAACATAAAAGAAGTGGAGGGTTCTTAGCAATCTCTGCCGTTTACGACTGGGCAGAGAAACTGTTGTCGAGCATGATTTTGTCCATATAGGATGAATTTTAGACATTGACGACACCGACAAGGCTATCGGGGTTCTCAGCTCCGTGAAGGACCTTGCATGCTCTGATGATCACGATTGCGTATATGATTTAATGAGCATGGGCAGAAACCTGAATTATTCGGTCTCGAGAGGCCTCGCCGCTGTTATTCTAGATTGTTTGCAGCTTGTGGAAGAGCCCTGCGTTGAATTTTCTATTCTTTGCATTTAAAATTGCCCACTCTCGGATCTCCGTGGTCAAGCGGAATGTTTCTCCTCAGTGCATGGGCATCTACCATCGTGCGTATCGGACAGGAGATGACTGAGGGTTTGCGAAGATCTTGGGTATCTTCTTGGATGTACTTATGGCGAACTCCTCCTACGCAACGACGAAGTTAAGATTATGTCCGGCTGACCCTCGGCATAGTGTACCTCACCTCATTCGCCTGCTTTGATTCGAAATTCGCGACAAGCATTTCGACTGTCTTTGCGACCTTCTGGTGAATGTCTTGGATGCTGGTATCACAGAAGCAGTCATCAAGTGGCAATCGTGGTATTTGGCAACTCCAAAGGTCGCTTTTGCTCTTTCTCAGCGCCCAGGTCAAGAGGAGCAGTTTTCTTTCAAAGAGTTAGTAGGATGCTCTTGTGCCGCTGCGAAATCTCGAAAGATGGAATTACGTGGTCAAGCTTTTCGAACAACTCCGTCTCCATTGGTCTCAAAGCCTTTAGCATCGTTCTTGTGGGCTGTGAGAGGCCTGGGCGAAGCCAACGGGTATGTGCGAAGCCAGGGAATGCGTAGACAGGGCGTCGAGTTTTCCAAACACAAGGTGGATTGATCAGCGTCGGTTTTTGTGACCTGCATGAAGAGGATCAACTTACACGGTTTGGTGGTTGGCAAGATTCACTTCTGGCTGTGGTGCGCAAGAGTGGGTACCGCCATACCTCCTATTGATAGAGCTTCTATTCAAACGCAGTTTTGTAATCCGATGCTCGATCGTCATAAGAAGAGGAAGCGAGTACCGCTGGAGACGCTATGGAGTGAAGGCTCAACTCTTATAGCAAATAGTTTCTAACGCTCTTAATTATGAACGGTCTCTCTACACGTGTGATACATGACTGTTCACAATTTTTCTTTACTTGTGAACTGGAATGCGTCCGCTAGAGGATAGAAGATGCTGGTGAAAAGGTGTAAGAAAGAAGATTCATTGCTATAAGACTATATATCTACCCTATATCTTGAAGACAAGTACCAAATGAGTGTGTAGTAATAAATAAAGGACAAAACATAGTAAGGACCCCGCACTTTAGAGCTGTTGCCAACAAAAGAGACCCTCCGCCCCATCTTCCGTCCATCACCTCATCCGCCATCTCGGGATCACCGCTCTTATGGTCGGACACAAAATATACCCCTCCCATCAGACAGCAAAAATAGATCCATCAAGGCAAAAAGAATATATTCTCGATATTCAAGAGATTGCCTCGACTTGTCAAATCCCTTCACGTGGCCTTCCCATCCATCTCGAAACAAGTTCATCCAGTTTACGTCTGCGACAGGGCCACTCAGTCCGTAGCCTGCCTTCAATAGTAGATTTCCTACAATGACGTTCGGATCTTCGCGAATCCTCCAAGCATCTCGATCCTTCTCTTGCTCGCACATTAAGTCTTTCGTCGAGGTGAGTAGCTTTTTCAGTGTTTCCGAATCGGATATGGGAATGGCGGTTGCTATGGTGACGATCGCGGAATCTAACGATTCACAACGCCGGGACATCGCTGTCATGATACCTTGAAATGGCAAGACCCAGGGTACTGGTCTTCCAAAGTATTCGTCGCGAGTATAGTTGCGGAGAGCCTTGCCGTGCTCATCAATCTTGGATAGGACATCTTCTCGTGAGGCAGGAATCGGAATATTGGCCGCCTGCACTGGTCCTGCAGCACTTGGAATTTTGCCTCCCCGACACTCGTATTCTTTAAGTTTTATCGCTGTGAAACATTTGTACGGAGGCTTCCATACGACCTCATCGTTGGTGTTGCTCCGTAAGTGTGTGAAGTAGTCTTTGAGGGCCTGGACGATTTCATCAGCGTGGACATGGTTCCCTATGTATCCATGGCAGGCTTGTATAGTACGCTGGGCTTCCTGTATAGTTGGCATGGCTCGATATGGCTGTATCGGTCGAGTTTTGGTTTTGTATTTCGCACTGTATAGGTGGTAGGTTGGATCAAAGATTGAAAATCACCAAAAACAAAGATGAAAGTGAAGAAGAAATTGAAATCTATGTGCAAGAATCACGGTCGCTCTCAATGCTTTTATAGTGCTCCCTGAGTCATACTGGCAAGTTATGAGTCGGGGTGTTGATTCAGTCATCATCTCCTGAGAATGACACTTCAAATAAAACGACTTAGTATTACCGCTGAATAACACAGTTGCAGTCACCTTTATATCAAGATATAAGAGTCAGCCACAAGCACGCCACCGGAAGGCGTTCAAATCAAACGAACGTATATAGTAACGTCGTTTGAATTCTCTAGATCAAAAGTGTCCTGCACTTGTTCACTAAGTACATACAAAGGATGCATAAAATTGAAGAAAAGATAAAACCCCTTGCTATTATGCCTATTTACAAAACACTATGAAATATCTATTGTGTAACTAACCATTCGCCCGCTAAAGTTGTAACAAAGTTTGACAGCCCCAAGTCCCCGTGTACCCGAATCCGAAGCAAATTACCCTTATCTCTGTACATATGGGGGTCCTTTTCTCCCACCCAAGCCTTCGAGAGTTGCAATATATATACCCACCCTTATATTCAATTCCCTGTCACTGCATTATCCCTCTGGCCGTGGATCTTCTTCCCTTCATTGAGATCCGACTTATAAGCTGTTGGATAGATAGCCGCCACCATATCATGAAGCCCGGAAATAAGAAACTCCTGTAGTCTGATCGCTTTCTTATGGCGCTCAATTTCCAACACCAATATTTTGAGTGTCTCCGCCTCTTCATCATACTCATAGGTCTCCTCCTCCGTTTCCTCATTGCCCGCCTTTTCCCCCACTTCAACACTAGCGTTCACAGACAGCGCTGCGTTCAACGTAGGGGACCCCTCACTATCCTTGAAAGCATTATCCGGTCCATATTTCTCATCCATTTCATACAACTCATCCAGAGTCTTTCTGGCAATGCCGAGCATAGTCGAAATTTTAGCAACACTGCCAGCTTCCAGAATCTTAGAAAATTCGTTCAGGGTATGAAAACCTTTCTCGACGGCGTTTAAGGACTTCGTGACAGCAGTTGAGCACTTCTCCAAATCCTCTACCATCTTTTGGAGCGCATCGATCGAGCCCGGCTCATACGCCAACATTATGTTGGTAGAGACAGTATCATCTGGCTCAGAGCTATCTTCGTCGTCAAATCCAGAATCGTCTGTCTTTTCGGTGACATTCGAGTAAATTTACACCTGCTTGAGGAAGGTATCCACAGGCTTGGCTTTGGACACATCGTCTTGGTACTTGTTTTTGTATTGGTGAAGTACTGTCAAAATGCTTTTTGTCACCGATTCCAGCGGAGACATTACCCAAAACGTGTTGTAAGATCTCGACGTCTTTGCGCTGCGGCCTGGATATATTTTCGCCCAATTTTCCTCATCCACTTCCTCTCCTTCATCGCCGTCTTCCACGTCAGCGATAGCGGCCATCGGGTCAGGTATAGCAGCCATTTGGAGATAATCGTACGCGTCTTGCTGGGCTCGTAGGTTCGAAAGCAAAAACAGTGTGTGAAGTTGAAGAATTCAAACGTCGAGTACTCGAGGATTTTTCCTGTATTTATAGCTGACTCTGACTCAACTTTGCGTGAGTAGTACTAGATGACCGGCACCAAAATTATGGCTACATCATTAAAGGAGCCCTACCGCTCGGCTTCGTCTCCTATAGATTCTCTGACTCCTTCGTCGTACAAAGGCAACAGTCATCAAATAGCGAAGTCTTTTCACAATCATTCATCATGCATTTGTCGTGAAAAGCGAGCTTAGGCCTATATAGCCATTCCAATTTATTCTAGCTATGGTTTTCCAAATCCCTCATATTAAACTCACAGGCCCATCAGGTATCAGCAGTCCCAACGCTTTGACAACAGACATGTCTTCCCCCAACAAGGTCTACTCAGCAGAAGCTGAGTTCGGCTTCTGCTTAAATTCTAGACCTCCAATTTTACCCGCAATTCTGTAGAAGAAACATTCAATGGTTCTCATATCCTCTTGATAATCTTTTACTTGGATAGCCAGAAAGTCGCGATCGCGCGTCTTCTCCTTCGTTCCAAGAAATCATTCCGATATAGTGTTAGCCTCCACATTTAATATCCAGGAGCAATCACTGGCGCCGAACTCCTGCAATTTTTTGTTCGCTTCGCCGATGAGATTTTGAGCCTGCGCCACAGCCACCGCGTGACTATCCGGAGTGTCGGCCTTGCATATGTGTTCCATGATAGGCACTAGGCTTTTCAAGTCGTTCTGTAAAGGATTTCGTATCCAGTGGTCCAGAATTGTGTCGATGGCTTCGCCGAATGCTAACCAATCTTTGTGCTTTTCATGGGAGTTTATGTAGGTCTCCACCTTGTTTCCATCTTTTTCGAGCTCAGTAGAACCGAAGAGAACGCTCTTTAGCCCCGTGAACATTTTTTCGCCGTCGTGAGGGACCTCCTTTGATGCAAGCTCCTCGAGAAGCCTAAAGAAGCGACTTTCTTCCTCGTATTGCGGCGTTCGTGAAGCCAACTTGCTAAGTTCATGGCAAGTGTTGATGACGGTGCCCTTGAATTCTCGAGAATATGAACTTAAAGGAAGCATCGTGTGGCTAGGACGTATACGTATTGCTTGAGGTTCTCGAAGGCAATGGAGACGCTGATATAAAGTCGATGTTTCTGTCGGACGCAGGTTAATCCGCTCTGCTTACGTAATCGTTCATCCGAAGTCGTTCGAGTTCCGAGGCCGGTGCGCCTTATCCTTATCGTGTTTTTTCCTTGTGTTGATACCCTACTGTACTCAGTACTAGTGGCGATGATTGCTCCTTCTTTGATAAAGTCGATGTTGATAGGTAGAAGAAGTCCTCATGTTGAGCGATTTCTATACGCCTCAATGACTCCGTCACGAATGACTCCACAATCTTCGTCAGCTGCAGTCATAGCGCTTCCTCTCATGCCATCTACATCCGCCATTCCACCTACGAGATACAGCTTAGTCAAATTGAAGTTCTGGGAAATTTCTAGGTCATGTAGGATTAGTGGATCACCAACTCCGCCCGTCTACGCATCTACTGTACTTTTTGAACGGGCTCTAAAAAATAGACAGGATTATATTTGTCGTAACTGAAACCATTTGTACCATACATGAACAGTCAATTAACTTCCTTCCTTAACATCCATCCATCCAGTTGACCAAGCAAGCAACATTCCAGTATGCTCGCTCCATGAGCAGAATTTCATCCCGTATACCGCGAATCCTCCGACGGATTCCTGCCAATTCCTTGTCCTCTAGATCACACGCAGCGGCGATTCTTTGCGCAATGATTTCTTCGCTTGCATGCCACATCTAGGAACATTCCAACCCTCTGATCTCTTTCTCATCCACCCTGGAATGGGAAAGATCAATATAAAACCATGCTTTCTAGCGAGCTGCATCAGTCTTGGCTTCGAGCAACTCCTTGACATAGCCGTACATGTTGTCCAGGGCGAAGAAGGCAAATCGGCGAATATCTCGGTTCAGCGTCTTTTGAATATCGTCGCAGATGTTGTTGTGGTTTTTCTCAGTCGAGGATTCGAAATATTCCTCCATCCGTGCCTGATCCCATTTTCCAAGCTTTTTCACGTAGATATGAGACTGCTTTTTGGTCATCGGTAGGCCGATGACGTTCCCTTTATCTGCTTCATTCTCGAGTTGTTTGAAAATGCTGCCAATATGCTTGTAGCGGTCGTCCGCGGACAAGATTTCGCCGAGCAAGTAGTACACCATACTGAGGTGCTCGCGTGTTGTCAGGTTCATGACAGCTTCTTCGTCCATTTTGCCTTAATTTCGGTGGGGTGGGGTGGAGAAAATGTATGATGTATATGAACTGGTTAAATTCTTCATGGGCGTCGTGAGCTTTTATACCACTGACTGACTCATACCTCATACTCAACTTCACCTGACTCCGCAACTCTACTCAGTCACGCCCTTAGTTTCAGCTTTACTCGTCATACCAACAACTCCCCTGCCCAGTCACTCTTAGTACGACATGGTAGAGATATGGCAAGCCCACTGCGAGATGGCGGCAGATTGGCGAACTTTGACGGTGAAGATCACACCTCCATCGTGCCAAACCTCCTCACAGTCCATCTATCGAACAGACCCCTCAAGATTAAATAGTTTCGAGATTCCGTGGGAAAGCGGCTATTCCGGGATCTTCTATCAGTACCTCGGCCCAAAACATGCGCACAATGAGTCACTCCCTGACTCACGATTCCTCTGCGTCAACACCAAGGAACCCTATATTTCTCACATTCATCTACCCGCGACATCTCTACCCTTCCTTACCGATATAACCATTGAAACCACAAACCCCGACACATACTCACCGTTCAAGCCGCATACGCCGCCCGTGTGACACACATTAACCCAAGTGTCACCCATCCACGTCCCGACACCAACCTACGCATCTCCGAGCTCCGACTTCCGAATGACTCCCCATCGGCATCCCGAATCCATTCCTATATTACCAACGGGCAATAGGCCGCGGAGGTATACTCCGCTCCATGGGCAAACATTCAATAGCTTACGACAGTCTTCCCCGCTCCAAGTACTCGCCGACACGCATCTTCTTCTGTATCTCCTTCCACACCGCGAGCCTCGATTCAGTATAATGAGCCTGATACCCAGCCACAGAATCGAACGAGTCCAGGCTGAGGTCCACGTTCTGGACGCGGATCAAGCTCGGGAACCCGCCTGAGGCTCGAAGGTACTAAGCGTGGTACCGATAGTTACACCTGTAACACAGCAAGCCCAAACCGGTGATGGCGAATGCGAGGAGCTAGGACCGCGGCATCATCTGCCCAAAGTTTAATATATCAAGCGTACTGACAACACCGCGACACGACATGCATGTGCGGAGAGGCGAAAGCACATGCGGGAGCATACCGCGGCATCTCCTCCGTGAGGGTAAGACATGCTCAAGGGGGGAAGGTGTTACGACGGCTCGGTATCTGGGGAAAGTTTCGAGGCGCAAGCGAAGTATGTACAGGCTTACTTGTAGGGCATGGCATGGCTTGCATGGACCAATGCATGTGATGGAGTTACATCTTACGATGACAGACCAGTGGGGGGAAGGGGTTGGAGTGAATGAGGTAGACTGACTTGCCGGAGCAGTTCACTTTTAAGAAATGAAACAAACGTATGATTAAGAGATATGATCGAGCAAGTTGCTTCATGAGTGGGGGGTATAGCCTACGTTCATCAACTACCGGGTCGTACCATAAGGTTAGCTGACATGTGCCCCTGGTAACATATGCCTCGACACCGGTCAAAGAATGAACTCCGATAAAGTATATGCATGTACCTTTGTGGAAGGTTCAAGTAAGGCTTAATCTAGCTAGTTGCGTCGTGGGGGCAGCTGTCACTTGCAGCTGAGCACATCGAACACGCTATCCAAGTATCGAGTATGGAATGAGCTCGATCGGCTGTAACCATTGCGTGATATCGTAAGACTTAATCGAGCATCCTGCAGCTCATGTCATACACGCATCTCAAGACGACAGAAGTTGGCCTTTCGTCGGTCGATTCGGATCACATATCCAATCTGCTACTATGGCAAGTTACCGCAGTTAGCTTCTCCGTGGAGAAACCACGCTGCATGCATGCCTGCTGACCGTGACAAGTCCACGATATTGACTGGGTACATGAATAACCTATCTACCTACAACTCATAGGGAGAAGATGTATATAAAGACCTCTGGACGTCCCTACTCACTCTTCCAACAACTATCATACTCGGACATTTACCAACGACTCAAACGTAAACGCATCGCTACGCACCACCTCCAAGTCATCATCTGCAAACACTACTCTCCCATTCACAATGCCAATCGGCCACTACATAATCTCCACCACCCGACCTCATGCCTCCCGCACATCTCCCTCTCCCTCTCCCTCCCCACCAACAAAAATGAACACCCACATCGACCTAACAGCCACAACAAAGGACCTCGCCACACCCGGCAACTCCGCTCTTGGTCGGGGTACCAAGGAGCCTCCTTCTCCTTCGCCCTCATCATCATTGTCATCGTCGTCGTCATCACCCTCGTCTTTGTTGGAGAAATCGCCCCCTCCCTCCTCCCCCGAGAACTCCCCTCCGTCGTCGCCTAGCAGACGGATGCAAGATGCGTCGAGCAGACGCGAGTATGGGAAGGGATATGGCGGTATGGACAGTGCGTGGAATGGATCGAAGAGGTTCTGAGTACGCGCTAATCTGTGTTTAAGGGAAGCATTAACGAAGCCGCGTCTTCGGGGGGTTAGGGATATGGGTAGAGGTGATTCAAGATAGCGAAGGTGATAGTGATAGCGGTGTATGGGTTACGAGTAATATAACGGGCGGTTTATTTCTCTAGCTTTGGCACATTCACACGCGCGCGTATGGAGGATGTTTTCTTGTTGATCTTTATGCGCTAGCGCCGGTTCCGGTGGTGAGAGGCCCTGCATTCTCATTTCCCATGTGCTTTGCTTCAACTAGCATCAAACCCTCCTCTCTTTTGACTATCAACACAACGTTATCATTCTTCGACGAACAAGTCATCAATCAAAGATCCCATTTCTACTCAAGGGCCCAAAAGGCACATGATGCCTGCTGATTTAGAACCTTCAGCTATCCGCCCAAGTCTAAGCTCCCCAAACGCCAGGCTTGCTGATTTGCTTTTCGCTACTTTGGTACTCGGTACATGATTGAATATACATAGAAATATTGAAGTGGGTTGATTGTGGGCGTGGAAATGATGAACACGTCGTTTGAGGGTGTGAATGCGAATGTGGACGGGGACCTCGCACCCTCGGTACTCTTAGTCATAGCACGATTCATCTATAAAGTTTGACTGTGCACGGACTGGCCAGCGCATATGAGCTTTGACGCTCGGTTGTGATATGCCTAAGGTGCGCATGCGGTGATACTGACCGGTGAGGCATGTGTGTGACTTCATTTCTTGGCCACGCAAGTCATCAGTGTGTAGTCGGGGATCAACCACGTGCTCAGGTGGCTGCGTCGGCTGTTGTCTCTTCCTTTGTCTCGTAAGCCTCGGGCTTCTTCTCTTCACTCTTCTTCTCCACAGGCCCGGTCGAAGCCACACTCTTTGCTTCAACGAGCTGAATGAGATATGTTCCGGTATTGCCAGCACCGTCGATCTGGCCAAGGGTTGTATCGAAAAGTTTCGCATCGCGGAGCATTCTATGAAGCTTAGCTAGTGAACTTGACCATCACGTACAGAGGGTGTGCATACCTTTGCTTGCCAGGCGCCGTCTTGACACTGGCTTCCTTGAACACTTTCCCAATCTGTTCCCGATAGCTCTCAAACATAGGCGCCATGATCATACGGACTTGGATCTCATGCAGGTACTTGTTGATGACCTTGTGTAGGGTAGCAGTCTCTTTGGTGAGGATCTCCATGTTAGGGCTGACGTCTTTTTTGACTTCTAATTCATTGTCCCACTCGATTTTCCTGAGGTTGCGTACGCACACCGTCGCACGGTTACTCATGATATCAATCAGCTTATCGTGAATAGACACTTGCTGATCTTGTAGTAGACGTTTGACATTGTCAAACTCGCCTAGTGCGATCCTGTTCCCAGTCGCATGTCGCCGTGCGCATTCGCGGATGTAGGGCAGAATGGCTATGATGAAGGACAGTGTTTGGGAAGCTATAGCGAGATGCTTAGTGTTGATGTTCTTGAGGCCAGCGCTATGCCTGGCACCTGCACCAAGGATGAGCTGGCATAGACGCGAGTTGAACAGCTTGATGTATTCGCACAGGGCTGCTGAGACTTCGGACGTCATACTAGGCATAACGCTGAGAAGGATTTCAAAGCGTTCGATGCCGCGAAGCACAACAGTCGATGAGTTGGAGATGATGTATCTTTCCTCGTCCACAATGGCAGGTGCTGGGTTTTTGCCCTTGTCTTTCTCGGTTGACGTCCCGTTGGTTTGGCTTGTGCCATTAGTGGCTGCTTCATCCTTCGCCTCGCCTAGCACAGAGCCTGTCTGGACCCATTCGTTCGGATCAGATGTCATGCCCCTCAATATCCTGCCGAGTACTTCTGTATCATGCTCGTCAAAGTCTTTTGGTTCCCAGCGATCCGAGTCCATGGATTTGGTAAGCTCCTGCTTCTCCATGTCGCCGAATTTGGAGACAAAATCCGTGATGTGGGTGTTCACCACACCCTTCAGCGCTGCACCAGAACGACCGGACACGGCTTCGCATTCGTCCGCAAAGAGTCGACATAACGAGAAGTATCGTAGGAAGCGGTCGAGAGGCAGTTGCGTTGTTGACTCGGAACGGACTTTCAAAAGCTTGGTGACCTGCGTTTGCGCTGCATCGACGGCCTGGCCGAGGAGACTTGACATGTCGAGAGCTTGCATAAGTTCTTCTTGCAAGCCATTCGGTGGTATGGGAGAGCCAGCACCTATTGAATCGATGCTGGGCATAATGTACGGACTCCTAGGGGGGGATCGCCAGCCGCCGCCAGACAGAGGTGGAGAGCTGACGACGCCGCTGGTCACATCTAGCAGCACCTTTACCTGCACACTCAATCGCCGTAGCACTTCACCAATGTCGGTAAAGATACTGGTAAAGAATTCCTCTGCATCAGCAGCGTCCATGGCGCGCAAGTTGCGGGCCAGAATCGAGTTCTTATCCTGCTGATTGTACCCTCGCCCACTTCTTGTCGACACGGATGCAAGAGATTCTGCGTCGTCGTCGGTAGAGCTCGGCAGGTATTTCCGAATAATAGTCTTCATTTCTCGCATGATGGCATCTCGGAAGGTCGCACTTGCCTGATTGGTGAAGCTAGCGCTACTGAGCCCTGTCAGGCTCGCACGTAGTCTCGAACGAAACTCGTTGCTCGTGGTCATGTACGCTGGCAGAGTTGATTTCAACCGGAGATGTTGGTCTCCTCGCGTTCTTTGTGACGATGCGACCCATCTCTCCAATGTATCTCGGCTCGGCACGCTCTTGATGTGATCGCGTAAGTCGGTGAGCAGGGTGTTGAGGAAGCGAGCTTCGAAGCCTCTGCCGATGCGGAGCTTGAGCTGCTGCATGCCTTCGGCCACACCGTCCAGAGCCTTCAAAGAGCGGAGATCAATAAGAGAGGGCGGACAAGGGGTTTGCAGCCACGCTGTTGACGCTGGGTCCGTGGTGTCCAGTGTGCCGAGAATCAGCTTCTCCATCGCATCTAACCGTACCATTGCAGTATCCAGATCACCCTTATCAACAACCTCGTCGCAGTTGGAGAGGCCCATGATGACAGCCTGCAACTGGTCCGTGGCATCTGCCAATCTCCTCAAGTTCTCTCGCCGCCGCTTCATCTCGATGATCTTTAGACCCCCTACAGCCATTTGTTCGTCCAAGCGCGTCAGATCTTCCCGTACTGTCTTTATCCTTGTGACCGAGTCTGACGCCTCGGCCTGAAGTTCACGCAAAGATCCCAGCGCCGCAAAGAATGATGTTGATGCTGTAGATATTGATGAGATCAGATGCACCTCCACCGTGTCCATGTACCACGACAGCTTCTCCTGCAATATTGCATTTGTCGCCAGCGCTTTCCGCCCAGGCTGCTGGAGTGGCTCAAACGATCCATCTGCCGTATTTGTGTCATGGCCGCTTTTCGTCCGTACCGGGCGGACGACTTCAGATCGCTCGCTAACAACGTCGAAGGTCCGCGGGTTTTCAAGGTGAAAGTCCTCATCAAAGTACACGGTCGGAATGGTGGACAGCGGCGTGACAATGGGCAGTGTGCGCTTCGATCCGCTGATGCGGCGTTTCGGCTTCGGGGAGCTCGATGGAGAGGGGGGGAAGGTAGAGGATGACAGCTTTGGTGTCCCTACCGGTGTGCTAGCCTTCATCCCACGCTCCAGCGTTTCCATAAAGTGATCCTTCTTGGCGGAATCTCTCCTCAGTACGGATGATGCCTCCTCTGCCTCAGCCTTGGCGCGCTGGAATGCTTCGTACAGGTTTCCGACGTGTGCGAGGTACGGATTGAAAGCTGACGGCTCAATGTGCGGTATGTTGGCGAGGGTCACGGGGGGGATGTCTTTGGTTGACGGCGGGCGGTGGCTCGGCATGGCGGTGGCTGCAGTATGGGGAAGCATACCCGTCCGCACAATGGGTGGTTGCAGGAGGGTCGAAATGGCATTGCGGTTCTGCTCCGTCACCTGTCCCATGCTGCTCTTGAATGCTGTATCGAGTGCGCCGCCGACGGAGTGTATGGAGCTTGCCGTCGACCCGCGACGTGGCTGATAGCGCCCGCCCGTCGAACTGGGGCGGGTGGTCCAGTCATGCTGCTGCGGGAAGGGAAACTGGGCCTGCGGCAGGTTCGGAGAGCTGAAGTCGAAGCTCTCCGTGGATCGTCGGGGGGAGGGGGACGACATGTTCGCGGCGCAGGTCGGGAGAGCGCAGGTGGCCGAGGCATAAGGACAAAGCCGAGGCGGTGCTATGGCATTGGGAGAGGGTCGTGACGATGCTCGCGATATCAAAGTGGAGCCGTCCAGCCAAACACTTGCAGTGCCGGTGTTAGCTTCAGCTCAGCAATCTGTCGTTGTGCTCACCTCCGTGAATGGCGCCAAGGACGCACGGAACTATCCGTAGTGTCCTCCCGACTCCTCCGTACTATGGCCATGCACCACATGCAAGTGGACAACCCCATAGGAGCATCTAGACATAAGCACACTACAACACAGTCCATGTCTCAGTACACACCCCAGCCTTGAATACTTTCTTGATAATGAAAAAGAATTCTACATCAACATTGTCCCCAACTCCACTGGACGACTCCCCACTGCGCAGATATTGCCACGTTGTATTCAATCCAGGACTTTTCTACCTTATTCTACTATATTCATTCTATTGCGCTCATGTCATATCTGCAGATATCTGAATGTTCTAACGTTCGACATTGACTGGAATGTTGAAAGCTACTGATCACGTGTGCAATTAAGCCCCGATTCATGCTAGCGTCATTTGACGCGTCCGCGGCGTTGGCGCGTCCAGATGTCAAATCTCGCGTTCCCCCTCTGTTCGCATAACCGCCCACCTCACCACCACTCTTCCGCGCATTCCAGCACACACTCCCGCGCTCCACATCCTCACACACAATGGCGGACAGGCAGAATATCTACACCGTCACCGTACACGACAGCACCATTGGCGACGATCATCAAGATGCCGAATCTCCTGCGCGCATCCAGCGAGCTCTGGTGGAATTTGTCATGGACTTTCACCTCGACAACATCTTCATCTACCGAGACCAAATCAGGGAGAACGTGCTGGTGAAGCAATACTACTGCGATATCGACATTGCCCATCTCATCTCGTACGATGAAGAGCTGGCACACAAGCTTTCACAGGATCCAGGCGAAATTATCCCTCTGGTACGCCATATCGACGTGCAGAAAGAGCCCCTCACTAACTGTCCCAGTTCGAAGCCGCCCTCAAAATATGCACGCAGCGCATCGTCTACCCCTCGCAGCCGCGCATCAAGCTCCCAGAGCACCAGCTACTCCTCCACTCAGGTGCCTCTGAGCTTTCCATTCGCGATTTGACAGCCGCTAATGTTTCGCATCTCGTGCGTATACCCGGCATCATCATCGGCGCTTCCACCCTCTCCTCCAAATCCACTGCCCTCGCAATACGATGCAGGAATTGCCAACACGAGGAAGTAATACCCGTCTCCGGCGGCTTCGCTGGCGTGTCGCTTCCCCGAACATGCAGTGGGCAGAGAACAGAGGGCGACAATGCGGAAAAGTGCCCGCTGGATCCATACTATGTCATGCATGAGCGTTGTCAATTCATCGACCAACAGGTACTGAAAATGCAGGAGGCGCCCGATCAGGTGCCCGTTGGTGAACTGCCGCGTCACATTATGATTTCAGCAGATCGATATCTTGCCAACCGCGTTGTCCCAGGTACGCGATGCACAGTAATGGGTGTTTTTTCCATCTACCAGGCCAAGGGCAACAAGTCACAGGGCGGCGCCGTTGCGATACGAAATCCCTACATTCGCGCTGTCGGTGTGCATGCAGATGTCGATCACACGAGCAAGGGAAATGCGGCATTTACCGAAGAGGAGGAGCAAGAGTTCCTTGAGATGAGCCGACGACCAGACATCTATCAGGTGTTCGCTGAATGCATTGCACCTTCTATATACGGAAACAAGGACATCAAGAAGGCGATAGCTTGCTTATTGATGGGCGGGTCAAAAAAGATCTTACCGGACGGGATGAAGCTCCGTGGAGATATCAATGTGCTGCTCCTTGGTGACCCGGGTACAGCCAAATCCCAGTTGTTGAAGTTCGTCGAGAAGGTCGCGCCCATTTCGGTATACACCTCCGGAAAAGGTTCGTCAGCGGCTGGTCTCACAGCTTCGGTACAGCGCGATCACAACACCCGGGAATTCTATCTTGAAGGCGGCGCCATGGTTCTTGCTGACGGTGGTGTGGTTTGTATCGATGAGTTTGATAAAATGCGCGATGAGGATCGTGTAGCAATTCACGAAGCCATGGAGCAGCAAACCATTTCCATCGCAAAGGCAGGCATAACCACCATCCTCAACTCGCGAACATCGGTCCTCGCGGCCGCCAACCCCATCTTCGGACGCTACGACGACATGAAGACGCCCGGCGAGAACATTGATTTCCAAACCACCATCCTCTCCCGTTTCGATATGATATTCATTGTGCGAGACGAGCATGACCGTAATCGAGATGAAAATCTAGCCAAACACGTCATGGGCATCGCAATGGGTGGCCGCGGCGTTGAAGAGACGGTGCAAGCTGAGATCCCGATTGAAAAGATGAAGCGTTATATCACCTACTGCCGACAAAAATGCGCGCCACGTCTCTCGCCCGAAGCAGCCGAGAAGCTAAGCTCGCACTTCGTCAGTATCCGCCGGCAAGTCCACGCCTCGGAGATGAACGCAAATCAACGCTCTTCAATTCCCATTACTGTCCGTCAACTAGAAGCCATCATCCGTATCACTGAGTCTCTCGCTAAGCTCTCGCTCTCGCCCATTGCCGACGAATCGCATGTTGATGAGGCCATTCGACTATTCCTCGCTTCGACCATGGACGCCGTAAACCATGGCGAGGGCCAGGCATCAAAGGAGCTTATGGATGAAGTCAATAAGCTTGAAGAGGAGCTGAGACGTCGGATGCCGATTGGCTGGCAAGTCAACCTCTCGACGCTCAAGAGAGAGATGGTGGATGGGAAGGGCTATTCTGAGCAGGCGCTGGGGCGGGCGTTGCATGTCATGGCCGCTAGAGAGACGATCAGATGGAGGCACGGTGGGAGTGTAGTGTTTAGGAGTAGTGCTTGAATAATGTCACGGGTGGATGTGTCCGATCAGGCGTTCTGGATATCGAGACAAGCAAAGGACATGGTGGTATAATGAAGTATTGCATGGCATGGCATCAATGAGTTGATGGGGATATGTTACCGGTTGTATAGCGTGTTTTTTCGAATTGCAAGCATAGTCTACCGTTCTACTCTCATCCACCTCGTTGTTGCTCAAACACTCCTCGCAATCTTTACACCACTTTCCATTGTGTATACCAATGCCGCCGCTTCCAGCACGCTTCGTGTGATACATGGCATAACATTTATTTCCTACACAATGCAGTTTCCACAGCGTACTTGTACAATGTCGTCTCCATTGTACATACATATCCACTGCCCCATATATATCCTCCACAGTAACACACCTGTCTTACTAATTATCATATACCATACCATATCTTAACCAACAATGTTCGTTACGCAGGCCATCGCTAAGATTTGGCGCATGCTAACTCGCCGTACACCACGCTGGGAAGAACACTGGGGAGCAACACCTCCACCACCTCCAACACCGGCATCAACATCAGTATCTCCACCTCCTCCACCATCTCGCCAAACCCCTCCCAAACAATCTCCTCAGCGGCAGGACCGCAACCACTTCACACTCCTCCCCTCCCCCTCCCCCTCCACCTCCCCCGCAGACACCTACCTCCGCTCCCTCCTCCCCACCCCCGCACCCGCATCCCAAATCCGCACCACCGCACCCGGCCCCTGGCCCTCCCAACCACGCCTCCAAGCCAACCACCCCATGCACTTCCACCCGCACGTCCAAGGCGTGCACGTTCTAACCGCGCAGTACACGCTCGGGTTGTTGGAAGGGTGTGAGCGGATGCGCGAATTGGCTCGGGCTATGGTGGAGGCCGAGATGCGTGCTTTACGGGCTTGGGAGAGGACGCTGGCTCCGCAACCGGCGCCAGGGCCGGTTAGATGGTACAGGCGGGATAGACGAGCTCCAGAGGTTGAGATGGGGGAGATGGAGACGCTGGTGGATGGTGATGAGGGGACTCCTTTTTGTTCTTTTTCTGGGTCGTGTTCTTGGGTGGATAGTAGTGGGGATGGGGATGGGGATTGGGATGAGGGGGCGGTTGTGGAGATTGAGATGGAAGAGGAGGAGGACGTGTTTCTGTTTGGACGCAGGGTTGTTAGGAAGGAGAAGGCGGCTGGGGGGTTGAGTGCTTTGTTTGGGGAGAGGGTGGATGAGTCTTTTTAAGATACTTTTAGTATGCTAGAGTCATTGACTGACTCTGTACTCTGTACTCTGTGTATATCCAAAAAAAAAATTGGATAGAAGGGTTGCTTGGGAGGTTTGGCGTGCTGAAGCAGCGTCACTTTCCATTTTTCCATGTCTATTCTATGTATTGCCCCGTTTTCTCGCTTGACGCACTGGCTCACCTGGCGCACGGTTTGTGCCGAGCATCTTCAAATGCTTTTGAACCTACTGAGCCTCACACAAATCTCTCTATCGTCTAATTTTAAAGAGTAGAAGGCAATCAAGTCCGACAGTACTCAACCTCATAGTACAAATCCTCACTGTACCGTGATAGAAACGCTTAATGTAGGGCTTCCTGCCTTCGAATAATATATCGGCATAAAACTAGGGTGTTTTAGTGTCGTCATTATATAAAGCGTAGGGGCTTGTATTAGCAAGGGAGATAGGGAGACGTATAACATGTCCAGATTAACGTTGTTTAAATACCTAGTACCCTCAAACAATAGCCACTGCTACCCTATCACATTCCTCCCACCTGAATAGCGGGTCTGCATCAGGAAAGCGTCCTCTTACATACCCAATACGTTGATAACATCCAGAGGAAAACGAGCTCTTGATAATCACCATTGCATCACATACACTGACGTTCTGATCTTCATGGCGTGTACCACCTAGAGCTAGACACCAAGCACGAGTAGAGGAATCATTGCCAGGTGAAGATTCTCCATCGCTCGGATATCCATCCCTTTCGAACCATAGATTGAAAAGCTGCTTGCCTCGAACATCTGATAAAGTCGGTGCACTATTACTGAGAAATACCTCTTTCAGATATCCTTTTATAATGAGCTTATGAGATGTAATGGAACCAAAAGGCGCCCTATCATTGGCAAGAATCGTGTGGCAATCCAAAATGTCCGCTAGTGCATAGTGCGTTCTCCCTTTTACCGAGAAGTCAACTCTTGCCTGAACCGCCGCCCAGGACCAAGATGGATTTCCTGGTATCACAATTGATGATGATCGTGCGTCAGGGCTAACCATCCACATAAGATCGTAAACTAGGTATTGCTTCCACAGTCCAGCAAGGTAAGTCTCCCCTAAATGCGATGCAAAGATACGTGCAACAGCTGAGATAGCAGGGAGTTTATCAGTAACATTGGTGAGCTTCCGTCCAGAGTAAAGTTGAACCGCAGCATGCCAAGTCCGCCATATCGGGGCTCTCGCTGAGTCAAAAGGAACGTTGTGCTGTGGAGGATAGTCGAAGACATGTGGGTCCTGAATCTGATCCGCGATCGGAGAATTATAGCCGCAGTGGGACGCCCAATCTTCCCAGTTAATTCCAACTTCAGGATCAGAGGAATAACCTTCGATGCATCTCCAAAGCATAGTCGTCTTCGTGAATATAAAGAGGCGGCGAGTAAGTAAGGACTCCTGAAAGGTCCATGCCCGCTCGTTGATTGGTTGGGGGTGACCTCCGATCGTAGGCCAATGCTGCGAAGCCGTTGAGATCAATGCCCAGCCCAGAGTTCCTGGATCGATGCGTATGCGAAGCCTGAACAGCCCATCGGTGGCATCATAGTACTTGTCGAGAAAGCCTTGATTGCAGTTCATAGCACTAGCGGCTGAGATTGTGAACTGAGACCCCATGTAAATGCTCAGCATTTTTGCGATCTCTCTTTGGACATCGTCATGGTCATCCTGCACTATGCACAAGGAGTCAATCCAAATGTATCTCATGCCCATATGTCGAGCAACTTGAAATGCGTCACGGATTGTTTTTGGCATTTTTGAGAACGGTACGCGCTGCAGATATGAGTTATATCGCTCGATAGTGGTAGCAAAAGGCTGAAAGCCGCCCCAACAGTAGCTCAGAGCACAATAGCTGCCAGTCCCCCCTCGACTGTGCCGAAGGCGTGCGGCTTCAGGTTCACCTAAGGGGGACAATTCAATTAGCCGTGTCGGCAGTTCGGTTGGCATAAGACTGCGGCATCTTTCGTGATTTGTCAAACATTTGTCCATATGTTGCCGAACGTGATCGAAGCTTGAAGCTGAAGAGAAGTCTGTGAGCACTGCCTGTTGCGGGATTGCTGCTGTTACCAAACTATCTATAAGGTGGTTAGAACGACGTCTAGCTCCTACTTCTATCATTTCCCTTACCAACAGGTGCGTAAAGTTTCCAGTGTAGGGATGAGATTCGACTCGAAGCTGGCTCGCCCACCAGTTGCACTCCTTGGCGGGGCCAGAAACCTAAGGAACCGTTGTTTGCGTCAAGCTCGACTTCTAGGACGATTTCTTCCTCCAGGGAGGGATACCAATGAGGTCGGGGTTCTGTAAAACGAACTTCTTCAGTGGGCTGGTTATTACTGAAATCACCCCTCCAATAACGTCCGTCGTGAAAGACGAGCTTGCTGCAGAAAGTACAGCCTTGGCTCGCAGTGTGCTCGAATTCTGACCGGATCCTTCGATATTGATATTTTCTGGTCTGCCAAATTTCGTTCCAAATAAGACGGCCTGTAGACTCATCGAAGCCGGTGAAGAGCCGATTGCAAGCCCCGCATATTGGGAGAACAGGAATATCTTCTAACAAGGGCATCTTGCTAGATAACGGGTAATCCAATACGAATGTCTTTCGTAGTTATGACGGGACACAGAGATTCTTAGTAGCACTTAACGAAAGGGCATAGGACGGCGTTTGGTTAGCTCGTGATGATGAAGGCGTTGGCTGAGGCCGGACCCTTGTGGCAAAGTCTCTGCTAGGCGTTAACGTGTCCGTGCACGCAACGATCATGTTCGCGCAACGATCGCGCAATACCAAAACAACTCACCCAAGAATAAAGCTATAGAGCCACATATAGTAGCTATTATCACGAGAGTTTTTTATGGAGTACTATATTGATACTTGCGATCAACTTGCGCTACTGATATTTACTTGGAAGCTTAACGTTGCGGCCGCGCCGCGTGGTCGTGGGTGGAGCTGCTGACGCAGCCCCTGAGGCCTCCTCAGTAGCTACAGCGTTAACCACATGTTTCTGGCGCTTGTTGCTCTTTGCAGATGGCTGCAAGGCCTTTCTCTTGCCCTTTTTGGATAGCTGTAGAGCTTTTGCTGCGTCACGAGCCTCCTTTTTGCGAGCGCGCTCT
>ML976979.1:1146564-1224170 GCA_010015675.1 Byssothecium circinans | reverse complement strand
GCTATTGTTGACGCGAAATTTCGTATCATCTCTCTTGTAGGTGGCAAGTGACGCGCTGTGAGTCCTTGTATGTATTTAACAAGCTCTGCCTCTTGTTGTGGAGTAAGCTTTTGTTGCGTTGTTGCTTGAGTCGTTCGCGATGATTGGATCTGCTTATGCCGCCGCGATAGGGTAATACGGTTAACATGATAGTCTGCTGCAATTTTGGTATATGTAAAAGGTTCTCCTGGCTCTAGCGCTTCGATAGCTTCAATTGCAGCCTCAATTGACCCCATAATGATTGAGTTATGACGCGTTCAAGTTTGAGTTGTTTTGGTGTTGCGCGATCGTTGCGCGAACATGATCGTTGCGTGCACGGACACGTTACTGCGGGGTAGAATTTTTGCAACGTGCGAAAACCGGAAGCCGATTGTTCATGGAACTGTATGCTTACTCTCTACATAGTAAGCACAGCCATAAGCCCAACACCATGAGTTGACTATACATAACAGATGTAAATTACGCCAGGATAATGTTTTGGACTAGCTAGATATAGTCCTCGCTACGATCACAAGTACTAATTAGGGTAGCAATGACGCATAATTTTCCCCGTTCTATTAACTAAGGCAAAAGGCTAATATAACTTCGCAACATTATTATAAGGTTCTGAGGCTTAGATAAGACATTTACATTTGCGTTTGTA
Source organism: Byssothecium circinans (assembly GCA_010015675.1). Taxonomy (NCBI): domain Eukaryota; kingdom Fungi; phylum Ascomycota; class Dothideomycetes; order Pleosporales; family Massarinaceae; genus Byssothecium; species Byssothecium circinans. The sequence continues at coordinate 1,223,488 of ML976979.1, read as the reverse complement.
GTAGTATAAGCTACGTGGCGCGGGTGTAAGAAAGAGGCACCTTCATGCGACGAAAGAATACTCCTTACAAATTAGGCGCGGAGGCAACTATAGAAATGTAATTTATTAGCAGGGATGAGCGCTGTATGTTTGCAAGTATCTAAAGTATATAACCCTTATAAAGACGTAAAATATTTTAACGTGTGCGCAGAATTAATTCTACTTAAGTTAAAGTAACTTTACCTCTTGTATTTTGCGGTACAGGGGTTTGCGCGACGCAGGGAGGGACGTTACACGTCCTGCCTTCATCCACATGACGACTCACCTCCCCTTCCCTCCTAACGTGTTTCTCATGACTATGACTAGGTCACGGGATCGATCCTTGTGATCTCATATGCAGGTTCCACAGCTGCCACTCACTTAACTCATTGATATGGATAAGGTTTAGGAGACTCGGTTAATCGCGACGGTAGCAGAATTACAGTTTTTAAGTAGTGTACACGACAGCAATTGTCCAGTGAAAGACTCCAGCCATTATACACGAGAAGAACGTTTCGAGGGGAAAAAAGCGCCGTGCCAATTGGCTAAAACTCTACGACAACTACAACTACCCCTTCCTACCCTCAAGAATCGCATCCCCAATCTTCCCCGCAACCGCATAAATACTCGCAGACGAATGCCCACTAACCTGCAGGGGCAAACTCCCCGCATCCACAACCCTAACATTGTTCGTCCCATAAACCCTCCCCTCCCCATCGACCACGCCCCCAAATTCTCTCGCCCTCATCGCCGTACTACCCACAGGATGATTATTCACTCCAAAAGCGTCTTTTATCCACGTCTCCCACTTTTCGTCACCGTACGGCGTGTCTTTGGCCACTGTACCGAAACCCGGTGACAGTTCCTCTGTGACATATTGTGACAGCGGTGCCGTCGCGAACACTTCGCGCACCTTGACTGCGACGGCAGCTTGCACGAGGGTGTCGATGGGGAGCTGGAGGTGGTTTGGGTCTATGGAGGGAAGGGAGCCAGGTGTAGAAGAGGTGATGTGGATGGAGCCGCGGGAGAAGGGGAGGAGATTCCAGTGGACTACCGTGATCGTATTGCCTATCGGGAAGAAAATGAGTTCGGCGAGGGGGACTGTGCTGTTAGGGGTGAAGACGAGGTCGATTTGTTGCTTGATTAGCTTTTCTTCTGTTTCGATAGTGGTTTGGCCTTTAGGGGCGTCGGCAACGATGCGAGATGCGTAGTCGGTTGTATTTGCGCGGAGGGAAGCGGTGATGGAATCAAGGGCGTCGCCGAAGAGATCCGAGGCGGTGAGGAAAGTCGCGTAGCTTGGATAGCCCGTCTAGTTCCCAGTGCTGGCATAGGTAATTGGTAAATTTGGTTGGTCCTGGAAGTTAGCACCGACGCTAGGGAGTTTAACTTTTGTGTCGATACCTAGGGGAGTGAGGAGTGAAGGGTTACCGACGCCGGGGTGCTCGAGGAGGGCGGCGGAGCGGAGAGCGCCGGCGGATAGGATGACTTCCTCTGAAGCTTGGATGATGTACGAAGTGTTGGTTCCAGCTGATAAAACTTCAACACCCTCCGCTACTACATGTCCATACCCTCCAGCCTCCTTCCACACGATCCTCAGTGCTGTAGTATTGACGAAGACTTTCAGATTTGGCCTCGACTCCGCGACAGGGTAATAATACGCCCTCGCCGCGTCCTGTCGAATGTTCGTCGAAGCATTCAAAGTAAAAGGCCATCGGGTAAATCCGCTCATTCGTCCACTATTCGCATCCTGATTCCACTTGATCCCCATATTCTCGCTCGTATTCCTCAGAATCTCAAACATGCCCTGTTTCATGTATGAAAAGCCCCAGCCCACGGACACCTCCCCACCAAACCCATGATACTCTTCCTGAAAAGACGCTCCTTCACTCGCTTTCTCCGCATCTGGAGGCTGAAACCGTTCCTGCTCTTGATAATACCTAAACAGTTCCTCCCAGTTCCATCCCTCATTCCCCAGCTCCTCCCACGCATCAATCTGCTCCTTCTCAGCGCGGAGGTATGTCATCCCGTTAATAGTGGTAGTCCCACCAAGCGCTTTTCCGGCGTTGTACGTTAGTGTTTATTATTGATATATTTCTGCGGCGCGCTGAGCAACTGCCAGTCGATAGCAGATCCAGGACCGGGGAAGAAGGCGGAAGCGTCGGTAACATTTGGATTGTTGAACTGTTGGTCTCCAGCTTCTATGACTGCTACGGTGGTATTTGGGTCTGCTGAGAGTTTTTCAGCGAGGACGAGGCCGGCTGTTCCGCCGCCTACAATAATGTAGTTGAAGGTAAAGTTGTTTGGTTGACATGCTGCTAGTTTCGGCGCGATGAAGCCAGCGACGAGAAGGATGAAATGGAGCATTGTGTTAGTCTTCACCTGCAAATGCTGGAGGTTCAGGGGCGAAGGTTAAACTAGGTGTCGTTTTTCTGATATGCTGAGCTTGAGGTCGTCCCTCGCAAGATCAATTGGGTCTATTGCTCCATTAGGAAGGTGCTACTTTGGGTACGGATGCAATGGTACGCCTTACGAGCGCTCCCTTGCACGAATTGAGCAAAGTCTTCGATTCTGCTCATTATTTACTAGACACGGACTATTACGTTGAAAAAATTAAGTGTGCTTGTCAACGAGGTTATGCAATGACTTCGGCGTTCCATGAAGCAGATACCATAGGTACCAGCAGCCGACAACCAACTTTCAACATACCGTAATACCAACAGCAACTTGACAAGTCCTCAATGTTTCTTTCTGCAATACCTACTTCCACTAAATTCCCTCTATAAACCTAAATTAACCTCAATATCACGCACCCAAACTCTTTTTTACATCCCTCGTCTACTCAACTCCGCCGTGCTCATGCCCATCTCCCTCCAACAAGCACCAAATCCACCCCTTTCCCGACTGCAATCACCCTTCTACCCTGAAGCCCAAGCGCCTCTACGCTCTTCACGTCGCTACCCTTAAATACTGTTAAGGTGATAGCCCAGCTTGTACAAGATTCTCCAGCTTGTCATGCAGACTGGCGCCAAGTGCAACTGAAGCAGGGACGCAGATAGCTTGATTAGAGTCCGTCCTGGCAACTATAGTAATTCCGGCATCATGGAGAAGACGAACTGTGTGCGACACAGAGGAGAAGTTGGACAGTGGGTTCGTGAGGGCGATGGCGCACATCATGGTCAGGGTCGGGGTTACGATCTGATCATTATCTCGGAGTGTGGCAATGAAAGCGGATGAGACGGCTGTCTGGAGCGGTGAGCGATGGTCATATTTTGCCTTGTGAGTAAACGGTTTGTTCGTACGTTTCAGCGGTCGCGGCATGAACTACGTTTCCTTTCCCTCTCTTCTTCGCTTCTTTCACAAATATATCCAGCGTTTTCGAGTTGTCTGTCCATCCACTGCGTGACTTCAGATACTGTAACATTCACGGGTAGGAGGGCTGAAGCATCGACTCTCTGGAATAGTCCCATGCGTTCTTCCGCTGCACTCGCCGGCGCACTGGCGAAAACAAAATCCGGTAACCCACTTGATTGCAACACTCATTTGACTACTACTACTTGCGCCCTACTGGTCCTTACTTTGCTCAAAGCAAGCTAGTGGCTGTATGTCAGCCATGCAAACGCATAAGGGGGGAACGTTCGTTTGCTGGACATAATGTTGCGACGCGTTACTAGATGGTAGGAACACTGTAGCGGTTGACCATCGGTAAGGACATCGGACATCTCCCTAGTAAAATGCCTCGTACATCAACTCCTGCATCATCATACGTACAAGCTCATTACTTACATCCCATTATTGAACTATGCGTGAGGCACCAGGGTGGTCGTCCAGACGTGAGGCTGAAACTTTATGCTCGGACAACACTACGCCGAAGCCGGAAAATGACCACTCGTCGAACCTGCTGATTTTCGCCAAAAAACAAAAAGGCATCGCTATTTGTACCCTCGAACCAATCATCTTTATCTCAATTCTATGCGCTATAATATTACATGCACAACCTCGGCACGATGCATGGGATCCTGACTCGAAGAGGGGTTAGATGGAGATAGGAACGGTGAGTTCTTTTTAGACCTTCCCAGGTCCCGTCTCCTTGGGACCTCCCTGGCCTTGTTTCGACGTCCTTTCCCGCGGTCCCTTGCTTAGATATCGTTTTGTTACTTTAACGTACGCGCTGCATTGCGAATTTTATCCCCAAGATATCTGACCACTGCGTACGGAGTATATTGCGTCAATTTTGAGTGACGTTCACGTCATGGGGGCCGGCGAGAAGGAGGTCGAAGCCACGGCGTCATCCGGGGAAGAGAAGACTGGTTCTGAAGACGACGTTCAAATTGAAGATGACCGGGGCTCAGTATCTTCAACATCGACAGACTCTCTCAGCGCAGAATCGGAAATCCTATCTATACACCAAACGCCGTCTCGTAATGCCGGATTGGACGACCCTACCGACAAATCGTTCGCTGCACTTACCAACGTCTCAACAACCATGACAAGCGATCCCCGCTTTGAACTGGATCTCGATGAGACGGACAATCCCCAGGACTGGCCGGCCTACAAGAAGGGCATGGTCATTTTCTTCATGTCGTTCTCCACCTTAGTCGCTGTCATGTATAGCACGAGTTACACGGCCGGCATCCCGGGCATGATGAACACCTTCAACGCATCCAAGACCGAGCTGGTTCTCGGTGTCACAACGTACCTTCTCGGCATGGCTTTGGGCTCTGTTATACTCGCACCGCTAAGCGAGATGTATGGTCGACGCCCGGTATACCTCATCGCGGTTTTTTTATTCACAGCTTTGATCGTTCCGTGCGCTCTTGCGCAGAATCTTGCTACAGTCCTCGCAGTACGCTTCTTTGGCGCGGTGTGCGGCTCCGCCATGATATCGAACGCACCCGGGACTGTGTCGGATATTGTCGATGAAGATACACGTGCTCTAGCATTCAGCATATGGTCTATAGGCCCAATGAATGGGCCAGTCATAGGGCCCTTGGTCGCCGGATTTGTCTTTGAGTACATGGGCTGGAGATGGGTATGCACCTTCCTACTCGTCCCCCATCCTTAACCGTCTTTACATCGGTCGAAAGATGCTGAAGTTATCTTTTAGACAAACTGGGTCGTCATGATCGGATCAGGCGTGAGCTGGGCAATGGTTCTTAGCCTTCCAGAGACATACGCTCCTGCTATCTTACGAGCCAAGGCGGCAAAGAAGCGAAAAGAGACGGGAGATGAGCGTTGGTTCAGCCGCTACGACGACAAGAAGAAATTCTGGCCCCTGCTGAAAGAGAATCTGGTCCGGCCATTGAAAATGAGTGTATCTGAACCTATTTGGTAAGTTTGGTGAACATGGTCCAGCGTCGGCAATCACTGATGATGCCTAGTATATTCTGGAATATCTACATAGCTTTGGTGTACGGAGTACTGTACCTCTGCTTCGTCTCATACCCGATCGTTTTTGGACAACTCCGCGGCTGGAGCCCAGGGTTTCAAGGTCTTGGATATATTGGCATAGGTATTGGTGGAATGGTTTGCATCTGCTCGGAACCTCTCCTCCGTAGGCTCATAAATTCACACCCTGTGGATCCCGCGACTGGCAAGCCGCCTCCCGAAGCAATGGTTAGCGTTGTGTGTATAGCCAGCGTCTGTGTGCCTGTGGGGGAAATGGTGAATATGCCAACGAAGGACACAAATGTGGAAAATAAACTGACTTCGCACGCCAACTCTAAGATCTTCGCGTGGACGTGTACGCCTGATGTACATTGGATTGCTCCCATTGTCGCGGGCATTCCCTTTGGCGCAGGCAATTGTGAGTGGCACAGTCTTCCCAGATACAGGTGAAGCATACGCTAACTCGCGGGGCCAACGATCAGGTGGAGTATTCATCTATGCCTCCAACTATTTAGTCCACAGTTACGGCATCTACGCAGCGTCCGCCCTAGCCGGGAACGCAGTTCTTCGATCCGCTTTGGGCGGAACACTCCCCCTAGCCGCTAGCAAGATGTACGAGACGCTTGGGCCCCATTGGAGTGGCGCCATGTTATCCTTCATCGAGTTCGCAATGATTCCTATTCCGTTCGTCTTTTATCGCTATGGACATAAAATTCGGGATAAATCGGCACTTATAAGGAGGATGAGGGAGGACAAGGAGAGACTGGAGAGCAAGAAGAGGAAGGCGGATGAGAAAGTCAGGGCGAGGGAAACGGCCGGGGTTGTGGAGGGGCAGAAGAAGACGGTGGAAGCTTGATGAGGGCAGGGCGGCATTGTATACCATGCTTGTAATACGTTTATTAAATATTCTCCCAATAGGGTACTCTACACCGAACACATACTATACACATATACTTGGAGAGGACTATTTCGAAAGGAACTTCTGAAACGCGTCTTGCTCAATCACCACACTCCCCACAGCCCTCAACTTCTTCCGTCCCTCCTTCTGCTTCTCCAACAACTTTCTCCTCCTCGAAATATCACTAGCGTGCAGCTTCGCCAGCACGTCCTTTCTAAACGGTTTGATGGTCTCTCTTGCCACGATCCTACGCCCAACGGCTGCCTGGATTATGACTTCGAACATCTGACGATCAACATGCTCCTTGAACTTGGATACCCATGCACGGCCCACTCTCTCGACCTGACTCGTGTGTAGGACACGGGAAACAGCGTCGACAGGCGCGCCGTTCACGAGAAGCGACAGTTTCACGATGGAAGAGCGGTGGTAGCCAGAGTCTTCATAGTCGAGGGTCGCGTAGCCCTTGGTGCAGCCTTTGAGTTTACCGAAGAAGTCGTCGACGAGATGGGAGAGAGGGAGGTCGTATTTCAGGATAACTTGGGTAGCAGTGAAGAAAGTGAGTTCTTTTTGTTCGCCGCGATTTGCTTCACAAAGCTTGATGACGTCGCCAAGGTACTCATCAGGGAGTGTGATTGTGGTAAGGACGTAGGGCTCGTGCACTTCAGCGACCCTGAGATGAGCTTGGTCCTGATCAGGGAACTCGTTCGGATTTGTGATGATGGTTTCAGTGCCATCCTTCCAGATTACTTTGAACGGGACGGAGGGCGGCGTGATGATGATATTGCCGCCGTGTTCTTGTCTAAGACGATCTTCAAAAACGGAGCAGTGGAGTGTGCCGAGAAAGCCCAAACGCCAACCTGCACCAAGAACGTCTGAGCTCTCCTTCTGTAGGGTCACACTACGATCGTTGAGAATAAGTTGCTGAATGCTGTCGTCAAGGAATTCGTGCTTATCCTGATCTGTCGGGAAAGCGGCCACAAAGACCATGCTTTTGGGCTCTTCAAACCCAGGGAGGGGTTCGACCAGCTTCTCCGATCCCACAGTTGTGTACGTGTCGCCGACCTTGGCTTCTTGAGAGCGCTTCATGCCGGGATTGAAGTGAATGTATCCTACTTGGCCGGCTCGTAGCATAGTTTGCGGAATTTGGTCCGGATACATGATTCCAACTTCTCCCACTATGTACTTCAGCCCCGTGGCGAATGAACGTATGGTATCTCCCGGCCTGATTTGCCCATCAAACACCCTCACGAGGAGGACAACACCTTTGTATACGTCATACCACGAATCGACGAGGAGCATGCGGAGGGGTGCGCCTTTATCGCCAACAGGCGCCGGGATCTTCTCAACAATGGTGGGTAGAAGGGCCCCTACGTTCTTGCCTGTCTTCGCTGAGACAAGAACTGCAGTTTTTGGATCAATTTCGAATGTATCCTTCATTTGCTCGAGGACTCTCGGGGGATCGCTGTGGGGAAGATCGACTTTGTTGAGGACGGGTACGAGGGTAAGACCTTGAGAGAAGGCGAGGTAGAAATTCGCCACCGTTTGGGCCTGAACACCTTCAAATGAAGCCGGACGTCAGCACAGATCTAGGATGCACTTCGTACAGCGGTTTTCTTACCCTGCGATGCATCCACAAGGAGCAATGCCCCGCCGCACGAAGCATAGCTTCGTGAAACTTCCGCGCGGAAATCAACGTGGCCGGGCGTATCGACCAAGTGCAGAAGATAGTCCTCTCCATCCTGACTGTATATCATTGTAACGGTTTGGGCCTTAATCGTGATGCCTCGCTGGCGTTCAACAACCAGCCTGTCAAGAACTTGCTTCTTGCCCCCAACCTCAATTGTGCCTGTCAATTCGAGGAGACGGTCCGAAAGGGTAGATTTTCCATGGTCTACATGAGCCACGACTATTCATATGAGGTCAGTATAGATAATGACGTGCAGGGTTTGAGAAAGAGGTTGAGGGAAGTGGGTGAAGCAATTCGAGTGGAGTGAAGTGGTGGAGGTCGGGTGGGTATATGTCAACGACAGAGGCACACAGTGCTGGCTTACTGCAGAAGTTTCGATATCTTTCCATAGGTATGTCTTCAATACGTCTCTCCAGGTCGGTAAGAGCTCTGAATGGGAGCACATAGTTTCTTCGGGTTTCGTGATGAACGATGCGGGGAATCGAGAAGCCATTGCGCCGGATCGCTATGGAGGGCGCTCGCCAGAAGCACGAGAGGCTGCTAGCGGCGGGCCGGATGCATGATCGCATGGGTTCATATGCGCTCACAAGTCAAATAGTGGTGTTGTTGTCGCCGTGCCAAGCTTTCGCCGCAGAAACCTTTGATATCACGTGAGAAGGATAATCTGTCTGATCGCGTTAGCCTCACTAAGCCACTTTCGGATACTCACGCGCACGGGTGGAACTGGAGTCACGTCCTTTTGCCACCTGCGCGCTCTAATTCGTTGCATGCTAATAATTAAATTAATGCGTATAACCTTATTGGTTCGCTGGGAATAGAATTTCCACGTGACTCCAATTTCCACCGTATCCACTACGCTCTGCTATTAGCACCTCCGCGGTCCCGCCCTACATATATGCATGTGTACCGCCTGACCTGACCCACCTTGCTGCACCACTCCGCATTGCGAACTGTCTACGCCCTCATTGAAGTACACCTCCGTACGAACATTAATCATTCTCTTCGTTCTCTGCACGTCAGCCTCTTCACGACTCCCCACAATCACAACTTCCTCTGCGGCGTTGCTGTGACAACAAACTCCATCCGCGACGCACCCTTCCATAACGCCTCGCAAACATGTCTCAACCAAGGTCATCCTCAAAAGCAAAGACTTCAAGCAAAGATTCGTCATCAAAGACACATAAGCTCGCCCTGAAAGGTTCATCCAAAACCGTGAACGAATTCGTATGTTTACAGCCGCCTTTTCCATAACCATCACTAATACAGCGCAGTTTGAATACTCTATAAATACAATCTTGTGCGTAACCATATTTGCGCTCCACCACCACATCATATTGACTTCAAATAGGTTCCAGCGGGGCGTGTATCCTGCAGAAGACTTCACTGCGTAAGTGAACACACGGTCGGGTGTAAGATGACACTAATCAGAGTAATAGTGTCAAGAAATATGGGTTGACAATGATGGTGACTGCGGACGACCAGGTCAAGGCGTACATCAAGAAGATCATGTCGCAGCTCAAGGAGTGGATGTATGGCGGCAAGATCTCCAAGCTTGTGGTCGTCATTACGAGCAAGGAGACAGGTGAGCATATAGAGCGGTGGCAATTTGACGTGCAAATCTTTACCAAGAACTCCAAGAGCAAGTCGGTGAAGAAGTCGACAGACAAGGAAAACTCCGCGCCCGAGTGAGTGCCGCCCAGCCAATACTTTGCCCGAGATATGTCATCTAAATAAACCGCAGGTCCAAGGAGCCCGCAGAAGAAAAGACCGAAGCAGAGATCCAGGCGGAGATCCAGTCCATCTTCAGGCAGATCACAGCTTCAGTGACGTTCCTTCCCATGCTCGATGGCAACTGCACATTCAACGTGCTCGTGTATGCCGATGCCGACTCCGAAGTACCGCTCGAATGGGGCGACAGCGATGCAAAAGAGATCAAGAACGGCGAGAAAGTGCAGCTGAGGAGTTTCAGCACGAGTAACCACCGCGTTGACACGCTTGTGAGCTACAGGTGAGTTGGTGTGGCAGTCATTGTCGCCCATGATTATGAAGAAGCTAACTGTATCTAGGCTTGCCGAATAAACGTGTCACGAATTCAATTCGATATCTCCTTGACGTCCGGCAGGTAGCCTCCATTGATTGGAATTGCGGTCATCGCGAGTTGGATGGAGGGCCACGAGGGCCAAGTTTGTAGCGGTTATTACTAATATCTAGCTTCACACGGGTTGAATTCTCTAGGCCTGTGCTTTAGTCACATGCCCGGCACACCGTATAAATTCTAGCGTTTCTCTCACCCATCTTCCTTCTTCATCCACACCCTCGCATACTTTTATCATGGCCCCCTCTTTTGATGTGGATAAGAATGAAGACCCCGAGTATGTCAGAGACATCAAGAGTGAAGTCATGGTCAATTGGCTTCACTCGAAGCAGGAGGAGCGCATCTGGACCAGTGGACAAGAGGGAGAAGGCGTCTTTTTGAAGAAGTCCAAGGGAAACTTCGTTTGTTGCCCGGCCGACCTTGAGTCGGATCCGTCTGGAGTCTACCGGGCCATCAGTCTTCTTAATGCACGAGTGAGTAACCCGTTCCACAATACCAACTCCCCACCAGGTCTGACAGCGCAACAGGTCGCCATGACCGTCAACACTCGCGTCATCAAGCTGCTCCTGGCCCGCAAAGATCTATTCTACGTCCAAATCGACGAAGGCCTCCGCCTGCAAGTCATTCCTGACATTAGCGCCCTCCCCTTCTGTCAGAAGCACCAATCGGCCGCATTCATCGCCGATACCAAGTTTCTCGTCGTGTGGGCAGACGACCCAAAACAACTCCTTCAACGAGCTCAATACATTCAAGACACTCTGATGAGGATGATTTGGGGCGGCGACCGGGCATTCTTTGAAGAAGGTGCTGAGAAGAGGGCGGACACTCCAGCCATGGAATGGGAGCAAGCGATGGAAGCTGGCTCGCAGATCACCCTTCCCAAGCGCAGAATCATGCTTATCCAGGCATTCTGCACAGGGGCTACTCTGATTCTTCTCATTAGTGCAATGGGCTCTGGTTTTAGGCAGGTCGCGCTGCAGATCAAGATTGACGGGAACTGGATTCGCCTCGCTTTTTGTGCTTGCGTTTTTCCTCAACTTTGGCTCGCACTCTTCTTCTTCCAAGTTGTGGTCGGCAACATCACCCAAATCATGGGACCCACAGGTCAGATGAAGAAGAACACAAAGTACTACTCTGGCAAGGCCCCGCTTCGCATCTCTCGAGCTACACGCAAGTATCTTCCCCACGTGACGATTCAGATGCCAGTATTCAAGGAGGGTCTCCACGCTGTCATCGAGCCTACCATTCGATCCATCAAGTCCGCCATTGCGACGTACGAGATGCAGGGAGGTACCGCCAACATCTTTGTCAACGATGACGGCATGCAACTTATCCCACCCGAACAGGCCAAGGCCAGGCAAGACTTCTACGATGAACACAACATTGGCTGGGTGGCTCGCCCCGCACATAACCCGATCCCCAAAATTTCGGGCGAGCTAGCCTTTTTTCGTCGTGGAAAGTTCAAGAAGGCGTCCAACATGAACTATGGGATGGCTATCAGCGCCAGAACCGAAGAAATTCTCGCACAAATAGGAAGAGATGACGAATGGACAGATAGGCAAGAGGAGAAGGCTTATGGCCAAGCTCTCAGAGCTGTTATCCAGGAGCGTAGAGGCGAAGCTTGGGCGGACGGCAACATTCGCATCGGTGACTACATTCTTCTCATCGACTCTGACACTCGTGTCCCCGAGGATTGCTTATTGGAAGCCGTCAGCGAGATGGAGCAATCACCCCAAGTGGCCATCATCCAGTACGTGTCTAGTGTCATGAATGTCACCAAAAGCTTCTTCGAGAAAGGCATCACCTTCTTCACCAACCTCATCTACACGCAGATCCAGTACGCCGTTGCGAACGGAGACGTTGCGCCTTTCGTCGGTCACAACGCTGTTCTGCGTTGGTCTGCTATGCAGGAGATCGCCTACGACTGCGAAATGGATAAGCGCGAGAAATACTGGTCGGAAGAGACGGTGTCCGAGGACTTTGACATGGCCCTTCGACTTCAAACAGCCGGCTACCTTGTGCGATTGGGTGCCTACAAGAACAAGGGATTCAAGGAGGGTGTGTCGCTGACTGTCTATGACGAGCTGGCTCGTTGGGAAAAGTATGACCACCTTACTCCGACATATAGGTCCACGCTAACCAAACTCCAGGTACGCTTACGGCTGTAACGAGCTCATCTTCCACCCGCTCTGCTACTGGCCCACCCGTGGGCCCTTCACCAAACTCTTCCTCCGCTTCCTCACCTCGGGAATGCCGTTGCCTTCCAAGTGCACGATTATAGCCTACATCGGCACCTACTATGCACTCGGCTCTGCCTGGCTCTTGACTCTCGTGAACTACATTCTCGTCGGTTGGTACAACGGACTCCTTGACAAATACTACATCGACTCGTTCAAAATCTACCTCTCCATCATCGTCGTCTTCACGGTCCTAGGCAACATCTCCCTCGCCGTAGTCCGATATCGCATGGGCGAAGGCGGCCTCCTCGCCAACTTCGGGATGAACTTAAAATGGATACCCCTACTCGTTGTCTTCCTTGGTGGCATCTCCATGCATATCTCGCAAGCCCTCGTCTGCCATTTCCTCAGCGTCGAGATGTCATGGGAAGCCACCGCCAAAGAAGCCGAAAACGTCACCTTCTTCAAGGAGATTCCGAGGGTTTTGTCGAGGTTCAAGTTTACGTTTGCCTTCACGGTCTTGGCGTCGGGCTTGATGGTGTATATGAAGTTTTTCGCGCCGCCGCTTTGGAGGATCGACTTGTTGGTTGCGATTTTTCCATTGAGTGCGGTGGTGGCGAGCCATTTTTTGTTACCGATTATGCTAAATCCGAATTTGATGCGGTTCACTTGGTGATGACGGAGGTAAAGATTATTATCGATGCATCGACAAGGTATTTTGCTCCCTTGGCGTTATCTCGGCGACTTGTGGCGGGGAGCTCCTTACGATTTTCCGTCATGCGTTTTAGCGAACTCGCTGAGGGTTTATAATGCACATTGTGCAATTTGGGGAATGGCTCTGGTTTCGGATTCGGGAAGCGGAGTGCAGAGTCTCTTGATTGCAACAGGAAGGGCTGGTTTGAGATGTCTTCGTATTTTTTCAGGCGTATGGTGGATGGGCCATGAGTTTGGACTGGTCTCAGCCTATGGTCTTGTATGTACTTATACCACTCGCAGGCCTTTGGCCGTTCACATCCATTGGGTAAACATAATCATAATGACAAAAATAGATATTCGAGATCAATACCGAGATGAGACGCTCTCTTTTCTTAACAGCACTGTTTACCATGGAGGGTTGAAGAACAATTGATTATAACAAGTCAGCAGCCGTAACACTGCACCAGGGATAGAATGGTTGTTTGGTCGGGGATGGTAGCTCTGCGCACGCGAGACGAGGCTGAAGTCTCACCAGCCACGCACGTGATACAGCACAGCCGCAGACGTCTGATCCCTCCGCCCTTCTGCCCTTCATGCTGCGCCTTTAGCCCTTCACTATGACACTATCCAACAACGTCCGACCACCATGTGATCACAACTCGGATGGAGTCATTTCCGAGGCCGTTCACCATGCAATACAAATACACGCGCCCGTTTGATACCAGCTAACCCTCACAACTTACCCAGCTAGATATTGCTACATCAACAGCAGTCCTCTCCATTAAGCACACTATTTTATAACTATATATGACTACGATACACCCATGATGAGTGTCGATGATATAGCTGCCCTCGAGCACGCCGGCCGCCAACCTGCACATCCCTTCCGCGACATGCGCTCCGCTGTCCACGCAAAGAACCGCACTAGAAAGCACCACCATCGATACAAGAACTTCCAAACCATTCATCCCATCGACCTTCCTTCACACCCACATCAACGGCCGTACGTCCGAGCTCTTCACGGTGAAGACCAAGCCCTCGGCGAGGACCCCTGTTCCTTCCCCGCCGATCTATCCACCCTCCCGCCTCAGAAGTTCGCAAAACGAGAAGCCTATGTAATGGCACAGCAAGAGGCCCCGCCCTTCCCTAAAAACCACTCGCATCGGAAACGGCATCTGCGCAAGTGGCGCAAAAGCTGCGTAGACAGACACGAAACGCATCGTGAGGTTAGAGAGTGCGACTGGCAAGATAGGCTCTGGGGCGACGTGTTTGAGTACTGCTGTTCCCACTGCTGCGGGGTTGCTATTTGGATGCAGGGCGAAGGAGATGAGGAGCGGGCAGAGATTGCGAGGGCGGTGTATAGTTGGGATGAGCCCGAGGTGGGTGAGGCGTTTGAGAAGTGGGGTCAGAGAAGGATCAATGAGATGAGGATGGTCAAGGAGGAGAGGCTGAGGGCGAAACTGGCTGCTGAGAATGCAGCGAGAGACGTGGCTCCTTCAGCACCAACCGCAGATCTCGGAAGAGAGGAAGACGAGGATGAAGGCTATCACAGCTTTACTTCCTCCTCCACCACTACCACCACTCTCGCCACAACGACGGAGGACATCGAAGCCGAAGCCCTCGTCGAATACATGCTCTATCATTACACTTGGATGAAGTATCCCGAGATCACCGGGTTCCGATGGTTCAATGATCGCAATATATTTTGGTACTGGCACCGTAACATGACAGGATGCTGGGAACTGTCGGAATGGAACTGCAAGGGAGAAGATGGGAGTGTTTGCAAGGGGTGTGAGACGTATAAGGGCATGGGTCGGTGGGACCCTGAAGCGAGGAGTCAGGCTTGGTGGCTGGAGGCTTGGATTTCGGGTGAGGATTGGGAGGAGATGGAGAGGAGGGATAGGGAGTGGGAGTGGGAGAAGAGGGAAAGAGAGGAGGATGAAGAGTGGGATCGAATCTCGACTAGTTCTGCAACATCTTCGTGGAGTGAGGTGGACGTGTCAGATACTCAGGATTGAATGAAACTGAGGATATATCTCAATGAAAGTCGGAGTATCGTGCAAGCATTATTCCCATCATACATTTATAAGGTTGGGATATCTCTTCAGGGCTCTCCTCAATAGATCCGTGTGCGGCTTATCTCTCATCGGCAGATTCCCCCCCCAAGCAACCTCCACACTCTCAACACTCCCCCGATGCAAACCCGCCAACCGAGTCCCCCTTCCCTCCCATAAACCTTCTAAGCCCTTCCCCCACGCCATAAACCCCACCAACATCCAATTACTTAACGGCTGTGGTTCGCAGTGAGGAGACGGATATCGAATCAGCGGTAAAAGAGATAAACATCGAAAGTACGTGGGTAGTAGCAATCCAATTTCAGGATTGCAAATGCTGCCACTTTACATGACCTATCTGAATATTAGCAAATTTAGCCACAGGGGAGAAAATAATAAAAACGGTATTGGTAACAATTTCGCATTAAAACAGGGTTACTATCATATCCAAAAAAAGAAGAAAAGTTGACTTCAGTCAAAGGCAAAGTGTATTCATTACCTTCAAACTCATTCACTCACTCTTTTATTCCCTAAGCATACCGCCGAGGTACGTATAGCTTCGAGACGCAGACATCCATCCAGGGCTACGTTCTGGCAGTCCGGGAAAACGCCTTCAAAGAAACAAGACGGTAGCAGAGAGAGAGAGAGAGAGAGAGTACCTACGGTAGAATACAATGCGGTGCGTTGTAGGGCCCAGCACGTAACCCGTAACCCGTAACCACATCGAACCTAGCGGCAGAGTCTCCGTCTCCTCAACGACGTACAAGCCAATGAGCTCTGACCCTCGAACCTTCTCCGTCGTAATCCCATTGGAAGGTCCATGTACACGGTAAGCGATGAAACAAAAGCACCCGCGGCCATAATCTCAAAGACCTCCCGAAGCATCTATAAATCATAGCCAACTTCTGTCATCATACCACATCATCCGAGCATTCATTAAGCGCGGTGCGGCGTTATCCCACTTCTTCTCTCCGTCCCAAAAACCCTATCAAGACCCAAGACCCACCCCAGACCCCACAATTTCCGCAACGCTCTCGATACCTCCTCCCAAGCTGATTGGAAAGAGAGCACAAAGCGTGCACAAACCCCTCGCTCCCATCGCTGCCCAAGAGACCCGCAAGGTGTTCGTGCCATCGCAGACGTAACCGTGGCGTGGAAGACAGTAACATCGACTTCAGAAAAATCAAGGTACCGTGTGCAACCACGGACCCACCCACTGCTCAGACACACCAAAGGTCGAGACGTGATCTAACTCGGTGAAAGCCCCAACTGTGACAAGGAGCCTAGAGCGTTTAGGAGACGACGGAAACGTGGTGGCGGGAAAGTGTGCTGCGTGTGTGTGGATGAAGGGGAACGAGGCAGCGCGGCGTGTGCTCCGGGGAACACGCGTTACTAGCAGTTGTTTCTCGTGGCCGGGGGTTTTAATTACTGAAGGGTGCTTTGTTACGCTTGCTTCTTGGGCTGGAGCTTGCGAGGCTCGGAGACGAAACGTATGAGTGATGAAGAGCTCGTGAAGCTCGTGAAGCTTGTGAAAGCGATAATGTTATTTCCCCAAATGGACTGCGTCGGCATGCTACACTGCGGATAGTAAGTAGTAATAAGGAAGATTCGGAGCGCGTGATCATTTGGATCGGTATAAGCTTCATGTGCGCTTGCGGGTGAGGCGGTGACGTAGTTCTGGGGCTTTACCTGTTCCTTAATTTCATGCAGCACGGTGCGGCTCCGCGGGGAAGGTCCAACCCAAGTTCGGGGCTGGAGTCGTTTCCGAATCTTCTACAGTCTTCTTGTTTGTCCTATGATGTGAAGAGGCTGTACGCACTGTGTCGCAGAAGGCCTCAATGACATAATGTCAGTGAACTTATCACATGCTGATGAACGCGTGAGGGACGCTGGAAAAACCGGTGAAGGCGTAACACGGGAGCGTGAAGCATGGTGCACAGGAAACGAGTTTGTACTGTAACGTTGCGAGAGATTCCATTGGGTAGACAGTCTGCAGAGCCTTTGAACGAGACTGAGCAATTTCGTAAATCTCGATTGGTTGTACCGAACAACCCGCCGCAGCGATTGTGAAGAATAATAGTATTTTGGTTGTTTTCATACAGAAGTAAAAAACGCCTCGATATAAACGTCACACATCAGTGTGCGCAAACAGGCAAGAAGAAGATTCCATCAGAGTATCGCTTCCGCAAGACGGATTGCATGCGAGAACCATAATCAGCCGAAACGCCGCGGTTGACTCGAGGTAAAGCTGTTGGTGAAGATGTTGTAGAGTGGGCTCTTCTAGAAGCCGTATCTTCACGGGCTCGATCTGACTTGGGGGCAAGGTCGATAAGGTTGTGATGTCTCTTACGGAAAGAAGTAATAGTGGTGTTGGGTGGGGTGTCATGTTCGATTGAGGCCTTTCGTCATACCTAACAAATTAGCTTGAAGCCGAGGAATAGGGCACATCACAACAGAGATACGTACTGTCTTGCTGTTTCCTCCGCTTAGGTGGAGAGAATTGCGGTCGTAATTTTTGATCCCAACGGTGACTGACAGTGGCTGCATTCGTCATATTGTACGCCAGTATTGTTGCAGTATTTACATGTCTCGCCGTCGCGCAGTCTACAACTAATCAGCTAATATTCAGAGAAACAGAATCTACTTACAAGCGGCCTGGACCCCCTCCGCATTTTGTGCAGCTCTTTGTAATTTTACCAATATATGCACAATCGAAACAACCGACTTTAGTCAATCGTGTTGAATTGGAACTTTGAACGACTGCCGACATGTCTAAAAGTTTGTGATGCTGGAGAAAAAGATTTGCGTGTATGCTTTGAGGGGCTCTAAAAAGATAGAATGAGATTTCTTCTATGTTGATCTGAAGGGCGCCGGAATAGCAGCTGTGCGGTCCCGTTCATCGTATTTATATGATTGTCGGCATGTCAATGCTGTGTGCCAATGTAGAGACTTATTTCTGGGAGGCTCCATTTAAACGTCCCAGTCCGTGACTGTGTCCTTGAACCTGCGAGGGTGATAGAGTGATTCATTGGCCACGCCTTGTCGGTAGGCGGTACCGCTTCGCTTTGGCTAAGTTCTGGTGTAAAGCATCGTGATGATCACTCCAGAGTCAGGCTACGGGATTTCTCGAACTGTTGAATGGTTGTAAGCACGGGTTCACCCGAGCCCGTGAGAGCTGGAGCGCGCACTGGGCACTCATCGTGAAGTCACTTCACCGGTGAGCCGGAAGTTTTCCGGCTGTCTTGGGCGCAATGGTTCTATGTTGTGCCCATCAAGTCACATAGACGTGCCTTTGTGTGCTTGATACCGTAACTTGTGGGTTCTGCACCGCAGTACGAAACATGCGGTTGTGATGGATGAGTGGTATTGGTCGCGCTTCTCCCCAAAGCTCACGTGGAACGTCCTCCAGCGGAGATTGAGTAGCTGGCGTGTTTTTTCAGCAATAGATGCGTAGATAGTCTCCCGTGTCTCTATACAAGTTAGCTGTGGTAACTGTGAACTTGACATTCACATTGCAGGATCATGTAGCTTCTATCGAGCTTCGCCTGTGTATCTTAGCGTGGTAACAAGATTCCAGAAACCAGGGTGTAAGATGTGCTTTAATCGGGGAAACGGCAAGAAGCTCTTCACCGCTCATTCTAGTTGGTAATGATAGGTTCACGGAGCTTTAGTGTCCTCTGTAGCATTGGTGGTGCGGCGAACCACTCAAGTAGGACGAGCAAGGACTCGGTGAGAGCCAGTGCAGCGAACTTGAAACTTTCTGGTATTCTCCGAGTAAAACGAGGTCTCAAGGCCGTGTCCCTGGGTGGGTAGCGCTCCCTTTGGCCGTTGACGCTCGCAAATCCTGCTTGTCAACCTGTACGGTTCCACCTAGTGATTGAAATGTCAGTATCTGCAGCTGGGGTGCTACAAATGACTCGCCCATCAGATAGAAACTGCCGTCGGCCGAAGGTTTATTTTTGAGCTGCAGGTTGATCGATTCGCTAATGATGAAATCCTCTCAACAGTGTACCAAAAGAACCACATGCTGGTGTGACCTTTTCAAAATCGGTAGTCTCCGGAGCGATCCAAATCATTGGTGAAGCTCCAGCATCGCCCAGTCAAGCATTCTGAGCAGTTAGCTACCATCAGTTGGGGAAGCACCGTACCTTGACATTGATAAGACGAATATCGATCGTTCTCTTCATCTTATCCCGTGACCGACGTAGAAGCACAGTACCGTTTCACCGGTACCTAGTACGATGCCAATAGTAACTTGGCGAAGGCGGGACATACCGGACGACCTTGTGCTGAGAGTATACCGGTACGTAGAGCCGGTGCCATAAGGTGTCCGTTCCCTACCGCTACCGTACACATGTATGTAACCTTGTCACGCTGTCAATTTCAGATAAGGCGCCACAATGGCGTGAATCAAAGGTACTTCGGAGGTAGATGAAGAGATGATGATGTGAGGTGGGGTGGGGTGAAGTGTTTCCGTTCCTTCCACAGGTTTCGTCACCAGTGGGTAAGAGCGACGTACGACCAGGCAGGAGCACAATGGTCCTCCAGGAATCTTCCTACCTAGACCCGTACACCTTCTTGCGGGAAAATATGTTAATAAATGCTACCCCTCCCAGGACCGTGCAACTTTAAAAAAAGGCATCTCTACGTCGAACGTGTGGCATAGCTTGTGACTGTATTTCCTCTAAATCGTCCAATAGTATGCAGATAGGCGCGTGCAATGTGGTAATTCGTCAAATTTGACATGCACTGAGAAAAAATGAGCATCAACATGAAGACTCGTAAAACAAAGGAAAGCGGAGAGCGAGAAGTAAAGCCGTTACTGACTACTCATTGTGAAAGGTGAGAAAAGGGGGAAAATATGTTCATCCATGGACGTGAAGACCCGCCAACGCCACCAAATACCGATGCAGGACCATGACCGTGACCTCCATCGACCCATAAAGGGGGCCTTAGATCCCTCCACATGTAGACTTACTACATGTCCATAACCATATTATCCTTCAAGAGCCTCGACCGTAAGTCATTGCGTGAACACCACACAAAACGCCGAACCAATGTAAGTGAGTGACTTGGGTAAACCTTTGAAAATCAGGAGAGAGTTGAATACCCCGATGTGTGCTGGCAGAGAGTCGAATATATGGAGGCTATTGTGTGTATGGAGTGTGTGTTCAAGTAGCCCAAAACCCATCGGGAAGTTGAGTTAGAACACTGACAGCAAGAATAGTGCCGGGGATTAATAGCCCAGCTACAGTCTTTGCTGCACCACCCAAAGCAGCCCGAAGCCGCTTCTTTGGGCGTTCTGATGTCGGCGACGTGTCAATGTCGGTGGCCACGGTAACTGGAGCAGCCTGCGCACTGTGTTGAGTAGTGGTAGAATCGACGACTTCCTCCACAAGCTCCTCGATTTCTTCATCCAATACCTCGGCCTTGCGTTTCAGGCTCCTGGATACAGAGGTGGGGTTTGGTGGTTGTTCTGGGACATCCTCAACAATCTCCGTGATTGAAACCTTGGTCCTACGTATGGGCTGAGAAGGTGAGGAGTCTGCGGACTGCGGGCTTCCAGAAGGGACGGCGACCTTTGCAGATCCTAGAGACTGAATAGGTGGGGACACCTCCGGATGTTGCGCAGTATTCATCACCGCCTGAGGCGGTTGTGAAAATTTGAATTCAAATGGTTCGACGTTCATAGGGCTGTACCATGCGTCCTGGAATGTGGAGTGGGGTACAAACGGGTTTCCAATAGGTACGTCACCGGTGAATGTCCTGCTGCTCGACTCGCGGGGCGTGTATGGGCTGACATACTCTGCGGAAGCGCCCCAAGGCATCCACTTTAGGGGCTCGGAGCGAGGCGGCAGAGGAGAACCCCAGGTACCAAAGCTGTTTGTGAAGTTGCTCTCGTACGCCGACAGCGAAGGTTCTGGCGCCTTGGGTATGACATTGTTGGGTTCCGGGCGAGCGTCATGCACCATCAAACTGTCGAGAATCTTTGCATTCGCTTGGGAAGACATAGGAGTGAGTTCGGGTTGCGGAGGAGACATCTCTTCCTGATGGCTAATCATAGTCTTCAGCTTCATACGGCGCACTGCATCGGCGTCTTCGTCCTTGGCGTTGTCTTCTACCACCATATTATCCTCCTCATCTTCAGACTCTTCTTCATCGGAAGAGACGTCAGAGCTGCGTTCGACATCTGAATGAGAGTCGCTGGCGGCATCCTCATGCTCATTATCGGAAGAGCCATAATCGCTGATGTAGTCGCCATCAAGGATAGGGTCGTGGTCCATGAGCGAATCCTGCTCATCAACCAGAGGCCACATCGACTCCTCGTCCTCTTCGGCACTAGAGTATACCGAGTGAGTATCAGCCATAACAGAGGCGGTGTTGAGAAGAGGAGATGACGGTGCATATAGCTCGGCGGTATCGTCGGTCAAGGTGCGAGGCTCGTTTGATTGCATCTCGTCCTTAGCAGTGGGCTCTGAACGGACTGTCGTTATCTCCTTCTCCGCGGCGACTTGTGGTGGAAGGTCTTCGGAGTCTTGGATAGTGACTGGATTTGCCTGGCTTCCGTAGCACAGGTGAGCGGGAGGCGGAGAGCTTGTGGCGTCGTCGATGTCGTCCTCAGCTTCGGAAGTCTCGCTGTCAGGGACGGTGAAGCCGTGTGCAAACGAAGCTTCTGGCAGTATTGCTTGGAAGGTGTATTTGCGTGCAACGAAGTGATCTGATGCTAGTGTCAGCCGGAGGGGCAGGGGCGGGAAGGGTGAAAACAGACCGGTGTCGCGCGTTACGTCGGCGCCAAACTGCAGCAGATCCCCGCTCTCGAGCTTCAGAGCGCGGTGAGCCTCTAGACGGTCGCCGTTTACCAAGGTTCCATGCATGGATCCGTTATCTGCAATGTACACGGCCGGCGGGGTAGGTTGCACGGTCAAGGCAGCGTGGGCGCGGGAGATGACGGGGCTATCGATGAAGGCGTTATTGGGAGCCGTCATGAGTTCCGGCTTCTGAAGATTTCTGGACGCCCTGCCGATGATGATGCGTTCACCAGGATGCATCGTCAGCTTCCTCTCGTGAAACTCATCGAAGCCGTCCGCAGCACGGAGGGTAACATGGAAAGCTGGGGCCATGTCAGTACACGGCGCTGCAGTCTGCAGTCCAGAGGAGCTCGTACTATCGGCGGGCATGGCTTTATAAGCTAGACAGTCAGTGAGTGAAGGAGTGGTACGACCTTGAGAGCAGTCGACTGGGAGGCGCTGAGGTGAAAGCAAAGGCTGGAGAGTCGACGTGGAGGGAGCACGGGCGGGGTCGAGTTGGCGAGTTCCAAGGTTACCGTAAGGCTTAAGGCTGTCGTGGGGCGCCGGACCGTGGAAGGAGCTATGGAGCAGAAGTGTTGGGACGCAAGGAAAGAGCTGTGAATTGTGAATTGTGAACAAGTGCCCTGATGGAGGGCCAGCCGAGAGGAGCCTAAATGGTCCAGAGTCTACGCTGTAGATAGCTATGCAGGCGGGCGGCGGAGCGAAGTTGGGGAGGGGAGAGCGCTCGTCGTCACCAGTCACCAGTCACCCCTCACAGCTGCCTGCAACGGGCCCGTGCTCCTGCTCCTGCTGCCTTTATCTTATCGTGCGCTGCACCTGCCTTAGCGCCAATCAGTCTTGGCGGGGCAGGAAGGCGCGGTGGTGCCCCACCTCGAAATTCTGCAGCCGCGACTGAGGGACCAAACACCCAACACCAAAAACCGCCTTCATGAGTCACGGGAGCAGGCAGACGATGAAAACTCGACGCATCCACGTCCGGTAGCATACAACAACAATAGCTGCATCTACAGCACACGCATTGCATCGTCATGGAGATGGAGATAGACGAGGTGGCGCTGCCCGGGCAAAAACATGCAAAGCAGCAGGTCGCCGACCGCATTCCCGCACGCATCAAGCACATACAGTTCGGCATCTTGTAGGGCCGCTCTAC
This sequence comes from Byssothecium circinans, assembly GCA_010015675.1. Lineage (NCBI taxonomy): Eukaryota > Fungi > Ascomycota > Dothideomycetes > Pleosporales > Massarinaceae > Byssothecium > Byssothecium circinans. The sequence goes on along the minus strand of ML976979.1, from coordinate 1,200,519 downwards.
AACTGCAACTGACAAGCTCATCGGCTGATCCTCACCAGCTCCAACGACGACGTCGTGAACCAGGCGACGCTCGAAGTATCCGACCGCAATGTCTACGACCTCACCCCCGCGAACAACAACCAGCGCGTCCACACGGCCAACGGGCCCATGGATCCGCGCATGGGCACCATTGGCAAAGAAGGCAACTGTGCAACTTGCGGGGAGACGCCCGAGAAGTGCAATGGTCACTTTGGCCACATCAAGCTGGCGCTGCCGGCCTTCCACGTCGGCTACCTCAAACACATCATCGAGGTTCTGAACTGCATATGCAAAGACTGCGCACGCGTGATGCTCCCCGACGCAGAACGGCGCCGCTTTCTGCATCGCATGCGGAAGCCGGGCATGGACACGCTGGAGAAGTCGAAGCAGTCCAAGATGATCTTGGAGGCATGTCGCAAGATGAAGAACTGTCCATACTGCGGTGCTCTGAATGGAACTGTGCGCAAGGTGCCCGGCCACCCTCTCAAGATCATCCACAACCGCTACGATGCGTTCAACCGATCGACCGCGAAGGCCAAGATGCCGCCGGAAGGCAAGGTTGAATTCGACAAGTCCTTTGAGACGGCCAAGGCAGCATCTGCGGACGTGGAGAAGAACATCAAGAGGGCCGTTGATGACATGCACCCGCTGCGCACTCTCACCCTCTTCAAGAAGATCTCGCCCGAGGACTGCGAGCTGCTGGCCATGATTCCAGAAGACGCCCGCCCCGAGATGTTGATCTGGCAGTACCTGCCTGTACCTCCTGTTGCCATTCGCCCATCGGTTGTGCAGGAGTCTGGCGTCACCGAGGACGACGTCACCAACAAGATTGGCGACATTTGCCAAATCAGCAGCATCATCCGAGCCGGCCTCTCCCGCGGCTTCCCTCTTCAGGTACTAATGGAACAGTGGGATTTCTTGCAACTCCAAATCGCCATGTACATAAATAGCGATGTACCCGGCCTGAAGCAACAAGGGCTGCAGAAGACGATGCGCGGATTTTGCCAGAGACTCAAGGGCAAAGGAGGCCGATTCCGACAGAACCTATCAGGGAAACGTGTCGACTTCTCGGGCCGTACAGTCATTGGTCCCGATCCCAATCTCAGTATCGAGGAGGTCGCCGTACCACAACGCGTGGCAAAAAATCTGACGTATCCCGAAAAGGTCACCAGATACAACTTGCAAAAGCTTAAACAGCTGGTCAGAAACGGTCCAACAAAGTATCCTGGAGCCAACAGCATCATCAAACGCGACGGGAAAACGATTGCCATGACTGTTTGGGCACGCAACACTCATGAGGTTCGGCAGGAAAGGTTGGAGAAGCAGGTAAATGGTCTGCACATCGGAGACATCGTCGAACGCCACCTCGAGGATGGTGACATTGTTCTCTTCAACCGTCAGCCATCGCTGCACAAGCTGAGTATTCTCAGCCATCGTGCTAAAGTCCGGCCGTGGCGGACGTTCCGTCTGAACGAGTGTGTCTGCAACCCATACAACGCCGACTTTGACGGCGACGAGATGAACCTGCACGTACCTCAAACAGAAGAGGCTCGCACAGAAGCCACCGAGCTTATGGGCGTCAAGTACAACCTCGCAACACCAAAGAATGGAACGCCCATTATTGCCGCCATTCAGGACTTCATCACGGCCGCCTTCCTAATGAGCGGCAAGCACAATTTCTTTGACCGGAAGACGTTCTGTCACATCTGCAACTACATGTTCAAAGGTGACGGAGCTTATGACCCTGACACTGGCAAGACGCTGCCCATCGAGATTCCGCCGCCTGCCATTCTCAAGCCTCAAGAAATGTGGACTGGTAAGCAAGTATTCAACGTTTTGATGCGACCCAACAAAGCTTCCCGTGTTCTGGTCAACTTGGATGCCGCGGGAAAGCAGTTCAAGAAGCCTAACGACCCCAAAGACCCTGGAGATCTCGAAAACGATAGTCTTTTGGTGATTCGGAACTCGGAGGTGATGTGTGGCCCAATGGACAAGGCCACGGTGGGTGATGGCAAGAAAGACTCCGTCTTCTATGTCATTATGAGGGATTTTGGGCCCGATCACGCCGTTCAGGCCATGAATCGGCTTTCTAGGCTCTCGGCGCGCTGGCTCACGAACAATGGCTTTTCTCTCGGCATCAACGATGTCACGCCTGGAGACGAACTGAATCGTCGAAAGCAGGCCTTGATCGACGAAGCCTATGCCAAGTGCGACAAATTGATCAAGGACTACAAGGAAGGGAGACTGCAGCGAGATGCGGGCTGCGATGAAGAGATGACCATGGAGAATCAGATTGGTGGCATTTTGTCTGGTGTTCGTCAAGCCGCTGGTGATATTTGTTTTGACGAACTCAGTCGGTGGAACTCTCCCTTACTCATGGCTCGCTGCGGTTCCAAGGGCTCCAACATCAACGTCTCCCAGATGGTTGCTTCCGTCGGGCAACAGATGATAGGCGGAGCACGAGTAGCAGACGGCTTTCAGCACAGGACTTTGCCCCATTTCCCCAAAGCCGCTCGCCAACCTGCATCAAAAGGTTTCGTCAGCAACAGTTTCTTCTCTGGTCTCACGCCCAGTGAGTTCATCTTCCACGCCATGAGTGGTCGTGAAGGTCTCGTCGATACGGCTGTGAAGACGGCTGAAACTGGATACATGAGTCGACGTTTGATGAAATCGCTGGAGGATCTCTCGGCGCAGTACGATAAGACGGTTCAAAACTCTTCTGGAACTATTGTACAGTTCACTTACGGAGTTGACAACCTCGATCCAGTCGATATGGAAGCCAAGGGTCAGCCTGTCAATTTCGAACGCACATTCCTAGACTGTGTTACAGCGAACTGGTCCAACACTGACTCTACGCTTTCTCCAGGCGAGGTCAAAGCTTTTACGAGGTCGTGGCTAAACCATGAGCGCGACAGACTCACACGTTACAAGCTTGACGAGGTCACGGTTCTCGACTACAACGATACTAGCGACGCGGCCGTCGATGACAAGGAATCAGCTCGTGAATATCTCGACTCGGTCCAGGAGTTCGTCTACAAGAAAGCCGATCTTCTAGAGAAAACTCTTGCCCGCCTAAAATTGTCCTTGCCCGCCGAAACTCGACCATCCCAGACCTTGCAGCAAGCGAGCAAATTCGGCCTAGCAGATGCTATTGCGAAAATATCTCGAAAGTCACTCGAGCGATTCCTCGCGGCATGTTGGGGCAAGTATCAACGTGCAGCGGTTCAGCCTGGACATGCGGTTGGCGCCATTGGAGCGCAGTCAATTGGTGAGCCGGGCACTCAGATGACACTAAAGACTTTCCATTTTGCTGGTGTCGCAGGAATGTCCATCACCCAAGGTGTACCCCGTATCAAGGAAATCATCAACGCTTCTACCACAATCTCCACGCCAGTCATTGCCTGCAAACTCTCGAACAAGGCCCTAGAATCCGCAGCAAGAATCGTCAAAGCACGTGTGGAGAAGACTTACCTACGAGACGTCATCTCATATGTCGAAGATGTCTGGCATCCGACGGGCGCGTACATCGAAATGCGCATCGACTGGGGCACCATCACCGCCCTCTACGTCGATGTCACTCCACAGGAGATCAGGGCCGCCATACTCAACTACAAGCCTTTGAAATGGGGCAAAGCCGGAGCAGATGTCATCGTACACGCGAACAGGATCCGCGTCCAAGTGCCTAATACCGCAGACGCCAAGCGCACCTCAGCCAAGCCCAGCAAGAACCATAAAGAGTACTTCGAGCGCGTCCAGCAAGTCAAATCCATGCTCCCCGACGTGGTGATCAAAGGCTACCCCGACTGTCAGCGCGCCATCATCAAGAAAGACTCCACGCCAAACAAAAATGGCGAATACGAATGCCAGCTCTTCGTCGAAGGCTACGGGCTCAAAGCCTGCATGACGACACCCGGTATCGAGGGTCACAAAACGACTTCCAACTCGGTCATGGAAGTCAAGCAAGAGCTCGGGATCGAAGCCGCCCGCGCCACTATCATCCGTGAGATCGGCTCTGTCATGGGGAACATGGACATTGATCCCCGCCACATGCAGCTTCTCGCCGATGTGATGACGTTCAAAGGCGAAGTCTACGGTATCACGCGGCACGGTCTCCAGCGATCGCGAGATAGCGTGCTGCAGCTGGCGAGTTTCGAAAAGACGCCTGATCATTTATTCGAAGCTGCCGCGAGGGGAAAGATTGATCGCATCGACGGTGTTAGCGAGTGTATCATTATGGGGCAGCCGGTCAAGTTGGGCACGGGGGCCATGCAGGTATACAGGCCGTTGGGGTTGCGGGAGGGGGATGTGGGGAAGAAGAGGACCATGTTTGAGGAGGGGTGGGATGCGCTGCATTGACGGTGGAAAGAAAGAGTGAGATGCATCTGAAAGGCGTTTAACTTTGGCGATGAAAAAGCATACCTCGGCGTTTTTCCATCTGTCTGCATCTTGGTGGGAGCTTTTTGAAAGTATGTGTATACCATTCTAAGCGTCATGGAAGTATTGGTTTTGGGAAAGTTCTGTACTGGACATATGAACACTAAAAATACCACTAACGAGTTCTCCTTTCCTTTATCCAGTCGTTCGTCTTCCTGCGTTCCTTCCTGGCGTGCCATAGAACGTTATAGCAGCTTGAATCCCGTAGCGTATCTACGTGGGATCAGCCTCCAAACTTACTATTAAGTTGCCCCGTTCCACCCATGCCTCTGCGTGTCTCCTCTCGGACGAGCTCTTTGCACGCTAGTACGACGAAGGGGTCGCATAACGGCGACGCGGTAAGGGATGGGAACGAGACGGAGATGTGCTATCCTGGGAAGATTGGCAGGAGCAGCAGGGAGTGTGAGCCGGGGGTTTATCGGAAGGAGAGTGGAAGGGAGGGAGACGTATCATCCCGATAGGATTGAAGAAGCTGCGGAGTCGGAGATGCCGCCGAGGATGTCGACGAGGAGGGCGAATGGTTCGATGGGTAGTAGTAGTTTGACGGCTCGGGAGGCGGGGGCGGGTCGTTGTAGTGGTTTGTGTTGGGGGGTCTTTTTGGCGAGGCGTTTGTGTGGAGGAGGGGGTATGATGTGGGGATATCGAATGTATGTAGTCAAGTGTAAATGATACGGAATTTTCACCATACGCCAAAAGGCTGAAATACAGTGCCCGTGTTCCCCCACGGGTTTAAAAGGAAAAGGAAAAGAGCATGTTGAAATCGAGAAATCGAGAAATCTATATACGACACAAACGCCCGACGAGAAAAGATCGGAAATCAGGTGAGCCTCCTTAACTCCAAGCTATGCAGACGACGGGAAATTGTACATACAATCTACTTTCCGCAGAAGCTGCCGCACTCCATTTCCTATGGTAGTGGTGGTGATGATGATGATATAAAAACTCAAAAAGAGCCCGTGCGCAAAGAAGAAAAGTAGAAGCAATGCAAAAGCCAAAAAAAATAAAAAATTGAAAGTACAAGCAAAGAGATTTCAACAAAGAGACGCCAATGCAATGCAATGCAATGCTCACTCACTTCTCTTACCCACTCAAGATATCGCAGACCTCCGACTCTCTCCAAGTCTTGCACCCCCATCCCCATCCCCTGAAACACGCGAGCTAATCCCTCCACGCCATACCAACCATCAACTGGACTTTCTTCACGTACTAAAACCACCAGTCAACAACTACTCACTTCCACGAAACGACCCGAAAAGGGGGGTGGGGTGACTTACTAAATCTCTAACGGCGCAAGCTGATCCACAGCATACAACCACCCATTATTATTCTCCTCGGCCTCCAACCACTCATACGGCCAAACCACAAGATGCCCCTGCACAAGTTCCATCAGCTTCTTCGCGTCCTCCTTCTCCAGCAACATATCGTCGTCCATAGCATGGAATTGCCGTGTACTGCTCTTAGTTGTAGCTCTTCTGCGGCCGCGTTTCGACCCGAGCGTGGATGCGTGGGTGCGGGATGGCGCGCCGTCGCGGTTCGGCTCGGTGATGGTTACTGTGCGGGCACGGCCGATGTTGTTGGCGGTGCCGTTGGTGGAGGCGAAGTCGGTCACGAAGGTACTAGTCGTTTGCGTGTGGGGAGAGTCGGGGATGGGAGGGATTGGGGGGAATGTGAAGGTGTGGGCTGGTGCGGGAGGGTTCATGGGAGAGACGACTGCGTCTTCTGCGTTTCTGGAAGCGGACTTTTCGTCAGAGACGTCGCTCACGGTGGCTTGGGTATTGAGGTGGAGGGAAGAGGACCGGGCTTGTTCCTGTTGCTTTTCCTGGTCTTTGGCCCATTGTTCGACTTTGCCCATCTTATTGCTATGGTCGGTCTCTTTGGACATCTTCTCAGTGAGCCTTTCACCGAGCGCATCGACCTGCTTAAGCGTGTGACCAGGGATTGATGCGAGCCTGTCAGCGGTACCGGTGCCTGGTGGACCACTCTTGCCGGGAGTTTCTTGCTGCTTGCGGGTAGTGGACTTGCCGGCGCCTTGGGATTGACTGAATCGCTCGCCAAAGGCCGCGTACTCCTTGTACTCTTTCCACGTCTTGACTTCGTTATCAGGCATGCAGCGGAACACTTGGCGGAAGAGCTTTGTGTTGTTCTCGGCTGCTGCGTGCCAGACATCGAGGTAGAAGGAATCAGCTAGAGGATCGCGCATGCAGTCATTCGTAACGACAGGACGGCGCATCTCAGCCAGCAGAGGATTGAGGACAGAGGCAGACTCGTAACTGAAAGTGCGCTGGAGAGGTGGTCCACCAATGTCGGTATCATCACATACGGGCAGTGATGGTAATTGACTCAGATGTGTGAGGCCAAGTTGCCTGGTGTCCATACGCGGGATACGCGGAGGTGGAAGACCTGCGTAGCCTTCAGGAACGCTGCTGTGTCCGCTCGCTCTCGTGGTAGCTGTGTTGCTCCGAGCCCGGGTTTTGGTAGATGCTCTCTTTGGCGTGAGTCCTTCCGGAGCAACATCAGATACCAGGACTTCCTGGCCCTTGTCGTTGATCGCTGAGTCGCGTGCTTGAGCCGTGCTCGGTCGCTCTTTCTCAAACTCGCGCATATGATCGGCGCCATCCCCGCGTACGTCTTTCTCATGTGCTTGATTGTTCATGATTCTGCTGTCTGTCGTCATCTTCTTGCTCGTCTTGAGATGAGGATTAGTCTCTTGAGCCCAATCGGTGTCATGGTTGAAGCTGTGCAGTTCCTCGGCACGTGCGATAAGTTCGTCTTCCATGCGGTGTCGGTTCTCTGTCAGCTTCTGTTCCGTAACCCTATCTTGCGTTGGGGAAGGTGGTGAAGACGATTCTGTGTGGAAGCCGGCAGTATCGGAATCCGTCTGTCGACTTTCCCATTCCTCTTCGAATATCTGGTCAACGTCGATGCCCAAATGCTCACGCATCAGTCGCACGCGCAGAGTATGTGGAAATTTGCCAACTTTGTACGGCTCGCCGGCCATGAAAGAGTCCAGTACCTCCGTGTCCCGAACAATCGCTGCCACCTCAGAGTCGCGAGAGCCCAGCATGGATCGTTCGTTGATGTTCGCCGAACCAATGATAGCGACACGGTCGTCAACAACCATACATTTGGCGTGGATGTAGAGCTGCTCCGTGACCATGGTCTTGTCCGGCCCGATCTCCCCCCAAGACCTCAGAGCGTAGAACTGGATGTAATCTTCGGGCTCGATGCCGACGGCACGAAGACGTCCGAATATGGACTGCTCGCCGCGGCATATGCTTCGGTATTGGCATTGCATGATCAAACGCACACTGCTTCCTTCTTGCTGGTCAACCGTGTTCTGGAATCCAGGCATGAGTGGGATGACGATGCACGCTCTCCAGTCCTCTTGATTCTTGTGAGCACGCTTGATGCGATCAACCAGAGCATCACTAATTTTGTTTTCGATCTTGGTGTTCATGACTTCACAGCTGCTGATATAGAACTGGTTTTCAATGTACACAAAATGCTCAGACGTCGCAATCATCTGCACGTAGGCATTCATGATGCTGTGCTCGGTCTTGTTGGGTGTGCCGAGTGACCAGGACGTAGCAGATCGAAGAATTTGCACCTCGCATGTACCGTCAAGACCCAGTGCCTCGATGTCGGCGGGATCAAAATCGGGCGGCGGAAGCAGAAATGGCGTGGGCCGAGATGGCTTCCGCTGACGCAAAAGATAATTCCACCGCTGGACAAAATGGCGCGTCAAGTCCCGAGCAGGCTGCCCGACGATTTGCATGCCAATGTCATGCCAGGGCATACGTGGGACCTTACTGCGGTTGTACATTTCCTCGTAAGGCTTGTCAAGTTGGAAAAAGTCTTGTACGCGGGGATTGGAATAATCTTTGCCCGGCCACAGTTGGCAATGCTCGGCATCTTTGGGGTTGTCGTCCAATTCGAAGCCTGTCAGCTTGTCATCCACGACGGTGTGCTGCGGTGTATCCCAACGCCCAAAGCATAAATCGACTCCACCACAGAAAGCGATGGTATGGTCGACGACGCAAATCTTCTCGTGATGAGCCCAGAAGAAGGTATTCTGACGGATTTGGTTCGGTGATCGTTGGACGAAGACGTTGGGGTGAAGGTCCAAGAGAGAGAATTTGGAGTACTCCGAGTCAATAGGAATAGCAGCGTTGACGTTGCGGTACATGATCACAAATACCTTTACGCCTTCTTGCGCTTTTCGTTGAAGAAGTCGGTCAAGTCGCCATTTCTGGCTGATGGCCGGTGGCCGGCGCATATACAGCTCAGGACTTAACCACCAGTCGTGGATGTAGATTACGTCCTTGGCCATACTGATTGCCCGCGAGACGTTCCACATATAGTCGCGACCGTCAACAAGCCATTGGGCATAGGTGTGCTTGCGAACGGGTGCAAAGCTGTGGAAACGATTTGGTTTTGTCCAATCACTATTGCGCACCATGAAGCGGATCGAGTCCTCGAACTGTTTCAACTGCCTCTCGTTCTTAGCCAACAACTTCATGGTACGCTCGGAGTTTACGAGTCGCAGCTGATGATGCCCAGTTGCGGACGCCTTCGCTTCACTGGCAATTTCCCTTGCCTTCTTTTGCGTGAGCTTTTGCGACTTGTCCTCAATTGTGAAGTCGGAGTCCACTAAGAACACATCATACACGTTCATCTCCTCAGGCGAGTCGACGCAGACAATGTAGCTGTGTCGCACGAGAAACCATTTGGGCCAGTGCCGCTGCATCATCGGAAGCGGAGTCCATTTCTTCCGAGCATCTACCCCTTTGGAAGATTTGATCATCATGAGCCCTTCCTTGCCGTGGTAGCCGCCTTCAGCAGCTAGGCGGACGCCCAACGCCGATAGCTCTAGAAACTTGCACAGCCGGTTGCTGTCAGGACGGAAGATGAGATACGTGATGAGCTCTTTGAGGTATGTCTCCAACTTTTTCCGCTGTCGCTCATGGTGATTCTGTTTACTGCTTAGAACCTGTCCGACGGTTCCAGGAAAACTGCCTTGTCTAGCTGCGGGCTGGCCGACGGCACTGCCAGATTGAGTTCCACTGAAGCTGGACTGTCTACGGCGGAGATGGTAAGACGACTTGTGTCGGGTGGTCTTGCCTGGACGCTCTGTGCCACTAGCATATTCTTCACCATGACTGGCTTGAGCCACGTCCTCCCGTTCCTCCTCGTCTTCTTCCTCGTCGAGGAAACCGTAGCCTCTCAAACCCCTCAGATATGGCAGAACACTTTTGGGAAAGCGGGGCAGCTTCGGCGTGCGATCATCTTGCTCCGCGGGTTTCTCTTCGGTATTCATTTTGGACTTGTCTTTTGTGTCCTTTTTCGAGTCTTTGCCTTTCCCCGGGAGTTTGAGTAGCGAATTCTGCTTTTCTTGGATTTTGAACTTTAAATGAAGATTGGCAAAGTCTCGTGCAGAGCGATAAATGACCCATTTCATGCGAGTCAGACCGCTTCCGTACTCAAGCTCAATACGTAGAGCAGTATGCCGATCGAGGTCTTTACCATCTTTCCCCTCTTTTCCTTCTTTCCCTTCCGTGTGCTCAATGTCGGTGATGGTAACCTTGAGCTGCTCGAGGAGGATGGGGATACGCTTGTGGCCATGCTCATCGCGCTGGAACATGCTGGCTAGGAACAAGGCGGCCGGCGCTCCCGCCAGAAGCTCGGCCATGAGCTCGGCGGACTTTGCATGGTCGACCTGGCGCTCTGCTTTTGCGCGATTCCCCAGTAGACGCAGACTGTTCTTGATCGACTTCCATTTCTGCGCGCTGAGACTCTGCGTACGGTCGCTCCGCATTCGCCATGGAGACGGCTGTCCGTTCTCTCCACTGCCTCCAAAAGCCGTCAGCCGCCGCAGATTGCTCGGCCGCCTTTCTCCATCCTCTGCATTGGGGTCATGCCGGCGTAGTCCGCCATATGAGAGGCCTCTCGCGCTGTGTAGACCCCTCGTCCATGTGCTCTCCTTGGCCAGGCGGTCGCGTCCCTCGTCCTCCGACACGCCGCCTTGTCGCTGGTTCTCGGGGATATCGCTCATGGTGCCGCGACGTAAGAATGTCGGTCGGTGGGTCTGGGTAGCGGTCGGGGTGAGGTTGGGCGAGTCTCGCGAGAAGAAGCCGCCATTTGGGTTCTTGGGTGTCGTGGGCGCTGTATGGGCACCGTCAACGTTATCGTCAAACCACCGCCGGCTTCTCTTTCTCCTCCGGACTGGGCGCGACGGGCCCTCGCCTGCACTTTCCTCGGCGTCGGCATCGCTGTCGTGAATGCCATCGAAGCGGAATTCGTTGCGCTCTGAAGCCGGCGTCAGTGGCCCACGAGGGGAGCCCTCTTGCATAGATGAACTTGCCGCATAGGCGCTTTGGCTCCGCGTGTGCGACATGGGCGCCGTCAAGGCCTTGAGCTTGGTCATGAGAGAGGAGCTCTGCCTGTCGCGCTCCTTCCCCTTGCCCTCACCTTCGTCCGCCTCTACTGATTGCTGCCGTGAATGTGTGCTCGCTTCTGTCCCAAATGTTGTCGATCGCGCAAACTGTACACTCCGGCGTCCTTTGGGTGCAGCATCCGAGTCCTCGCCTTCAACGGTGCCTCTGCGCGATATGCCACCAAATGCATGCTGTGGGGGGGCGGGAGAGCCATTGACAGGACGCTGTGAGGAGGGCGTCTTTGCGGGCGGGTCTTCGTGGGTGAAGTCATCAGTAGGTACAGCAGGTTTGAGCGAAGACGGCGGTGCGTGGAAGGGGAAACCGTCCGTTTCCTCTGCTGGAAGAGGCTCGCCCGTCGGGGCCGTGTGTGTGATAACAGGATTGCCGTTTAGTGCAGCATTGGGTGCGTCGTTGGTACTATCCACTCCGCGAATGCTACGTAGGGGGGAAAAGGCGCGGGCGGCATCGTTGGGTCTCTCGTTCGTGGTGTCAAGCTTTGGGAGGACGGCCATTGGCGAAATGCCAGATTCGGGAGTGTCACTCATTCTGCGTGAGGGAAGTCTGGGTGCGGAAAAGTATGGACAGGTGGAAGAATAGCGAGCTGATGGTGGTTCCCTCTCACAATCACGGGCGTAGCTCCTTGGTCAACGCTATAACGGCGTCATGACTGAGTCTGTAGATTGCAAGACGTAGGAATACACTGAGAGGTTCTCTTCTCCAGCTGCCCTTGTTCCTCGTTGGCGGGGGATATAATAAGGAGACGGGCGCAACTTCGGTGATGTGCACTACTGCACGCTTCAGGGAAGCTGATGAGTGAGATCCGCCGCATCCCTGCAAGCTACTCCGCGCGCAAGGACCCCAACAGTCGACCCCAAACCGCAACACTCCTGACAGCTGTAGGGTACCGTACGCCGTACACCTGTCTCGGTGTTGTCTCTACGCCGTCAAAGGCCTCGTTTCCTTGTCAGCCGGCTGATTACGCCAGAGATGACCCGCCAATATATCATCACAACGACGGACAAGACATCACAGAGGGTACCGTCCTTCCAAATATTTCCTCACAACTCGCCGGCTATGACGGATATCTCATATACCATCTCTCAACGATGTTAGACGCTATTTATATTCTACCTCTACCCTTACCTTTTTACGGAGAGTATTTCACACATTTAGTTTACACAGTAGAAACCAACTCACGCGATTCACTACTGCAACCTTTAGGTACCCACTCTACAACGCGACGACCTGCCCCGCGTCGACAGGGAACTTTTGTGCCTCGGCCCACCAAACCTCAACTCTAACCTCGTCCTATGTTCTCTCCAGATTGATATGCATCCTCACACTTCAACTTCTCCTCCCTCCCCTCTCAATTGACCTACTAATTCTTCCACCACCTCAAAACAACCTCCAAAAATGGCAGCGACGAACAACCCCCTCCAATCCACCCACACCACACCCCCACCCGCCATCTCCACCCAAACCCACACCATCGCCGGCATCCTCACACACGTCCACGGCCTCTCCGAGCTTCCCCCCTCCACCACATCCGTCGCCTGCCTCTGGCTCCTACACCCACGCCTCCAAACCGCCGAAACAATGCTCCCCATCGCCGCCTCCATCCTCCACGCCTGGAACTCACGCATCGCCGGAACACAAAACATCAATCCCCCCAAAGGTTTAATCGCCGTATCTTTCGACCAGCGAAACCACGGCACAAGACTCGTCGACAAACTGCACAACGAGGCGTGGAGACAAGGCAACCCACGACACGCGCAAGACATGTTTTCCTGTCTCCACGGCACGGCGACGGATACCTCGCATCTCCTCACCTACCTCGAATCCTACATCTTCCACACGCCCGATTCGCCGCGGATAACGCAACATCTCGTGCTGGGCATCAGTCTGGGCGGGCACGCAGCGTGGCACTGCATTCTTTCCGATCCGAGGATCACCGCTGCTGTGGTCGGCATCGGGTGTCCCGATTACACAAGGCTCATGGCCGATCGCGCGCGCCTGTCCAGGCTAGAGAGTTACACGTCTTCGTCGCCGCCGGGAGCCGCGTTTCTGGGCTCGAAGGACTTCCCGAATGCGCTTGTTGATGCGGTGGCCAGGTTCGATCCCGCGGGCTTGTTGTTGCCGGGGTACTTTGATCCTTCGGCTCCTTCTCCCTCGCCGCCGCCGTCGAAAGCCCAGCTCGACCGTTTCAAGATCCTCGTTCGCGAACGGTTACACGGAAAGCAGATCCTGAACTTGAGCGGGGAGATTGATAAGCTCGTGCCGTATGCGGCGGGCGAACAGTTCCTGCAGGTCTTCAAGCGGATTCTCGCCGAGGATCCGGGTTTAGATGTGGGGTTCGAGGATGTGTTGTTTGAGGGCGTGGGTCATGCTTTTCCGCAGAGTATGGTGGAGAAGGCTGCGGAGTGGATTTGTGGGGTTGTGGGGAGGGATGAGGCGGAGGGGGACGGGGTGGTTTGTAGTAAGATATGACAAGGAATGGAAATGAAAAATTCAAGGGAAATAGAACTAACATGTTCACATGTCTGATCGATGCAAGCCTGACAGGTAATGACTTTATGTATTACAGTACGTACTGTGCAGCGTCTGAGCCGTCATTATTGGGTGTCATGTCCAATGCTTTCATTACTCGTTCCGCCATCATGAGGGCATACAGACAGATATGCAAACGCCCTCAATGCAAGGCCGAAGCCAATATGCTATCCTATCCCATCCCATCCGCATCCGCATCCGTATTCACATTCACACACATTCCCACCTCCTCCCATCACACTCCCATCCAACCCCTCAGTTCCCCCCTCCCAATAACCTCTCCCGCAACCCTCCCATCCACACACAAGTCCTCACACCCCTTCTCCTCCCCCCTCACCAAACGCTCATTTCTTCCCATCCCCACTCCTTAACCGCTTCCGGATATTCCTCTCCGCCTCCCTCGCGCGCTCAATCTCCTCCTGCGCCGCCGACGCCCGCCTCGTCTGCCTAACCTCGAGTTTCTCCTCCTTCTGCGCCGATGCTTTGGCGGGTTTCTTTCCCTTGGGCTTTTCTTTGCGCGTTGATTCTGCTGCAGCTTCGGCTTCGGCTTCAGCTTCAGCTTCCTCTTCTTGCGAGGCCTGAGCCGGAGATTGAGCCGGCCCTGGAGCAGACATCTCCGTCTTTGCCTTACTCCTAAGAGTACGCCTTCGCACCCCCACCGATCCCGAGTCCACTTCATCAGCGCTCGATTGCTCCGCCGTATGCTGAGTGGGAGGAGAAACATCGTTCTTCTTCGTCGATGCGCTTGCTTTCTTTCCCCGAGGCTTTGCCTGCTTGGGTACCGCTGATGCTGTTGCTGCGCGGGGCTTCAAAGGCATGAAGCCGTACTTGTTCTTCTTGTTGGCCTGGGGGGACGCGTTGGCGTCGGCTGCACGGGACGGAGGAGGATTTATTGCTTTGAGCGGAGTTTGCGATGGGGTGGCTTTCGTCCTCGAGGTCGCCGCCGTGCTTGATTTCGTCGTCTTGGGGACTTTTGGAGGGGGGCTTCCGAGGTCATCGGCACTGGAAGTATCCGCATCGGCGGTTTTCTTTACTACTACTGCTGCTTTTCGCTTCTTGGATGGTGCGGGGGTTTGTTTGGGTTTGAGGGGAGCTGTATTTTTAGCTTTTGTGGTTGCCTTCTTTGCGAGAGTCTCGTCCTCCTCCTGCCCTACCTCCTCCAGATCCAGCTCCTCCTCTTCTTCTTCGTCTTCATCACTATAGCTATCCTCCTCATTTTTTCGTGCAGGTTGCTTCTTCTGAGCAGGACGCGGAGTCTGCTTAGCCTTAGGCGTAGCTGGCTTCTTAACTGCCTCTGCCGCCGTCGCGTTCTGCCTTAGCTTCTCCTTCAATTCAGGAAGAAAATTGAGGGGACGGAGTGTATGCTCAAAATCTAGCGGAGCGGCATTTCCCACAGCAGCAGCTGAATTTTCGCCCGAAATCGTCTTCTCGGACCCGCAGCGAGTGTCCGCTCGCGTCTGGCGTTTCCCGTAGCCTAGGTCCAGCGGATGGCGTTCTGGCTGTGCAGGGGAGCTTTTGGGTGTTGGCTTGGTGTTGGATCGTGATGGTGCGAGCTTGGTGGTGAGTGTGGGTTCGGGCTCAGGCTCAGGCTCGCTGAGGTCAGAAGACGAAGGCGATGGAGCAGGGGGGGCGGTTTGAGATCGGGTTTGCCTGGGGGTCTAGATAACTTGTTAGTATCGTTCATTGTCGCATGGACATGAAAGGGATTAGGTAGCCATTGCACTTCAATAGATAGACAAAATAAACTCACGTTTTGGTTGCTCACGTCCACAAACTTCTCCTCAACGTCCTCGAGCTTAGCTGGAGCCGCTTTCAATTCCTCCACTTTTTCTACCCTCGTCTCCTTGGTGCGGGGGTTTATTGAGTCTCTCTTTTCTCTAGTAGCTGGGTTCTTCTTACTCACAGCTTTACCGACAGCCAACGCCCTCTTAAGCTTTTTCCTAGGCGGGGCACCTGAATCCGACGATGAAGATTCTGCTGCTAACAACTCCTCTTCAGGCTCGTACATCTTCTTCTGCGAGTCCTTCGCGAGCGTCTTCCCCGATTTTCGCTGGGTAGTCTGTTTCATCTTTGCGGGAATTTCAGTTGCTGGAGCAGATGCATTCGACTTTAGTGTAAGAGGTGCATCTGATTTTTCTGAAGCTAGTGAATCTCTTGGAAGATAGGGTTTGGGAGGGCTGAGCTTGAGCTTGATCCGCAGCGGAGATGGATCCTTAACTGGTGATTCAAGGACATCGGACAGTTCTAGGCTGCTAAGGTCACCGAGTTTGGAAATAGGTTGTCCCATTGCTTTTGCTGGCAGTGATGGAGTCTCGACCGCTTCGCCAGGTCGGCTTAGCATATTTTCAGGAGCTTGCGGCGCCTTTGAAATAACTGACGACTTCGTGCCTTTAGTCAAATGTTTCTCCAACAAAGCACCGGCTGATGGTGGTTGTTCTTCATCTGCAACTGGAGGAAGAACCTCGGTCGGCGCAGGTGTGGCAGGAGCACGCACACTGTCGGCATGACTCGGCCCAGAGGAGGGTGCATCTGCAGCAGCTCTTGCCAATCCGTCAAGAAGCGGACGCTCTTCATCTTCGTTCGGCAGAGATTGCGGCTCAACATAGGAAGCACGCTCGGATGCTACCAAAGGTGAACACGGTGGCGAAGAAAGTGAAGAACTCGACCCATCGTCTTCCTTACTTTCTCTCATTTGGACCTCATCGCTGCCCGAAAGCTCAAGTTCCATCGCATGATTAATGGATTTCGCCGTATCAGCCACCACAGTGCCTCCTGCGGCATCTTTAGCGACAGCTTTGTCAACCTTCATACCTAACAATCTCGGTTGCCCGGATGTCTCCTCTAAATCCGCAAGCGGTTGGAAAGTATGCTCAACAGTAGCGTTCTTCGGCGCGCAGGGAAAACTCTGCGGCATATATGTTGAGAATCCGGAGCCGTAATCACTCAGTGGTGATCGGTTGGCCTCATACAGATTGTTGCCGCCTCCAAATGGCATTGTTCTGAGTGGTATAGAAACACTAGGCGAATGTGGACGTGATTGAACACGACTCGGTCGAAGCAAGCCTTCCAGTACCGCAGGAGTGAGAAGAATATCAGTCCCTTGCGCTGTGTCGGTTTTGCTGGGTTGATGCAAGTGTTCGTCCGCATATTGAGCCTCGTTCAACACAATATTAGGAGTTTCCGCCCCAGAGGTTGGGATGGATCGCTTGTTCTTGTGTTCTTCAGGCCAGGAACTCTTATTATCTTGCCAAATGGTTGAGCTGGATGAACCATGAATTTCAATAGGAGCGGCGTTTGTTGACACACTCTCAACCCGTTCCTCATGCTTGCGGAGAGGTTCAGCTAACATGACGGCATCGATTGCGCCACGTTCTAGATAGGCCTCATCTTCTGCTGATGGCGAAGATGCCTGGATAAGATTGTCCGCCACTGGCCCACCAACCTCAAACCGGTCTTCCTCCTCGCTGTGTCTGCTTGGCGGCATAGGTATCCATGGCGGGGAGTTCGAAGGTGCGGTTACGATGGCCGGGTATAACGGCGAGGGAACGACTACCGTAGGAGTTTGTTCGCGTAGCGTGGTAGGTTGATTCTGTAAAACACCGCCGTCTTGCATGCCCGTAACGCCTACAACTGATTGCAGAGGAAGATCGGGCGGCGAGGTATCCACGCCTGCTAGGTCTAGGTCTGAATGCCCTTCCAATACTTCCTCGTGAAACACATCCTCATACTGGAAAGCCAAGCTATCGAGGACCTTGGACTCCACACGAAATTCTGGTGTTGCCTCTGCAATCTTAGGCTCCACAATAGCAGTTCCAGGCTCTAGCTGCGCCTGCACCTCCGTGTGCTGCATCAACGGTGCCTCGGCGACTACAGCCTCATTCGCTGCACATTGTTCTCTTAGGCTGACCTGTATCTCCTCTCTTAGAGCTTCTTGTATGCACTCTTCCAGCGGCTCTTTCCCAGCTTGCGCGCCAGCCACCATGTGCTCGCAAAAATCCATCTCTTGCCCGTCTTGCGACTCTTCCAAATCAGCCACCCAGTCGAATTCCTCTATAGCCTGAAAGCCATCCTTCCACGTCCCACCTGAGAAGTCGCTGACGGGGTACCTGTAGTACTCGGGTGAGCGATTGGCGCCCTCAAGACGACCATCACGATGGTATATCATGACGGACATGCCGACGAGAGGAGCGGGGCTCGATGGCCGTCGACTGATCAGCCCGTATAATCGAATTGAGGTAGTAGATTCGGCAACGATCGAATGTGGGGATGGAATGGGCGCGGTAGCGAAAGCCCGGTGTGTGTGAGACGTGGTGGGGTCGTTGGAGTGAGTTAACGCGACTGAGGTAAACAAATAAACGGGTGACGTCGTCGCTATCGCGACAAAGACAATCTGAAGTGAGAGAAAAGGAAAACAACATCCCAGTCCGATGCAGCATTTGCCCGTTCAACGAAGGCCACATGCCCAACTATTCTGCAGCCCCGCCCACTCACTCGCAATGAGACAACGAGCTCGCTTTGGCACGAATGTCTCAACACAAACCGACGGAATCTTTCGACTCGACGGGTTCTGCACAGAGAACGCGTTACCTAAACCATGTAGAAAAAAAGAAATCCACGACCTCCTCTGCGCCCTATGGGCGACCATGAACGAAATGCTGTTAGATATCTCAGAGGACAGATGGCTGGACGGCGAAGAACCAAATCTGCATCAATCAACCTCGCGCTTGACTACTGCAGGTATCCGATGTCAAAAACTGAAACGCGAGGAGTGGCCCAAAACGCCTGTAAGTTACTATTACTGCCTACCGAGAGAGAAAAGACCAGTTCATATGCCCCCTATTGAAACTCCCGTCGAAAGCAAGGAGTCGTTTTCATTTTGAGGCCGTCCCATCGAATGAATTCACAGGGGTGAGAAAGTGACAACTCAGATCGGTATCGCATTCGAGATGGAATTGCCGGCATCAACAGGCAACGCAAGCACGCTGAAGTCTTTTAGCTCTTTCTCCGACTGAGTAAATAGATGAGATATACCTCTTTCCTGCGTCTGTCGCACAGCAGCAGCAGAGCAAGCTGGCGGGCCAGCATACGATCTGGAGAGTATGTCAGTGGTCTGTGCAGAGGCGCCTGTGCAAACCAAGGTGACGAGTGCGGATACATACCGCCAACCCGACAGTAACGACGAAACCTATCGTTGGTCCGACTACTTTGCCTGTCACGTGAAATCAGTAAGGCTGGTTGAGGAAGATGTCAGCCCAATCTGGCTTAGATTGGAGCCGCGAAGCTGTTTCGAAGCCGGAAGGTAATAGATTTGTGCTTCCGAGGATGACATACAATGACAAGGGTTTTGATCACTGTATTCTCCGGTTAGCGAGAGCTTTTTGTATGTGGGAGAGGGCAACCGTACGTTCCGCATTGGAAGCAGATAATGGGCAGTGGGATGCAGTCGCACATATTGGCTTTTGAATGGCGAAGCTGTGAAGAGTGTTTGATGGTAGTCTATGCACGAGGAACGGGATCGAGGAGTGGATGTTGTTGATGAAAGACAGCTCGTATTTCCACGCTGCAGATAAACTTGCGAGAACATACGTCAATGATGCCAAGTTCGTGATGACTAACGAACGTATGACAGCATGCTTGGCTCTAGGCATCACGCTTCACAGGGGATCCACATGTAGAATTGGTGAAGGTCCATGCGATCCGATTGGAATGAAAGTGAATGACGAGGTTTCAAACGGCGTGGCCATCCGGTGAGCAAACGGAACAAGAGATTGAAATCGGGTGCCAAAGACCACAGTATATTATGGAAGCGGGGCGAGGTGCCGCTTCACACCAGCATCCGCATCCTCGTCCAACGCTTTCCCCATCCTTTGCGCGATAATTCTTGTATCGCAATTATTCGGAGAGCGAATCGAACATGTTCTGTATCATATGTTGAAGCAGATGCGGCACCTGCGACACTCTCTACGTATCTCCCACACATTTTCTGCAACCTCCCTCCTTCAAAAGGCGTGTGATCGCATCTCATTTGACCTTGTTTATCTCAACGCCGACAATACCGCTCGTCTCAACTCCCATTGAGCTTCCCACGTCATCATCCAGCACTTCTTTCCTCCATTCTCAAACGTTTCTTCCTCTTTTCGGCGCCACAGTCTGTCCCTACAATTCTGATATCTAGCCGCCGAGGGTGAAGATATTCGAATCGCACGGAAGAATCGCGAACAGGAAAAGTCGACCCTATCAGATAATACACGACAGGTTTATTTGTCTTTTGCCGCTGAATGCGTCCCAAGGATGCAACAAGCGATGAACGACCTCAAGCACCACTCACGACCTCACACGTGTCGTCGAGCCCTCCGGCGTCCATCGTCTTAAACGACTCTACGCACCTTCTTGCCTGCAGGACTCGTTCATTGGACCATAGGCAGTCTCCACCCGACACTCCAAGGGCAACCAGCACAAATCCCTAATTCCACCACCCTTTATGCAACATCCCATTATGCTGTCAGTATGATTGGAGAATACGCTCGTTATGCCTACATCCCTGTGACCTTGAGAATACCTTGGCATGGTAACCCCCTCTCTAATGCCTAGTGAGATTAAACGTCCACCATACCATGGTAAGCTTCTAAAATCTTAGACGGGTAAAACTTAAGTATATGGGACCTTTTCCCCGATCCATTCTACAGACATGATACCTTTCACCCCAAGCTCCCGATTCCTTTCATCTATGCCTTTTTGTTTCCTTTCGCCCTGCATTCGCATCCTACCAGATTCATCAACAATGCGTTTCTACACCACGCTCCCATCTTGGTAACCACCGCTCCAGCGCTGGCACCTATCAAGAGTGCTAATGCCGTAGTCTTCGGAGAATCAGGAACATACCCTCGCGCTATGCACCTGGCAGACGGCTCCCTCTTAGGAACATATACCCATTGGGAAGGCAGCAACAACACGATCGTCACGGTCTGTTCCACCAACAACGGCGCATCATGGGATCCCCTCGGTATAGTCGCGACCGAAGTAACAGCCACGCGCGACCTAGATAACCCCTACGTACACCAAATGCCCAATAGAGACATCCTCGCGGCATTCCGCAACCACGACCTGGGCAACGGCCGAGATCAGAAACCCACATATCATCGCATCACTTTCTGTACCTCAAACGACAAGGGTAAGACATGGAGATACTTCAGCACGCCCATCGAGATGCCTGCAGGGCCTGGTGTGTGGGAGCCTTTCATGAAAATCGGTCTCGACGACGGCATCCAACTCTACTACTCCAAAGAAACGGCACCAGATGGCCAAGAAAGCATAATTCGGACTTCCTACGAAAGTCTTCACGGGCAAGGACACCAACGCGCGTGATGGCATGCTCGGCGTCGCTCGCATCGCCGACCGCTCGCCCACTAAAATCGCCATCTTCGAATCCAGAGACATCAACGTCAGTCCCACGCACTTCACCGTTTGGGTCGTTCGCACCACCATTGATGGCAAGACCTGGGAGCCGAAACGATACCCCGTTTTCACGCCCTCTGGCTCGCAGGCAGGTGCGCCGCAGGTGATTCGCGTGGGAACGAAATTGGTTGCTAGCTTTGGTACTAACGAGAATGGAGGGAAGTGGCCACAGGGTGCTATGGCTGTTATGGTGAGTACGGATGGAGGGTTGAGCTGGAAGGATAAGACGATTGTTCATGCGAATCCTTCTATGTGGGCGGGAATGATTGCGCTGGACGGGAAGAGCTTTTTGGCTTTGTACGAGACGGGTTAGACGTGATATGCGCAGAAGATGGTGTTCAATTGAGTGGGTAATAACTGAGCGATCGAAGTTGGGGATATTTCGGGCAAGAGATATGGAGACGATGGTGTTTGTACACCTCTCCACTTTTATACTACTAAAACTTTCTTCCCTGCGTCCTAATTCATAGTGCACTGAGCTCACTCCTTCATAGCACTCTCAATAACTCAGCTTCTCAAGAAAGAGAAGCAAGAAAGAAAGCGGGCATCACCGAGTGCGACGCACAGATGGGCCATTACAGTGCCTCAAGCTCCACTTCGATGCCAGCAGTAGGGTGATCATCGATCTCAGCTTCATGATAACCGGTGGAGTACGCACACCCTCCGTCCTCATACCTTACCCACCCTACGCAGTCCGCAATACAACAAGGCAGTACGGTACACACAAGACGCGATGACCTCTGCAGTTCCCACTAAATACGCATTCAAACACCCCAATCCCCCCACCCCCCCAAACCCAACCACACCTCCACCTCTACCAGGCTCACCTTACCTTACCGTCCAGCACCAAACAACAAATGCCCAGGGTTTACAAATCGCCGAATACGAGAGCACGCCCACCCATACATAAAAGCCACATGCACATGCATCAGCACGATCAGCCCGACCACCCCGACCCCGACCAGCCAGCCACAAACCACCACAACCCCGCCCGTACACCGATGCCAATCCCCGCAGCACTAGGACCAGTACTAGAACCATTAAGTTATCGGCGTTGCAGGTCGCCGACGATGATGCAAGCTTGTGCTTGAAAGGTAGGTTCTGCGAACTGCAAGTGTCGCATGCATGCAATGCGCAGACACGCTATGCGCAAGGCGTAATTAGCAGCCCTGAGTCCAGCTGCCCTGGGTCCGCTGCTCTGATATCTAAGAATGGTAATGGGACCAGGTAGGTCGGTACAGGAAGTAAGTCCGGTACATGTATATGCTGAGCTGAAATCCTTGGTATTTGATGGCTTAGCCGAGGTATTGTATTATTGTACTCCAGACTACAGTGTAACTATCGCATACAGATCTTGACCTCGAAAGAGATGATCTTCGGAGGAATTAATCGCTAGTCTCACATTTATACAGTATAAACTCAATATTTTCCTTCTCCTTTGCTTTCTTCTTCTCAGTTCAAAATAGGAGTTTTAATTCCAGATCCATTCTTTGAAATTGTCAACCCCCCGCCCCCCCACACACTTAAATCTTGCAGGGTTCCCAAATCTCAACTGACTACGCGAGCTGAATCAGCATCCATAATAACCGTCTTAAAAATCCCGTATACGAACGTAGCAAACCAGCCAGCCGCTATGAGCTACAATACAGTACGACCCAACCTTCGAATTACACATTTGCTTTTAACTTTAAACCCCACAATTAGTATGAAAACATATCTTTCATTTAAAGGCGCAAGCCAGGCCAGTATCCCACACAGGCCTCCCAACACATATACATCTACCTCCTACGATCCCAAACATCAAATCAAAGTGCTGACCACACCACACCTCCCGGCGTAAGCTTAAACCCACTCCAAACTCCCTCCATAGCATCCAGACAGTCGGAGCGACGGAGAAAATGAAATGAAATGAAATGAGATTAATGAGTTTTCTCCAGCCCTACATGTGCCGTAACATATGCTTTATCGGCCAGTTGACATGCCGTTTTATTCGTATTGGTAGCAGTGCTAAACACATCTGTTACGCACGTACGTATGCTGTGCCGCACCACACAGCTCTATTCAAACCTCGCCCAGGCCCCGCGAAAAGAACGGTGGGGGGTAGACATCGTGCGCTGAAGTCGATGCCCTGAGGGGTTATGAGTGGTGTGAATGCTCTGCGCCATGCCTCGGTCGGGGTTTTTGAGACAGCAAGTCAGCCAGCCATCGAACTGCTCCTTCGCGCGAATAAGTCTGTGCCCATCTCTTTCCCATGTTTTGGCCCCAGCAGTAGCGGCCCAGTGGATAACCCAAGCGTTATAGGGCTGCAGATCCTCCCATGCGAATTGCGCTTGCATGAGCGCATACGGTATAGGGAGAAGCCCCTATACGACTACAGTAGAAGATCGAACCGATTATCAGCATCGGTACCGGCTAGAGCGATGGGAACCCGGCATTCCAATGTGTCGGGAGAGCGTATTACATCTATACGAGGCGAGGCAGTAGAGCATTGTTGTGTGGTTGGTGCCATCTGGCTCTCACTTTCGCGTTCGCTTCCTATTTCTACTCGGGTAGTGCATTCGACTTTGGGGGCGATTTTATTCAGTATGCAGTTTAAATGTTACCTTCTGCTTGCATCTCGCCTCGAACGATGTGTACAGCCGATTAAGGGAACGGAGTGCGCATTGTTTGATCCTTGTTGCTGTTGGTTGCCAAACAGTTCGGCCCCAGTCCCCCGGTGCGGGATCTTGGCGTGCGTTGGGGTGGCACGCCCCAGTGCGGTCTCTTACAAGGGAAAGCGATTCGACACTAAGCGGAGGCCATCGAGTTTTGATGCTCAAAAGCCTAGACGGTTGTAACTGTAAACAAAAATCACTATGCAGGGAGTTTAATCAACTGACTGCTCCAATGACAGGTAGGAGATGATTACTTTGAGCAATCATCCCCACGACAGATCGTGCCGTCGCACATAGAGGTTATAGGATTGGTGCTACCAGATCGGCTGCCATCGCATTTGGGGTCCAAAACTTGCAGGGTGTGGAGTGCGTGAGAAAGGAGACGAAAAAAGTGAGCAAACAGAGACTCGCTACTATGCTGATGGTATTGCAAGTGGAATGTATCCACTGCATTGGGGTTTTCAAAAGAGAAAACAGCCGGAATTAACGTCAGTCCCAAAGTAGGGTGGAAAGCTTCAACAAAAGCGATACGAATTAAAATTGCGGGAAGAGAGGGCGAAAGTCGAGAAGTGTGATCTGTTGGAAAGGCTACTCTGGCCACTCACCTGGAGGGCGCCGTAGGGTGAATGGTAGACAGTACATGATATCGCAAGCGATGTTTCCAGATCCAAATTCTAACACGTGCAAGAAGCGCCATGCCGAGATCTCTAACGTGGTAACAACCCGCTCTTAACATCGATTAGATGCTGAACTTGTAACATCGTCCTCTGAGACTCCACAATGGCCTTGGAGTTTTCAAACCCACGTGGAAAACTTGTTCGAACAGCATGGAGAGCAAAGCTTTTTCGCGTCCAGGCAGCTTGGGTATGCTTATCTTGACGTGCCTCGTTTGAGAATTGATCGTGAGGCCGGGAAGCAGCGCCGCCAACAAGACAAATCCAGAATAAGACGCCGCACATGTCGTCCCAGAATGTACTTGAATCGGTTTGTTCCACAGCATTGTGTAACGCAGTAATAATTGCAGTGCCTTCTTGGCTTGCGCTGGAACCGGGTGCATGTATGGCGGTCGCTGACTCGGAAAGAGACATGCCTTGAACCATGGCGCCGCAATAGACCAAAGCAGCCAGTCGACAGCTTTCGTACTTCCAGTCAGGTGCGGCGTCATTTTCGGTGGTGGTCCGTAGAAGAAGACGTGTGTAGATCTGTTGCATGTGGTTGTCGAAAGAGGCGAACTGTGGGGCTTCAATGGCGAACGTCCACCTAGCCACAAAAGTACGCGTAAGGTCGTGCATATCCGATATTATGTCATGCGTCCTCTTTGAGCATTTGCCATACAGAGGTGACATGTCGTTATTTGGCGCGTATAGAGGGGAAATCGCGAGCCCGACGTTGGCCGAAGTTATCCGGCTTGGAACGAACCCATGGAGCATGGGAGGTTCGGGTCGACCACGAAGTACAGTGAAAGTAAGTATGACGCTTGTTTCTTGTAAGCATATATCTCTGTTATGCGTCGAGAATGACTTACACAGTCAAAAAGGTGGCGATGCTGCCGTCCCATCCAAGGTTGGAGAGACCACCACGCTGATGCACAATCCGCATGAGACCCTCCTGATGAACATCGATGCGCTCCTCGTTTTGGCCTCCAATTTCGCTGGTGAGAAGGTGCAAGATAATGAGGATGGTAAAGTCATCGGTCTGGGTGGTGTGGTGCCTCAGGCTCTCCGTGATCATACCCAGCACCTTCGTTTTGGCATAAACTGTCAGAGCAGTGTCATCCAAGAAGCCTTCTTCAAGGTCTTGATATACACAAGCTACACTGACATGGCTCAGGAAAGCCATGCGATGACTGCAGATGGCCTTTGTCCAGGGGCTATTTTGAATGCATAGTTGAGCATCAGAGCGGCTAATGTATTGGTCCCGTAGCTCGTCCAGGCTCTCTTGCCCCATAACAACCCCCTGAGGTGGAAAAGGATACTCGGCACCCTCGTCAAGCGTTGGGGGTGCACTCCTTGCTGGCTCTGCCGTAAGAGCTGCAATGAGTCTCGCGACCAGGTTCCGTGTTGAATCTGGTGAAGGCGACTGAGGCATACTTTGGTATAGGTCTCCATCCCACACGGTCCTAGCAGACCCGAGCGGAACCAAGAAGTCCCTGTCTTCAAGCATGCCATCAGAGCTGGTCATTGTAGGGCTGGGCGTGCGTGTCTCTGGCGTCGGCTCCTTGCTCCCTTGTCCGTTCGTTGACCTCGGCGATACCTAATGGAGGCGCAAAAAGTCAGCAAAAGTCATTTAAGGGTGTGCAGTGGGCTTCGCCTCAAACAACAATACTAGGTTTAGTAACACTGCTGCTGCCTGGGATGCACTTACTCCTCGGTGCTTGTACATTACATGAGAACGAACATGCCTCATCGTTGCATCTGAAGTCGGAATTTAAAATCAGCAAAGCTCATGGAGAGAAGTATCAGTGTAGGGCGTCCTAGAAGGGGCTGTTCCAACACCACGAATTTACACGCACCGGACCTGAACTGCTCAGGATGACTGGCGACCACGAATTGGAGTTTTGGGCCTGGTGGTAGAGGAGGTCTTCGCTTCCTCCCAACCCTCTTCTTCGTTGGCTTTGGATCGCTCGATGACATGATTGAGAGCCCCTCTGGCTGCTTGTTGGAGCCGAAGGAAGGGTACAAACGATGCTTCGTCCGGTGGCAGGTGATGACTTCAAATTTCAGAGAAAGCGTATCCGGACTTTTGATACTGGTGTCTGGAGAGAAACAGAGATTATTCAGTAATGTCAGTTGCAGAAACCATTGGCCGTAGCTCTTGGCGTTATGTGCCGATATCGAACAATGGGGCCGAGAAAGCGATATATATGGATTCCTTTTCAAGATAACGTAAGCAAGGGCCTTGGTGGAAGCTATGCAGGCTTACTCAGTATGAGTATGGTCCTCAGGATATCACCAGTTCCAGTAGAGAAGCCAACTGTACTCAATAGGGTTCGAGTCGTTGCAATAGGTGAGCTAGGCGAGGTTCTGCTGAGATACGAGAGAAAGGGCGGCCTCAATCAAAGACACACAATGGACCATTACAGGAACGAATAGCATGTATGTATAGCAAAGATCCGCTCCAGATCGTATCGCTTAGCCGGTCGCACTGGCGCTAGTCAACTTTAGACGTCGAAAGTCTTGAGTATCGGTGAAAATAATTGTAGCCTATGCAGTATACCATCCATAGCTGAGCACGGGGGCCTTCGTCTTGGCTAAGGATGCTAACGATGTTTTCGGGCTGGTCCGGTGTAATGGTCGCCAACAAAGCTTGTATTGCACGCTTGGTGCCTTTCGTGGCTGGTGTGCAGAAGTCGGCCGATTTTTATGGAAGACAACGAAGGTGGTGTTGTGGGGGCGGAAGCGTTCTTGAACCGGAAATTATGCCTGAGGACGGAATCGATATCAGTCATCCGACGTCACAGCAGGGCTTCGGCAGGCTTCCCCGGTCGGTGGAGTCTATCACTCCGCACAGAAAGGCTGTAGGATGCCAAATTAGCGGGTTTCTGTTCACATCTCAGCTGTACCGACCGTTAGTAGCCCATTACCCATTACGGGTCTAGCGCCATTTGTAGATCCATGCAGCTGCATGAGACCGCAGCCCTGGATAGTTCCCGCTCTGACGACGCTCCGAACAGATAGCTGGCACATCACATTGGCAGCCTGCGATGCCCAAGAATACTCCGCCTGATACTTTGCCTGCAGTCAGCTGGGTACTGTTGTCTAGAACACATCCGGAGCGTACGAGATGTGCGTCATTGATGCTCCCATAAGGCAGAATCTACTGCGCAAGTAGAAATGATGCAGTATCGCCATACAGTCCGCCCTTTGCGCTTCATCTCCAGTGTTCCTAAGGCTCAAAATAGTACCATCATTCAGCTGGCTTGTTGACGGGGTGGAGGATCGCCGGCGGATTTCGACTCGAATGGCATATGAAGCAGTTCATGATCTCCAGTATGCTCCAGGGGGAGGGGTGGCAAAAGCCATAACTCGAAGATGGGATATCAGTCGTTAAAGCTGTAGCGCCACCTGAAGTGCGAATAGTTCTGGTCTGAGAAATTTCGACCAACTCGTCGTTCGCACTTGTATGTCCCAGACATTCACAGGCCATCCTTTTCTCTTCTTCGACTCGCGGCGCGCAGTGGGAACATGCTGCGAAGCATCACCGAGGTTCCAATCCCTGCAGCTATACGAGGTCGCCGTTTGTCGGTGTTGGCTCTGAGTGTAGAGGTTCGCTCACTGTAGGTGGAAAGATGGAGCTGGAAGATGAACAGTGCAGGCGTCAAGTAGTGATTTCAGGCGTTCGTCGCATATTTTCAAAATGTATTGTTGCCGTCCGCCCGTGCGGTTCTTCTGTTCAGGCATCTAGTCAACGATTAGCGACATGCCGTTGATATCTGTGTGAATAACGAAGAGCTAACAGCACGTGCCTTTCTGTAGATGTCGAAGCTGTGTAGTTGAGAGGTTAGGGAACGATGGTGGCTCGGTCCGAAAGGGAATGATCCCCGGCCCCGCCGACATTGACGAATGAAAGCTTCAAGTGCTGGAAGTGGCGTTTCAAGACGATTTCCTTCCTCCATCGTCATCAGTAGGGTGATGAGTGGGGGGAAGAGAAGAGATGGGAAGGGTGTTGAAGCTGAGATGTGAGTCAAGAAGTGGATGAGCCGAAGTGGTTCACGATGATAAGGGAGGGAAAGAGCGTGGGGATAACACACGCAGTTGCCTGTTAAAAAGGCGCACACGTGACTGAAGCTATCAGCAAGGCCACCAGCTCTGTAAAAGGACCCGCGTACTCGTAATTTGTTACTTACACAAGAGCATGGCCCAGGCAAGTCTTCAGCTGCACAGTGCTTAAGCACAGCGACCTCAAGGCTGGGTTTGCCGTAGTCAGCAGGTACACATCACTACAAGGCTGAGCAAATCAACGCGAGAAGCAATACGAAGCGAGAAACAGGTCTATAACAGTCTTGAAGAAAACAATGCGACATTGGAGTATAGGTGACAGAGGGGGGACCCACGAAACATGCTTGCCCAGAACCCGTACAAGTATCGTCCATAACCTTTCACCCTCTCCCGCTCCTCAACCGCAAGTGACACTTAGTGATAGTAGGAACTATAGGAATACACGCGAAACGCCGACCGGGGGAGTAAGAAGAACCACAACCGTCCCTTCCATCCTCTCACAACAAAACGAAGCGACCATTCTTCGACGTTGCAATTCCTCCAAGCTCTGACGGTGTTGTCTGTTCTGGGACTTTACTCTGCTTTTGCTAGCGGATCTACGCCCTCTGTGCCTTCTTTGCTGGGATCGTTTCGCCGCATGATGCCCTCGACGGGGCCTAATAGTCGCTGGAAGCCATTCTTGCCGAGCGTCGCAACCTTCACTTCGGTGGCGCTGATCACCGAGGCTGCACGCGGAGCGTCGTTGAGCAGAGCCAACTCGCCAAAATAATCGCCCTTCTTATATCGCTTCAGCGACTTGTCGTTTCCGCGCTTGTAGACGTCGGCCTCACCCGCCTCAAGGATGTAGAAAGACTCGCCTACATCGCCTTCTTGGATGATGGTGGTGCCGGGGGGATACTTCTTTGTCTCGAGAGCATCCGCAATCTTGGAGCGCTCGTACGGCGTCAAAGAAGAAAGCAGAGGGACTTCCTCGAGGAAGCCTTCGTACATGCGGCGTCGCTGGAAGGCGCTGTCCATGAGAATGCGACGGAAGGTGACGCGGTCCAGAGCCCAGAGTGTGGATTGCTCGGCCGACATGACGGTCGCAGCGCGGGGCGCATTGTACATCAGGGCGAGCTCACCGAACGAACCACCAGGCCCTACGGAGCCTACTTTGGCGCCCAGGCCATCTGGACCCGTTTCTAGCTTGCCTGATTTGTTGACGTAAATGTCAAACAGGCCCTTCTCGACGACGTAGAAGTAGTCACCCACATCACCCTGTGAGATGACCTTGATGCCCTTTGTTGGTATCGGCTTCTCCTGCAGGGCGCCGAGCACCTGTGCAGACTGTTCGTCGTCGAGGTGCGAAAAGAGGAAGTTGCCAGCGACGGCAGCCTTCAGACGCGCCTGCTGCTCCTCTGTCTTCGGATGGTATGGCGGGGTAAAGCTGTCGTTGGCGGAGGCGGCGGGGTTGAGGGACTCGGCGGACACGGAAGTGCGTCTGTTCAGATTATAATTACTAGGGAACGTCTGAGGCTCGCGCGGTCCTGCGGTAGGCGGCTGCGATGAGAGCGCTTTGGTGGAGGCGCCAAAACCTGCGTAGTTGCCAAAGGTGTCCTCGGCTTGGATGCTGGACTGGGGCTGCTCCATGGCGTTCGGCGGGAAGGAGGAAGCTGTGGGCGAGGTAAAGGAGTCGTTTTCCTCTTCTTCGTGGATGCTCGCAAAGGCGGCGTTGTTGGAGTTGCCAAAAGGATTGCTGCCCGGAAAGCTGCTCTCGGCCATGCCACGGCCCTTTGGGCTGGAATGCTGGGGCGACAGGAGGAATTCGGCACGCTGGGACTCGAGACGGCGCAGGAAGAAGTTGGAGCAGAACTGGAGGACGTCGCGCGGCTGGTGCTTTAGGATTTCGCGGTCGAGGGCAGAGATCTCATTGGAATAGTCGGGAGGGAGCGACATGTATGAAGGTGTGGTGCGGGGGTTGGCCGCCCGCAGCTCTTTGAAGAAAGGCGCAGGGATGGCGGGTTCGTGCTGCAAGCGAGGAATGCGCAGAGAGGGGACGAACAATGCAGATGCAGACGGCGGGCGATGCGAGAGTGCCGGCAGCCTCTATCACGGCTGGCAAGGCGAGAGAGAGTGGTAGTGATAGTGATGGGTCAGGCCAGGGCCAGGGCGGGTGAAGTGCTGCGTGAGGCTTGAGCGGCTGAGCGTGCAGTGCAGTGCAGTGCAGGAGCTCACGGCCAAGGCACAGGCACAGGTACAAGCGGGCACCGCGATCCTCCCCCTATGAGTGCCTCGCTATGCTGTGGGGTTTTACTCTTCCAGAACACGTCTAGAGCGCCCGTGGAAACGGACGTGTCCAGGCACCGTTCTCAGTACGAGGCGAGTGAGACCAACGCATTGAGACGTCCACCAGAGCGGCACCTGCCATTGGCTCCCAGCGACACACGATGCAAGGCAGCTGCATGCTCCAGCGTCTCCAGCGTCGCCTTTGGCGGGCATAGACATGCTGAGGTGCAAGACATGAGACATGACAGCAGTAGATAGTAAACGCTGCATGCCAAACTGCGACGTGCATCCTTAGCTCCCGCGACGCCCAGCGCGCATTGACGCTGATGGCTCAGGTTTCGGCTAGTCTGATGGAGTTGAGACCCGTCTTTGATGGGTATCGATTGCTCGACGTTCTTGACATAATGCAATTGACTGCATTCTAGTAAAGGACAAACGTATCCGGCTCCGCGAGACATGCTGAGCCGGTGTCGCCTGGACCCAATATTGTACCGCCTTGAACTTGAGGCAGGGCAGGGACAGTGCAGCTCGCGTGACAACAAACCTGGAGCGTCTTTTCATTCGACTGCGTCGACGGTGCCGACAATGAACGTACTGCCGGTCCTTTGATGAGGCTTGCCCCTGCTCCAGTCCTCCCGTTTCTCTGCCCCTTTCGTGCATGTCAACGGGCCAGTGTGCGGAGTAGAGTGAGCATGCAACGTCTGCTAGAGCTTGCCGTTTTTTGCGATTGGGGGGACACACCAGCCATGTGCAGGGACGGACGTGTTGGGCATGTCAATCGCGTCGCTCAGCAACCGGCGGTGAAACCTGTCAAAGAAACCTGTCAAAACTGGATCGAGCGACTGAGACCTAATAATCAGCATGCCCAGCGCCAGAGCCGGAAGGAGGCACCAGAGTCAGGACAAAGGGTGGCAGAAGGGCGCTTGTTGTTGAGCCTCCGCCGTCAGTTGATGGTTCGCTGATTCGCCAATGTTGAAGCAGCGATATGACGCAATGCCGAACTGCTGAAGGGAGCAGAGAGCATCAATCATCAATCCACCAGACGCATCGTGGATGGAGGGGTATCATGTGACATGTCAAAGAAACTGACGTCTGTCGTGTCATGCCCAGAGCAAGGAACAGGCCGCAACCTGGAAACAGCCGAGAGAATGACCTAGATATCGTGGGTATGCCCATGTTGCAGGTGGCAGCGTGGAAATCGCTGGAAGACGTCAGAGTGCCAAGCGCTGCTGGGCCGAGCTACAGCAAGCTTGCGCCGACCCCGTCGACTCTGCCCTCCTGCATGCTGTACCGCATATCATACCCATCCATATCCCACACCCACATCCGCTGCACGCGCTGAGTCGGGCGCATTCATTGCTTGCTTGCAGAGCCTCGTGCCACATTGACCGCCATTCGCTGCCGCTGTCTCTCCTCCTGATCCTCTCCAACCTCCCCAACCCCCAACCACCCGCACACAGAGACATATAGGTCTCAGTCTCTAATATTAATCTCCCACTAATCGCCCTCGTCGTCTCACCACACACACAATATGGGAAGCTATACATTTACATGGTAAGCCCGGAATGTGTTTCGCCGCAACAAAGCCCGCCGCTCACACTCGTTAGGGAACATGCCGCCAACGAGGTATTCGTGACGGGCACCTTTGACGACTGGAAGAAGACGGTCCAGCTCCAGAAGGAGGATGGCATCTTCAAAAAGACCGTCGAGCTACCCAAGGAGAAGGTGCTGTACAAGGTGAGCTCCCCTTTGATTGATCTGTGCCTCTGCCCGCAGTAGTTGTGCTAATTCCGATGGTAGTTCGTCGTTGATGGAGCCTGGATTACCAACGACTCCGCCCCGAGGGAGAGCGACGAATCAGGCAACCACAACAACGTCTTGAGTCCCGACGACATCAAAGACACCGTCAGCACCTTGTCTTCCGCTGCACCCACCTCGACGACTGCCGCCCTCGCCGGCGCCGTTCCCAAAGAGAGTGAGAAGTCCACGTTGGACGACTCTATCCCCGGCGCCTTCCCTCTGACTCCCCCCGCCGAGACCCCCTCCAAAGAGCCGCAAGCTTTCTCCATCAACCCGCTCCCAGCCACCGAAGGCCTCGGAAACCCAGTCACACTCGCGCCCGGCGAGAAGGTACCTGAGCCCTCCACGTTGACGAGCAACACAATTGACTCCACGGTCAAGCATGACAAGGAGCCGGAGACGGAGCCAGAGGAGAAGGTCAGCGTGGCGCCCATTCCTGCTACCGCGGGCCCGGGCAACCCAATCCACCTTGCGCCGGGCGAGAAGGTACCAGATGCAAGCACATTGACCTCCAACACTGTTGCCAGCACCGCGACCACGGATGCAGCTTCGTATGAGAAGTCGGGTAGTAACCTTCCCCCTCAACTCGGCCCGGTCGTCACGCCCGAAGCCGAGAGGGATGCCAATGGAGGTCTCTTTGGTGCATCGATTGCTAGCCTTACCACACAGTCGGCTGCTCCCACCAGCACGACTGCCCAGCTTGCCGGCGCAGTTCCCAAGGAGCCGAAACAGGTCCCGGCTGCCGTCACGGACAGCCAGAAGCAAGCTGGTTTCACCCCAGAAGCCTCTGCGAATCCTGAAGCTGTCGGTGAGAAGAAGGAGGTCGAGCAGGAGTTGAAGGCCAAGGTTCCCGAGGAACCTCCGGCAGCTGAGAGCACCATCGCCGGAAAAGCTGCCGCCGTTGCTGCCGGCGCAACTGCTAGTGCGGGAGCTTTTGCCGCTGCTACTTACGCTGCAAAAGACAAGGCTGCCGAGGCGGTCGGCTTGAACGGCCAGACTGTCAGTTCCGAGGTGCCCGAAGTGGTCGCCGAGAGTCAAAAGGAAGCACATGTTGGCCCGGAGGCTGCAGCCAACCCCGAGGCTGTGCACGAAAAGAAGGAAGTCGAGTCCGAACTGCTCAAGGAGGTGACAAAGACCAATGAGGCCGGTGAACCGGCTCCCACCGTCACCGCTGCGACTTCAGAAACGGCGCCCGGTCTTTCTGAGGCGGCTCTGGCCGATTCAAAGCCTTTGAAATCTTCGAGTGAATCCGACGCTCTCAACGCTCCCGCGTCTAAGCCAGCCGTGCCGGAGACCTCCAGGCCCGCCAACGACTCTCGCGACGTCTCGCCCATGTCCAAGCCTACCACCCATGTAGATCAGCCTACGGTCACTACCGGTACTGAAACTACGACCGTCGGCACCAAGACCGGACCTGCCGAGACTGCTCCAGAAACTCCTAAGAAGGAGACCACGCCCGAGTCTTCCAAGGCGACTCCCGAGAGCGTCGCCGCGGACAAGAAGAAGAAGAGGCGCTCCATCTTCGGCAAGATTAAGGAGAAGTTTTCTAGCAAGTCCTAAACTAAGAACTCTATTTAACTTGCAGTGCTAGAACATAAGTTTGGTGCCACTTACACGTTCTGTGGAAAGCGTCGCCGGATCTCTGGCACCACTGTAAACGCAGGGCATTCCTGCGAATGATTCTTCTCCTCCCTCTGTTCATGTTCACGGAGTTGGTCTTCTCGGTCTATACCACTTTCCTTTTTGCTGTGCACTTTCGTCGGCTGCATGTCCATTAATCAGTGTAGCGCGGATTGTCTGGAGGATATATACCTCGGGATGTTTTCTTGGCATATGCTGGAGTTGCAATTGTCTCGAACTGTTTGTGGGGTGCGTGTGGGCAGATAGGGGCCAGATATGGTATGTGGAGGAGATTTGCGCGCGGCTATGTAGATGCAGTAATTGCAGTAATGGGGCTGTCTATTTGATTCCTGCGTCGACGTGTCTCGTTTCTCTTGTTTCTATCTTGCACCACCTTTCACTGGCTCTATCCAGAGAGAAGCGCTTCACCCAGACAGGTCGTAGGTACGTTTGCCCTCCTCACAAATAGTGTCTTATACTAGCTAACCTTGCATGCAGGTCTTGGTTCATAATCACTATACTATACACACAATGTACCGCGCTTGTTACCGTCTGGCCGAATCCCACCATATATCAGTCAGTACATTTTGGTGAATATCATCTACACAATGCACTCACCCCGTACGTTTACAACGACCATCCTGCGCACCATAAAACAAAACCTTCCTTTCCCTTTAATATAAAAAATCCCCAGTCCACTCCTACAAATACTGTTGCACACTACACTACACTGCACATACAACAAAACTTTACAGCCGTGTACAACCGGTCCACCAACCAACCAACCACATTCACACCTTACCTGCCTAGACAGCAAACAAGAAAGAAAGAAACAAAATAGTAGAACACGAAAACAGGCTTAAATATGCCGTCACACCGCCAACGCACACAGGTTTCAGACCTCATCGACGATATCGACACTTACATGGCGTCTGTACAGACACGACGGGATGACGAAGCTAGCAGCGCCGGATCCGCGGGGACTATGTTTGTCGACTTTGACGAACATGGCGAGATGAAGGTTTCGTATCGGAACCGGTACGAAGAGGAGGAGGACGAGGAGGAAGTTGAACCGCCGCCTCGCTCATACTACCAACGCTACCACCAACACCGGCGGCAGCAGGTACAGCAGCAGGAGGTATATCCCCCAGCCTCACAAAGCACTGCTCAGTACTTTATGCCACCTCCACCTTCACTTTCACCGTCTCACTCCTCCATCACCGCTGAGGGCGGAAACATGCGCATGCGAAACCGCGGCGATGGCGATATGATGGTCGCGGGTATCGATCCCGAGACGGGGTTCGAGTATGATTACGACGGGAGGGTTATGCATATTCATCGGGGGAGGGGGAGGGAAAGTGTTGCGGTGCAGAATCCGTATACCGGTTACTCTTTACATGAGTATACTCCGTATTTTCCCGGTGCTCTCCACAATACCCATACCCAGACCGCCCACCCTACACCTGCACAGACGCACACCCGTCCTCCCAGCCCTTCCCCATCCTCAGTGTTCTCAGAGTACATCACCCTAGACGCACAGACATACAACGACGGCCACGACCTCGCCATCACCGAAGCCACCACGCATCCGCAGGAGGAGAACAAGCGAAAGAAAGTAGCCAAGTTTGTCAAGACGGTGGTTGGGAAGCTCGAGGGCTTGGGATGGATGAAGAAGTTAATGGATGCACGATGTCGATCACGCGCTGAGTCTCGCGAAGGTTTGCTCCCTCGAGATTCTCAGGATGGCTCCCGTTCCGATTCGCGGTCTTCTTGTTTTGGGAAGGCGGTGAAGAAGACGCCTGTGGTCGCTGAGCGGGCGAGACAGCCTGAGATGGCGGGACAAGAGTCCGTGCTAACGCACCGCGCGAGCCATCCCTTATTGCACGTGTCTGGGCGCGAGTCTACGCTAACACAGCGGTCGAGCCCGCCTCCACTACCCAGACGCCACGATCGTCTCACCACTGATCACAGTGCCAGTACCAGTGTCGGTGCCACTCGTCCCCGCACACTAGCATCCCATACCCCTCCCCTCCACCGCGAAACCCGCAGCATCAACAGGAAGAGCAACAGCAACAGCGGCGCTCCCAAACGCCCAGCCAGCAAAGTCGCCGACCTCCCCGCCATGCACGACGACGAGTGCATCCCTCGACCGCTGAGCACGCGTTCGTCTTCTAGACGGACGTCCTCGCGATCGCGACCGCGACGTTTTTCTCCTAGGGTTGCACCTCCTGCTGTGCCGCCTAAAGATTCCCCTAGGGAGCTTAGGGG
The DNA here is from genome assembly GCA_010015675.1 of Byssothecium circinans. Taxonomy (NCBI): domain Eukaryota; kingdom Fungi; phylum Ascomycota; class Dothideomycetes; order Pleosporales; family Massarinaceae; genus Byssothecium; species Byssothecium circinans. The sequence goes on along the minus strand of ML976979.1, from coordinate 1,164,306 downwards.
GATGGCGAAGTATCATAATCCCCGGACCCGCACTCACACTTCCACTCACTCTCGCACTTATGAACCTGAACCTGAGCCAGAGAGCTTGGGTTCTAGACGAGTACGAGAGGAGAAGGAAAGGGAAAGGGAGAGGGCGAGGGAAAGGAAGAAGGAGAAGTATATATTACCGCCAAAGCCAGTGTCACTATCTGCATCACCGGCACTGACACCCCGTCGCGCCCCTGACACCAAAAGGAGACATGAACGCAGACACGAATCCGAACCGGAGCGCTTGATACGTAGACAACTGGGGAGGGAGAGACTAGTACTGTCCCCATCACCAGCATCATCAACATCACTATTCCGCACTCCCGAATCCTCACGTAGACATGAACCTGAGCCTGAGCGCTCAGATTCTCGACGCGGTGGGAGGGAGGGATTTGGGCTCACATTGCCCCAGCCGCCACGGCTACACTACTCGACTTTGCCCAGGACTCATTCCCGTCGTAAGCCCGTGGCTAAGCCGCGGGATCGGGGGTTTGGTGTCTGAGTGAGGCGGGGTGGATATGGTTTGGTTTGGTTTGGGTGTGGAGGTGGGATGAATGGATGATGATTTGAGCGAGCTTCTGGAAGAGTGGGTGTTATTTTTCTAGTATATATTATCTTTTTTCTCGTTGTAGAGGTGCCGGTGGCGGAGTTGGTAAGATGATAAGAAGGGAAGGGAAGGGAGGGGGAGAAGAAGATAAGACTGTAGTGTTCTGCAGGCAGAACTTAACGTTATATCTTTTCTCCCTTTCTATTTCTAATTTCATTTCCCATTTCCCCTTCCACGCGGTAACTTTTATTATTTATTCCTTTTTCGGGTAAAAGATACGCGTTGTGCACTTCTAACACGCAATGATCCCTCTAAAAGACTTAACTACCTATGCTATCTATCTTAAAGGAACTTTCCTCGAATGCGTATTACTGGATCTATTATCTCGTCAACGTACCCTTCTTTAATAATTTACTTACACTATCCTATCTCCCTACTACCTATCCCCCTTCACAAAAAATAGGTTCATCTTATATCCCAAATTAAGCTATATTCCATTCCACTGACACCCACCAATCTATAGTATCCGGACTTACTACAACCTTCTCTACCCCTGTAATTCTTATCCTTTTTGATAGAGGCCATGACTATAGCATGTCTTCACCTTTTTAATCTAAAATACCTTGCTATATTGAATATTTGTAGAGCATCCCCAAAGCTTTCTGCCAAATAGCTTGTGGATTGAAGCAGGTTATCATAATAAGTTATCTTTCAAGAAAAAAAAAAAAAAAAAGAAAAAAAAAAATTATGTTAGGTAGAAAATAAACCCAGTACGATACATGCACTGGACCTACCTAGGCAGGTATCTGTATGATCACGTGATACTACATTCACCACATGCAAGTACCAAACAAACAATGTAAGCCTCCACCAACTAAGCCGAAAGCGGAAAAACCTACTCCTACTCCTATGATTATAAGCCCTGGATAACTCGTCCAGAGCATATTCAGCCTCATATACACTCCTACTCCCAGCATCCATAAAAGCAGGCAATCACAGTTCACATACCATCCATGTTCACATCATCGTCACAAGTCACACAACGTGCAGCAAACGTAGTATCTATACAAAATTGATCGCTTTTTTCTATCAAGTCAAGGGGGAGACATCACTGGTCTACCAAACACCATCGCTTATCGTCATCATACAGGGGTATCGTCGTAATAAAATCCGGACGCCGTCCAAAAGAGGATGAGCGACAGTCAGGTCCGAGTGGTAAGCCTGGACTCGACTAGTCGCTAATGTCTTCGTCCTCATCGTAGACAAGAATCGCGTCGTCCCACGGCTGGGCATCCATGGCCGCCTGGGCCTTTCCGGAAGCAAAGTACTGTGCAACATGGTGGAGGACCTCATCAGGGACGTCAAGGTTGTTGGCGTCCGGAATCTGAAAGTCCATGTCGGCGTCGGCGGTGGCGGCGACGACTATAGGAGCTGGGGAGGCTCCCGCATCCGACTTCAAGCTAGGCGAATTTGTGATGGCCTGACGGAGACGGCTCGGCTTCGCCGGCGTGAACTTCATCGCTTTCGCGCGCTGCAGCTCAACGGGATCCTGAGGACGCTGAGCCTCAACAAGCGGGGCAGGCAGCGAAGCGTGGGCCGGTACAGGAGCAGGCGGGGGTCCCTGAGAGAAGTCTTCATCTTCGTCGGAGTCCTCGGGAACAGAGAAGCTATTGTAGCTGATCTCTTTAGGCGTGGCGTCCTTGACGGCGGCGCGCCTGTCTGCTGCAGACAGTTCACCAGCTGGCTGGCCTTGGAGCTCATCGAAGACGTTGCTTCCATCGCGATGAACAGCAGGCATATCAAACATGGGCGAGGGCTCAGCAGCCGGACGAGGCTTCAAGTCGTGGATCGACGCACTCTTTCCATTGCTGTTGAAAACAAGAGATGAACCGGCAGTGCCGTTGGTGACATCATCATCGTGTGTGGGCTTGTGCCTCTTAGCAGGGGGTTGCGCCGCGGTGTCGACCTCCTCCATGAGATCCTGAAGTACAGCCCAGGCCGGTGCGTCATCGTCGTCGGATAGGTCGCCGATATCATCGTCCATGCCAAAAGATCCCTGGCGCCACGGCTTCGTTGCCTGGATGGTCTTCAGCTCTCCGACCTTGATGCCACGCTCGAGACGCTTGCGCTTGTCGCCGAGCACAATGTCCTTGGAGAGTTTGTCGATCATTTTGTCAACAGTCTGATTGGCCCACGCCTCCGCTTGCGCTCTCTCGTGGTCTGGAACACTCTCTGCGATCTTTGAGACGATCCGACGGCGGTTGTTGATCTTCCTCCTCCTACTCTTGGGACGCGCATCGCCAACAGGAGTAGGTGCTTGAGTGAGTGTCGTAGTGAGTGGCGCCTGGGCAGTCGGTGTGACGGGTGCGACGGGTGTGTCAGCTGGTGTAGCTGGAGTCGGTGTACCTTTAAGAGGGGATATGAAGAAGGAACCCAAGCGGCCAAAGAAGCCCTGCGACTGAGGTGTCGTAGGTGGCTGAAGCTGGGTTTGGGGTGGTGCTGGCGTCGGAGCTGCAGGGGTAGAGTTGGCCGTAGCAACTTGGGGTGACTGCAGCGTAGTATCCTGCTCTTCATCATCGCTTAGATGGCTTGACTGATGCTCGGCCTGAGCGCGCGCTGCAGCCTCTCGTCTAGCCTTGTCCTCCAAAGGGCGGGGTGCTAATGCGGCAGCGTCCTCAACGCCGTGTACTAGATCGTACCAGGCTTTAGAGCCGCTGCCACTCTTGCTGTAGGTGCCGTATTCACGAGGCATCTGCCTGCGAAACTCGTCGTTCTCGCGCTCGAGGTCGGTGGCTTTCTTGTCGGTCTTGCGGAACTTCTCTTCGAAGTCGTTAGCTTTTGCATTAGCAGCAGTGAGCTGAGCTTCAAGCTCTGTAATGCGGGTCTGAAGAGCAAGGAAATCCTGTGTGGTCCAATGGGGGCCTGCGGTGCTCAACAGGGGGGATGATGCGGTCTCTTCCACAGCGATATCGCTTGCACCCACATCGACCGCAGCCTCCTCCGAGTTGGCAGGGGCAGGCTCGTCAGGTGCAGGCTCGTCAGATGCAGGCTCGTCAGCAGCACGCTTCTCGTTCTGCGGCTCAGCTGGCCGAGTGGGAGGCTGGAGCAGGCGAGTGGGTCGCCGGAGTATGGAGCAAGTACTTAGAACGCTGCTGACGAATCCAATCGGATTAAGACCCTGAGGAGCGGCAGGTGGTGATGAAAAATCCGAGAAACAAGAGATAGGAGAAGAGGAGTGGGCTGACTGGTGCTGAGACTGAGACTGAGACTGAGACGGAGACGGAGATTGAGGAGACGGACTAGTAGGAGACTGATGCGCTTCGGCGGTAGCGAAGCTGTCATCTGGGGAGTCTGAGTCTATGAAATTGGGGTTCATACGGAAGAAGATGCCTGCGCCAGAGTCGTCCTCCGACTCGTGGCTAGCATCGTGGGTGCCGACCGACTCGCCTGCGCTCTGCTCGTGTTCTAACTCCGAGGTAACTGCAGACGCTTTGCCCTTGCCTTTGGCGGGCTTCTTGCGACTGGGCTCGGGGAGCGACGCGAGAGGAGACGAGGCGTTCTTGTCGGAGCGGAGCCGGCGCTTGACGGCGGGTGTGGAAGCAGTGGGCGGCGCAACCGCTTTGTCCTCGGACTGCGCGCGGGATGACTTGGATGCGCTTTGCTGCTGCTGCTGCCTGCTGTACGGTTTTGAAGGGCCGGCGGCACTTGCAGCCTTGGAGCGCGTCTCACGCGGCATCGTCAACAAAGATGATGATGCAGGCGGGACACTGCGAGCTGTTAGCAAGTGCGCGCGCGGGGGTGCGGGCAAGCTCCGCAGGCCTTACCAGGTGGAAGTTGGGGGGTCGAGTCAGTGGGAGATCAATTGGAGCAATGAGTTGCAGCTGGACGGTGGCAGATACTCGCCGTGGCTGCGTGGTTGTGTCGTAACAGTTGATGTTGTTTGTGGTGGAGAGGAGGCAGTCGCGATGTACAGAAGTTGATATTCGAGGCAGGCGCAACCGTGCACAGCAACCGCGGCTCACTTGGCGACTAAGCCTCTTACGGAACGCCAGTGGCTTGGCCCGTGTCCGCCCTGTGCTGAGTTAGCGATCTGATGACGACCGCAGAGCTCCAGCTGCAGCACCGCGACAAGGCAAGCCTGCTCGATACATCATGGAGGGTCTATTCTACAACGTGAAGTACGGGTATGCATCACTCTTCTCTAGATTTACCATATTCTAAACGCGACTAATGCCGTGTAGCTACATCGAGGGCATTGTACGCGGCTACCGCAATGCCCTGCTCACCAGCCAGAACTACAGCAACCTGACCCAGTGCGAGACCATCGACGATGTGAAGCTCCAGCTGTCTCCCGCCTATGGCGACTTCCTCTCCTCGCTCCCCCCGAACCCCTCCACGTCTGCCCTCGCCAACAAGACCACAGAGAAGCTCGTCGCCGAATTCCGCTACCTCCAGGCTAATGCCACCGGCTCGCTGTCCAAGTTCATGGAATACCTGACCTACGGCTACATGATCGACAACGTCGCGCTATTGATTACGGGCACCCTGCACGAGCGAGATACCCGGGAACTGCTGGAGCGATGCCATCCCCTTGGCTGGTTCGAGACGATGCCTGTGCTCTGCGTGGCGACCAACATTGAGGAGCTGTACAACTCCGTCTTGATCGAGACGCCACTTGCCCCCTACTTCAAAGGCTCTCTTAGCCACCAAGATCTCGACGAGCTGAACATTGAGATTATCCGGAATACCCTCTACAAGAACTATCTCGAGGACTTCCACAGCTGGGTCAACTCAGAGCCGGACATTGCAGGAACGCCCACAGCGGAGGTCATGACTGAGGTGTTGGAGTTTGAGGCCGACCGGAGGAGCATTAACATCACTCTCAACTCGTTCGGCACGGAGCTGTCCAAGGCAGACAGAAAGAAGCTGTACCCCAACTTTGGCAGATTGTACCCAGAGGGGACCCTGATGCTGTCAAGAGCAGATGACGTCGAAGGCGTGCGCATTGCTGTGGAGAGCGTGGCCGACTACAAGACCTTCTTCGACCAGACCGGCCTCAGTGGAGGCGGGGGCGGTGTTGGCAATATGGCGGGTGGCGTAGGCGGCGAGTCGCGAAGCTTGGAGGACCTTTTCTATCAAAAGGAGATGGAAATTTCGAAGCTGGCCTTTACAAGGCAATTCACGCATTCCATTGTGTATGCTTGGGTCAAGCTCCGGGAACAGGTACGTGCGCGTCGGAGTTCCAACAAAGCATCTACTGACACAGTTCACAGGAAATCCGCAACATCACCTGGATAGCAGAGTGCATCGCACAGAACCAGAAAGAGCGGATTGGAAACTACATCAGTGTATTCTAGACCCTTTCCTGTAATCTCCTCGATGTGCTTTGTAGGCATGGTGTGTTCTGGCGTCGAGGTGGTTTGTATATGATCTGTTACTCTTACCAGTTCACTTTATCGGTGCTTTCTAATTCCCAAGCTCTCTTGACGTCCCAACAGCATTTCAATTTACACTTCGAGGTGACCAAACAAAGTAAAGGTGCGTTGCGCGGTTGTAATCTTCCGCTGCTCGTCTTTCTCTACACACCCATCTCTATCTCTCTATTTCTCCATTCTCAGTATCTTTATTCCGCCTTGCTACGACATTTCCTCTAGCTTCTCTCATGCCCTATATTTCTTGCATTGGTTCATCATTGATTCGTTTGGTCCTCGATCCATGTTCCTATCCCGATATTACTGAGACAGTACAACATTCCGACGATCGCAGCTGGCCCCATCTCACGAGTGGGGTATGGAGAAGGGAAAAGTAAGAGACTGCTATGGCACAAGATTGTACAGTGGTGCCAGATGCCTGGGTACACTTTTCACAACCCAACTCTAAAGCGTACCTAAGCATCTGCTCTGACAACCCACTATTGTCTGCAAAGCGGCCATAGCGGAGAGGTCAGGGAAGGCGACCAGCCATAACATAAGAGGATCACAGTGAAACATATTCCCATCTTGATGCTCACGTTCACGTTCACTCGGTCGGCAGGCCCGCCAGTGCTCCTTCCTCAACCAGCGCCAAGCCTAACCTTGTTGCCGTCAAGACAGTCGCCACCCCGCTCCACTTCGACTGATATACCTTTCTAACTTCTCCGAAGAAGATGTGCTCGCCCTTGTTGTACATCACCCCCTCGTCCACACCTTCAGCACTCTCAATGGGGTCTGCACCAGGCAGAGTCTCCCGCGAGCCTGCGCACAACGGCGGCGCTCCCCGTTACTTTCACGATCTGGACAGGCCAGCACAAAACATGGGCACTGGTGATGATGCACTAGACTATGACGATGAAGGCATCACAATCTCATTCCAGAGCTGGGGCCAGAATGATATTAATGCCGCTGCTGCGTTCGATTTCAACAGCGTGCAGCCGTTGCCATGGCGCATTGACCTGGAGCCCGAGCCCCAGCCGGCGCGGTTCCAGCGCGAACGTCTGCAGGAGATGCCGCTTCAGGTGAGTATTTACCTGATTGTGTGGCATGATCCGGCAAGAGCTAATATGTAGCAGGTCCGTCAATTCTCCACCTGTCGCGATGCTGCCTTACTTGCGTACCTTGCCATGAGGAACATCTCGACCGGATTTCTCGTTGAGGTAAGAGTTCCACTGTACAATCTGTATGCAAAACGACTCAAACTGACTCCTCACTTTAAGATCGATCAGTTCCTACGAGGGCACCCTGAGATTGCGACATTCCCCAACGGCCAAGATATGCTTGCAACGATCAATCACCTACCTCCTCTCGATGCGTATCTCTACTTTCTCAAGGGCTATACCCGTCCAGCAAGGTCCGTAATGTTCACAGGCCGCGTTGCACTACAAAATCTAGCATTGCACGAGCGGTTCGCGTCTTCACATGCTCACCAGATCAAGGTATATTGATGGAATCGTCTTGACCGACAAATTCCCCCTTCCCCTCGGCTTCCGCCCCCTGCCATTGAGGTCCAAGGCCGACCAAGAACTGGATGACTTCTTCGAAGGCTTCGAGTTTCGCTGGGACATTCTCGATCGGATTGATTTGGAAGTGGCGAAGGCCTGTGTTCAGATCAGCAACGGTTACTTCGTCGGGTCCGGACTGCGGCGCCTTGTATGCTGTAGGTTTGAAGATGCAACATGTATGGGTGACATGCACTGACCTCGCACGCTAAATTTAGACGCTGTGTGGGGAAATGCGGTGGATGCGTATAAGTGGTATGAGTACGTTTGTGTCAACTCCTTGGTCGCCATGTGTATTGGACGTCTTTACTGACTTGGGATCTGCAGATATAATTACCAGCGCGAATACCTCGCCCATACCTATCTACCCGAACACGTCATCCTCTGCGAGGTCCCCAGAGCCTTGGATTACACTAAACCCACACCGTCAGGCTTGGGAAGCTCGCGGAGGCACATGCACGTGAGATCTCAAATGGCTCGAGCGAATGATGAGGGTGTCGGTAAGTTGTCCAAACCAAGTCTCCATGAGGGCTTCTGGATTTACTCCACCACGCATGGCATTTCAACACCCGCTGACTACTGCACGAGACGTCCTGGATGTTCTCATCAGCGAGTACAGGTTGACGCTCGTCCGAAATGGCTTTCGACGCCTTGAGATAGACGACATGTGCTTGAAAGCGCAGCGCCGTCTGGACGATGAGCGTGCGGAGCCGACCGGCGCAGACATTGTCGACATGCTCATGGATGAAATCGTCACTCGAGGCTCTGCGAGGCGCCAGACGCATGCTCGTCGTCAATATCCTCCTTATCGTCAGCGCAAAGCTAGAGGATCCAAAGCTGCAAAGCGCAAGGCTCCTGTCGTACCAGCTTACTTGAAGGCACAGGCAATCGCACGAAGGGCCGCTAAACGGAACCTTAAACGCCTTTACGGCGCTTAACGGGGAGCTTTTCGACCAGCTTGGAGGTGTTTCGGTGGTGAACTTCTTCGTGTCTACTTTGTGTCGCTTTCTGTATGACGTAGATGCGGGTACTTGGTGCGCTACATGTACCCTTTTTTCTTCTTCTCGAGAACATCGCGCTGTACAGCGTGAGACGGACTGTTCCAGCGCCGGTGTTCAACCTGCGAGCGACTCCCGTTCATCTTTCTTCCCTTTAGGCTACAGGTGCAGTGTTACCTTGTAGTATTCAATATAGTTATACGGATGTTGTTCTGTGTGCAGTGCCCCGTCTTCTCGTCTAGCCTCTTTATTGTGTGAAACGAGCGTTGGCTGCGAGCTTAAAGTCTGAGGACTTTTTCCGATCCCAGAGGGAGGTATATCGGAGAAATGACGGGAAAGTCTACTAATAAAGTCTATTCAAAAGAAGCCAGGTCCCAAGGAACGAATGAACGATTCGTGTAGGTCGATCTAAGTCTTAGTCTACGATGCTCTGCTCTGCCCTACTCTGCTCTTACAATTCTACCCTCTTACCCAACGATCCAGTCTATCCAATTCGCCTCAGCCTCAAGCAACCCAGCATATCAGCAAAGTCGTTCTTCTACCCAACAATCCCCTCGCGCCTTCTTCCAAAACACCAACAATAAAAACGTCTACGACGGCCCACTCTCCATACCAACCCAGCCCCCATCCTCCCCCCTCCAAGTCCCCGCCTTCGTATAATCACTCCTCACACTCCCACTAAAATACGCAAACCGAAAATATTCATTCAGCCCCTCGATATGCCTCACCCAAGTAAACGGCTCCAAGCCCGCGTCCTCATACCCTCTAAAGCGCTCGACATCATTGACAAGCACACTGATACCGTCATAATCTTTAGGAAACGGTAACTCCCATTCGAACGTGATATTCGGCCTCAGACCCAAGTGATGAGAGTTATTGTGGATAATTGGGGCTGTGATAACGGGTAAGAGGGTGCCGAGGGGGGCGTTGCCGCGGAGTTCGGCGGGCGTTTGGAGGATACTGTCGAAGCCCCAGCGCGCGACGCCGTTGATGAAGAGGCCGATTAAGATACCCTGGAAGAGGAGGCTCGGGCGTGTTTGCATCGAGGTGCCGGCTACAAGGAGCAGACCGAGGATGTAGTGGTGGATGCGGACGTTCATTTTGGGGATGGCTACGAGGGCTAGGAGGACGACGATGTAGATGCCGTAGAGGGCGAGGTAGCGGGGGAGACGGCCCTCGACGCGGAGACACCATGCTTGGCCGAGGGCGATGAAGAATAGGGTTAGTATGATGATGATGAGGGCCGGGATCGCGCCCGGTTGCTGTTTGATGTCCGAGGGCGTGAGACGCTGGATCGGGATCTTGTCGAAGGTGTAGTTGTTGAGTGCGCCTACCCAGCAACCTCCGAGCCAGAGGAGGGTCTTTTCGAATTGCGCGTGCAGACCTTGTAGGGTTCGCCGCACGAAGAACTTGTATACGGCGAACATGCAGAAACTGGCTGGTAAGAAGCGACCAAGCGCTATGCTGACTATTGCGTAGTAGTCTGTAAGATTGGGAGGGTCGCTGGCGAGTGCGACGTGGAAAAATATTCCGAAGAAAATGGACGGGAAGAAGACGGCTGGCGAGGATGTGAATAGTGATAGGAGGATGGTAAAGGTAAGGGATACGCCGAGGAGTGGCCATCGCAGGTCACGGCATTTCGAGGCGGTGCCGCTGAGGAATGAGAAGGAGCTTGGGAAGTACGAATCAAAACCGATACTGGTGATGTGCTTTCGCTTCACGCTGGGGTAGCCAGTCTTTTCGCCTCCAAAGGAGAGCACACCGCACCCTCCGCTTGCATCATTGATGAAGCCAGCGTGGATAGCTGCACCACAGATGAATGAGTCTGCGCGGTAGTATGTGTGTTCGAGTGTTTCCTCCTCGTCGGTGGGACCGCCTACCACCAGTGGCCTGTAGTTCAAGACTTGATCGCCAACGGCATGTGGAGTTAGAAGCTGTACGCGCTTGCAGTTCGCCGGGCAGCGGAACGGCACGCTGCTGTTGTCAAATGGTCGGCAGAGGTCGCCATTAAGACCACAGCCATTTCCATCATTCCTAAAATCGTATCAGTATACCGGACTCAAGTTCGCCTTGCTATACCCACCACAACCGATCGGTGCATTTCACACGCACCGGTGATCCGTAGCCCGGTATATCCGCCGCAAACGCCGACCGATGCAGTACCAGCGAAAAGCTCAAAAACCAACAAAAGTAGAAGAACACCAGCAGGGTAATCTTGTGCTTGCGCTTCGGAAAGTAGTTGTTCAGGAACTGCAGCGGTGTAAGCTGGACAGCGGGGAACAGCGGGCGTATCTTCCAAGGTCGCGGCGGGTGTGGGCCTTGCACCCATACAACTGTAGCCCTCCACGCTCTGAGTAACCGCGAAGGTATGTATTTGCGAACATAGTAGGGTTCTTGGGCGTAGTATTCCTCGCCGGAAGCTTCGGAGCCGGCGATCAGGACGGCATCGGCATCGGCGTCGGCATCGTCGGAGTGGACGCTGGCGTTCTCGTCGTCGTGATAGATCTGGAGGGGCGCTCCCTCATCGTCGGGCTCGTCGTCGAGGCGTCGCATGTCACCGAGTTCGTGGCGGAGAGTGGGCGCGACAGGTTGGCGGAGCTGATGCGGCGGCCCCGGAGGTGCGGGGACTTGGAGGTGAGGCGCCGGTTTTCAAGGAATGTGGAGTGAAATGATGACGAGAACGATGCAGAGATACTTAGGAAGTTAAAAAGGAGATGTAAGACGAGAGCGTTGTGGAGATGGTCGAGTTCTAGGGTGAGCATCACGGAGGCACAACATTTGGGTCGGCCCGTATGACGAAGCGCTGATTCGTCACACGCGAAATCCAAACGTACCATAATTCTGGTCGCGGAGACAGAGCCGGTACCGTGTTCCCAGCAATTATTACATATTTGTAGGTCCCTGCATAAAGAGGAAATCCATGATAGAGTATGCCGAACAACAGCTATCCATCTCGCGTCCAATGTTAATGTCGTCATCTGCAATGTCCATTTCTAATCATGTCTTGTCGAACCCTTATCGCTCTCCGCGTCTAAAGGCGGACAAATCCCGCCTGACTTTCAACTCCATTCATGCACTCCATCTTCTGTAATTCAACCCCTACATGGCGTGATACTTGAATCATCTATCGTCAATTTCGGTGCTAGAAGCTGCACACAACTATCACAACATGTCTTACACATCGGACCCCGCAAGCTTCCCCGACCCCATCGATATCTCCCACCACGTCTCGCGCAGTACGGCTGCCCGTCATGCCTCACAAGTAAAGTCAATTTACCAGTATTTTTCCATTCCGGGGATTGCGCAAGTAGCTTCGGGTATGCCACACCCGTCATACTTCCCGTACGATACACTTGAAGCGAAGGTAGCTCATGCGTGAAACAAAGAAGAGCTCTATATAGTAACTTCGTCTAGGTCGCACACCCAAACCGCTGGAAGCCTACACCCAATAAGCCTATCGATCCGCCGCCAAACGACCCTCCCGCAGCCGAACGCGCCGCCTCCCTCTCAACCCGCAAAAGTGGTCCGCCCGCGGCACGACTCCTCGTACCGCACGATGCTGGTATTGCAGATCCCCTGAAGACTATTGATTTAAAGAGCTCGCTTCAATACGGTACCGCACAGGGCTATCCATCTTTGTATGCCTTCATTCGCCAATTCACACGCGAGAATCTCCACCCTTTCGTCCCATACAAGGGCGGACCCGACATCATCTTGACTTGCGGGGCAACGGACGGGTTCGCCAAGACCATTGAGGCGCTCTCGGAGAAGTGGGCAGAAGGACATGATCCTATTGAGTCGAAGCCTGGAATGTTGGTGGAACGGTACTGCTGTTAGTAATTCCGTTCGGTGGCGAAGTGCAAATATTAATCATGCTAGACATGAACGCTGTTCAAACGGCTGCCCCACGCGGCGTGACAATCGCGCCGGTAGAAATCGACGATGAGGGAATGGTCGCCAAAGGCCCTGGAGGCTTAGAGGACGTTCTCGAAAACTGGGACTACAGCAAGGGCCGCCGACCGCATCTGCTCTACACGGTTACTGTAGGCCAAAACCCTACCAGTGGCACCCTGAGCGTAGCAAGACGCACCGAAATCTACGCCATCTGCGTAAAGTATGATGTGGTTATTGTGGAAGATGACCCCTACTGGTTGGTTTTACCTACATGCTACTGATAGGAAGAGTCTGAGCCTTTGAACACTTTAGGTATCTCCAGTACCCATCCAATGCGCCGAGCGCTGCAACACCCAAACCCCAAAAGTCATCTGGCTTCGAATTCCTGGACTCGCTCATCCCCTCGTATCTCTCACTCGACTATCAAGGCCGTGTGGTCCGTCTCGACACCTTTTCGAAGACAATGGCCCCTGGATGTCGCTTAGGATGGATTACGGCGCAGCCTGCCCTGGTCGAACGCCTTCTCCGCCTAACGGAAAGCAGCACCCAACAACCCTCGGGTTTCGTTCAGTCCATGGTAGTCGAGCTCATCAGCGGACCGCAAAGCTCGACAGACCCCGGGCGAGGCGGAGCCGCTGATGGGAGTGGTTGGAAAGTCGATGGCTGGGTGCGTTGGCTCGAGGGTCTACGAGGTAATTACGAGCGCAGGATGACGGTCATGTGCGACACTCTCGACGCCCACAAATACGTCGTCAAAGCCGGGCGTCGAAAGTCGTTCACGTCCGTAGCCGATGATGAAGACGAATGGGCCGTCATCGAAACGACCAAGATATACGACTTCGTCCGTCCCCTCGGCGGCATGTTCGTGTGGGTCCGCTTTGACTTTTCCTCCCACCCGCTGCGGAAACAGATTCCTCCCGCGCGTCTTTCGCAGGCGCTGTGGGTTCTGTGGACGCAGAAGCCGTATCTGTGTCTAGTAGCGCCGGGATCCATGTATTCGCCAACCGCTGAGATTCGCGATGGTGATTCGTTCAATTGCTTCAGGCTTTGCTTTGCGGCTGTCGATGAGGACAAGATTGAGGATATTAGCAAGAGGTTTGCAAATGGCGCGCAGGACTTTTGGAAGATTAAGAGTAAGGAGAGGATTGAAGAGTTGCTGGATGAGGTTGAAGGGGAGGGTGTGGGTGGGGATGCTGGGTTGACGTTGATGACGGGGATGTGCTAGGTTTGTGGAGGGTTGGCGGGGGAGTTTTTAAGCATACGGAGAGGGCGTCTGGAGATGGAGGTGGTTGATGGAAGGATAGTGTGGTGAGGAAATAGTAACGAATCTTTTTAATGAATACATGTCATCCTTCTAGCGTTGAGTATACTCCAGGGTTGTAGTTCGGGCTGTAGTATAATCAGGTATGTGTAATAGGTTACTGAATGTGCAAGTAGTACTTGCGAACTGGACTGGGCATATATTGATGCAACGACACGCTGGACAATCCACGAGGGATACAGTACCTGATACACTGCTTATACTACAGCGATCTTGTTAAGTTTATTTTCATAGTCTGTGCTATAGTTGAGGAAGTTATGCCTTATATGGGCTAGCGTGCTTGGCAGTCTAGGCATCATCTCAGCGTCTCGCTCCACCAACATACCTAGTTAGATCAATACACTTCACTTCTTATACACCTGTTGGTTTCACATCCTCTCCGGATACTGCAGTCTGTGGCACTCTGCATGACCTATCTTGTGGAGGTTCAATACTGAGCACGTAACATGAAAAGCAGATGTTGCGGCCTTGTTATCCCCATGAACTTTAAACTGGAAGAAAGTTCTATCGTGTATGCGTATTCAGACTACCCATTGACTCGGAGCACCGCCAAGTTAGCCCGCATAACTACTGCCGTCATCCGAGTGCAAGAGAGCTACCGCTTCGATGCCGTGTACCACAACGCCCCGTGAGAAGTTCAAGCAGAAGGTGCAAGTCTGGGAAACACGACAAGCGCCATGTGCTGGTCGTCTCAAGGTCGTCTGGGAGGAAACGAGCGGTAAACTCAACGTGCACGCCAAATTCGATTCCCTCAATTAGGATTTCCTTCGAACGCCACAGAAAGACATGCACGCCGCAAAGGGCAAGGACAAGGTCACTGATATGAACCAGCCGCAGAACCAGTATCGCAACGGAATTGACCCCAATGACCTACATGCACGCCGCAAAGGACAAAGATAAGGTCACTGATGAACTAGCCGCAGAAGACGAAGCCGATGAAGAGCCCAGTCTAGAGGGACACGTCGCCGAGAAACGTAAGCTCGCGCTGGATGCGGAGGCTGCTCTGTTCAATCGCGACGGCGTCTCCAACACGGACATTGGTCACATCTGGCACATGATCAATGCCAGCGACAAGTACCTCTTTGGTGCTCTGTTCTCACCGTTTTGATCGTTTGCGGACCTTTGCTGATGGTAGTCGACCTGGGAGCGCCATGATGGGTTTAAAGCAGGGCTAAGTGCTTGCTGTGGAGATAGAAATTGTTCTTGGGATTGGCGCGGCGAGGATGTGGATTTGCGATCAACCGGGAAATTGGCAACTTCAGCATGAATAAGCGAAGGCAATTTGGAGAAGCCATACATAGGAACGGTCGGGCTTGTCCTTTGTAATACGTATCACGTAATGCTATTAAGCACCAATCATCTACATCCGAGTCTCAATCTAGCCCTCATCCTCCTGGTCGCTCCCTTCGCCCTCAACATACCTTTCAACATCGAATAAGCCTCTATTGATATCTATCACACAAGCCATAAACCAAGCCCACCATCCAGAGCTTCATGATGAGTACTAAAAAGAGATTCTTGAACTTGGGTTGCGTCGTCACCTCGCTATCAATGGAAGTGATGGAAAAGCATGGCTTAATAGGCATATTTGCCTGGTGTTATCTATCCGAACCTTGCAAATGCTTCCATATCCTTTATGCGAAGGATATTTGGTACATTGAAAAGATTGGGATCCGTGATTCGCGGACTCTGCTTCTCAAGGTTATCTGCGGTAGATGGCTGAAATGTTGCATTGTCGTACACCAGATCGAAGCGCCTTCTGTATTTATCTTGTGTACTGGGGAGTGCATTTCCATACACGGCATTGAAGTGGCTGTAAGTATCCCCCATAGCTCTCCCCCGTACCTCCTGCAATCTTGACAGTATAGTCCTCTTGCTCACAAAAATTCTAACTTACTAGCATTGTGTCTTTTGCTTCTAAGTAAAGCTGTCTCCCTAAAACGAACGATCGGGCTCTTTCCGTTCTCGAAGATGAGCTAAATGACTTGTTTGTTAGTGTTGCTAAGGAAAAGTAGCCGCTTTAATGGGGTGGCCTCTTCAATGATGCTTTACGTTATAGTTTTTTGTATATATAGAAAAATAAATAAAAAAGTTTCAATAGGTAGAAGGTAGGTAAAATGCGAATTTTTTAAAGCCCTCAGGCGCGATTTGGATTGTAATTTTGCTACGCTCGTTCCTCGCTCCGCAAAATCAATGATCTATGAGCAAACTTGTCTACGCCTCATGAGTAACTTGGCCTGAGGGTCCAAGATAACATTCTCGTCGAAGTGTAGGTTCCTCGGACGGCCCGTCGCGCCGGCTGAAGCAAATTCATACCCTCGAAGTAGGCGAAACAGCACCAATTTGATCTCGCTAGCCGCAAAGTAGCGCCCCGGGCAGACCTGGTTGCCATAGCCAAACGACATATTATCTGGGTCAGTCTGGCCAACCATGAACTTGGAAAGGTCCTCGGGCCTTCCAGAGTATCGCCTTCGGTAGTTGCGCATTGGATCGAACTTTTCAGGCTCCGCAGTAATGCTTGGGTCAGAAGCATGCTGAGGGCCTGCCCATGCAATACGAGCACCTTTCGGAATCACCACTCCATCTTTGAGCGTGATGGGAACCGTCGCGATTCTTTGCGGAGTCACTGGCGGCGGTATCAGCGTTGTATCCCAGGATATACCGTTTACGGTACATGGCACAGCGAAATACTCACACAGGATAGCCGGATTCATTCGTTGGCTCTCAAGGATGAAGCTGTCCATCTTCTCCAACTGCTGTAGCCACGACTTGATGGGCATGCCTTGTCCGAGCTCGCCATTACGTCGGACATTGTCATCGATTTCGTCTCTGAGCACTGAAAACTACTCTGGATGTTCGACCATATCAAACAGTACGTTAGCTACGGTTGTTGCAGTTGTATGGATACTGGCAAGCGTCAGGATACATTGTCGGGCTGCCATATCCTCCAGTGCGCCTTCCCTGCCCACAGCATGGTTCACCATCCATTCAAAAAGTGTATCTTCGGTTGTTTTCCCAGTTATTCTTTCTTCCCCGCGTCTTTCCATGAACTCGCGAACCACCCTCGTACCTATATCGATCTGCTTCTGCACACGCCACCGGGCGTGAATAAGAGGTTTGACGAGAAAGTGCATCCACGGCGGGAACATTCGGAGCGTAAATCGTGCCAAGAAAAGGTCCAAAGAGAAGTTGAGCGTGAGTCCAAGCCAAGTGGGGTCCCGGCACGTTGGTGAACCAACGAAGACGCGAGCTGACATGCGAGCAACTAGCATGCGCATGGACTGTTGAATGTCCACTACGGTCCATTCGTCGGGGTTGGGAACATCCAGGCTCCAGCCATACTCAAATTCCTCGTAAGCCATGTCGATATACTTGGCCACATCGGGATTCAACTTCCTGGTTAAGACTGTGAAGTGCAAATCAGAATCGCGAATAACATTTGCCCAGGGCCAACTTCGGAATAGATTCTGACTAGGTTAATAACCTCTTCCTGGTATAAATTCGTGTTAAGTTGGGTGAAAGGTGAGGTCTTACATTGTAGTGGACCATTTTTCCATTCAGCTCATTTCCTAGATACCGCATTAGCAGTACGTGTATATCTATATCCAGGCGACGTACAACGAATGGAACATCCTTGAACTGATTTTTTGTGGAACAGCATCAGTGTCGTGGCTCGACTCGAAGTAATCACGAAAAATAACGCATACCTTTTTGTACCCGGTGTCGATAATATTGTAGGCATCGTATATGAAACGAATACTGAGCAGCAGCGATGGCTCCCACCACCCCTTGGAGCCGTGCAGCGGAGCCCCTAGTATTCTAGGCCTTTTCGGTTGCAGAGATAAGCTAGCTGACGGGGTTCCGGGACACCCGGGGTTCCGGGACACTGCTCAGAAATCGGCCACCCCTCAGAAAATCAATGTAATTGCCTCAACCTAGTTACAATTGCCACTCTGTACACATGGATTGAAGAGTTTTAGCT
>ML976979.1:1134977-1145209 GCA_010015675.1 Byssothecium circinans | reverse complement strand
TCTTGTTGTGGAGTTAATCTCTGTTGGTATACGTGGCTGGTTTGGCTGCTCTGTCTGCCGTGCAGATACGCAGAGAATGTGGATCGAGGGATGTTGTACGCCTTCGCTGCAGCTCTTTGACTGGAAAAAACACCAGCATTGAGATCTCTAATAGCTGCTTGTATAGCTGCTTCACGGTTGTCCATTTTTGGTGGCTGGGTGTTGAGAAATCACGAGAGTTGAGATGAGGGTTGATTTCTGAGCAGTGTCCCGGAACCCCGGGTGTCCCGGAACCCCGTCAGCTAGCTTAGTACGATTGATGCTAAGAACACTGCGAACACCGCCCATTTGACGTAGCTTTCATTACTGGCTGCATTGAACCAATGATTGGACGCGCTTTTAGGATTGTAATGGACGTCTTCGACATTTAGATCCATCGTAGAGGCTACTGATCTGTCCTTTGGTTGAATGGGTAGTCAAGGTGTTCGCAATGCAAGATCAGCGCAGATGGTTGAGGAATGTGACGAAGCGAGGCGAAGGGCCGCGCGGGCGCAGCTGCGGGACATATGAACTCGGATATTTTCTCACAATCTTTTCTTTCCTCGATCAATCAGGGAACATGGGGCCGAACGCGGGACCAATCAGAAGAGGCCCCGACCGAGAACGCTGCCGGCGACGAAGTGCATTGCAGACCCCGACGTCATCTATTCTCCATGGCACTAAGAATATCTACACCTGCCTTAATTGGCATTGATATCACAGGAGTTCAGTGAGACATGCACAGTAGTTGCGCAATGTAGCGGACTTCACTAGCGAGGATAGTTCCAGATTTTACGATGATTCCAATGCCTTCAGATATTAGGCTATTTCACCACTGAACAACCAGCTTCCGCCACTGCGATATCCAACCGCCCAGCATGCGGGTTTTACCAATTACATTCGCGATCTCTGCCCTCGCTACAATCACATGCGCGCAACAAAGTGGATTCAGCGATATTGCTACGGTCGACGAATTTATCGCGCGACTCAGCATCAGTTCAGGGGTCGAAGCTGAAATTCGCAACATCTTCAATGGTTCCGATTCTCCAACAGCTGAAGCCGACGCAAACATCAAGGCTCGTCGAGCATGCGACGCAGGCCGTGCCATCTTCGGAGCCAAGCTCTCTTTGCCGCAGTCCCAAGCATATGGCTAGCTCGCTGATGACAATTGGTAAGATACTTTCCCTTGCGTGACCAGTTTCCCTTCCAGGGCCTTGTTACTCCCCGGCTCTAGTGAAGATGTAAAGCTCACTCTAGTGGATTTACCAGGTCAATGACGTGCTGGTTAACCCCGCAATGTATCTTGCAACCTACTTCTGCGGACGATGTTTCAAAAGCGATGCTTCTTACATCATACATCGGAAACCGATTCGCAGTTCGAAGCGGGGGGCACAATCCTAATATCGGCTTTTCCAGCGTCGGATCTGAAGGGCTGTTGATCGACCTATCTCGGCTAGATGGTGTATCACTTAGTCCGGATGGCGCTCATGCTGTCATTGAGCCGGGAAATCGATGGGGTAGAGTGTACCAAACTCTTGCTTCGGATGGCAGAATGGCGGTGGGCGGTCGCGCAAACGACGTCGGTGTCGGAGGTTTTATGCTTGGTGGCGGCTTGAGCTATTGGTCAAGCATACATGGCATGGCATTTAACAAGATCGTCAACTACGAGGTATGTAAGCTTTTACGATCATCTTCTTTTCGAACTCGACAACTCTGATAGCTGTGCTTAGGTCGTGCTCGGAAACGCCTCGATTATCAATGCGAATCGGACACATAATGAAGACTTGTGGTGGGCATTGAGAGGTGGCGGAGCCAACTATGGTTCGCTATGCCCAAGCCTAACATCGTTTTGCGTTTTGCGACGAGTGAGCTGACAATGGTAGGGGTTGTCACCAAGTTTAACGTGGAGACGGTGGAAAATGGTCAGATCTGGTTCGAAGGGCTACTCATTGACAGCAGCGAAACGGAGAAGTTTTTAGAGGTCGCGGTTGAGTTCGCAGCTGCCGCCGAAAACGACCCCGATGCTTCGGCTACGTACAACCTAGGTCCGGGTGGGGGAGCTGTCTACCTCGCCTACAACAAACCCGTAGCGCGACCTTCGATCTTCAGCCCATTCTACAAACTTGCGCACCAACCGCTCTTCAACTCAACTATTGGAACGTGGCTTGACTATCATAATGCAGTCTCAGCTTTGAACCCGTTTGGGTCGTTGAGGTTAGTTTCATTCCGGCGCCGCAAACGTCGTCTCTAGTTATGGTCGTGCTTACAATTTCAGAGTAAGCATCTCCGTTTACGATCGTAAATGGGAAAAGCGGTCGAGGGAGGCGGCAGTCCTATTAGCCTTAAGCAAGAGACCCACTGCTGTAAGTAACTACTCTTAGATGAATTGCAAATTCTGCCGTCGATGGATATATCACACTAACCAGCATGCATAGTCCTGGAAGTCATGATTACGTGGACTGATGCCAGTCATGACCAGGAAGCAATGCGTCGGCTTCAAACTTTTGGGCAGGAAATCGATGCATCAGCAAAACAGCTCGGTACCGATCTGAGCTACCATTACATGAACGATGCAGGGTCTTTTCAAAATGTGCTGAAATCATATGGGTCCGTGGAGGCAATGAAGCCCATTAGCCAAGCATATGACCTGTTCCAAGTTTTTCAAAAGCTGCAACACGGAGGATTTTTGCTCCATAGTGCATAAAGCTGCGGAAACGTTCTTTGGCGTTCCTAGCATATATTTTATGCTCTTCGTTTCTGGTATGATTGTATGATTATAGTTACCGTAGTTGAGAATGATAGGAGACGATGTAATTTTGAATTCCTAAAATACAGTGAGCGACGAGCTGTTGGCGTGATAGCTAGCTAGCTTGCCCCATCTGGCGCATGATAACAAGTATGACCATGTGCGGAACCGAACTGTCGATATGCGGAAGTTCCGTGTCACTAGACCGTATTCGATTCGGCCCGTCGAGAACTTTCGGTATCCGGCGGGCCGAGCCGCAGAAGCACATGTATGCAGTATTTCCCCGTTCTGAGACGAACAACGGGAGCCAGCAACTCGAATCTCAGACCATCTCCGCGCTTGTTGTAGCTTGTACATACGTTCCATCAGATTAGATGCAGTCCGCACTCCAACAATTCAAGGCGTCGTTTCCGGGACGTGTGGTTGGTCCGGACGACCCGACTTATGAAGAGGAGAGATGCTATAGCTGGTAAGATATGGCCTTACATGTCCGTGCTCTAGAACCGCATTTGGTTCGCGCGTTCTGTAAATAGGGCTCGATGATTGGTTCGATGGAAGACTCACACGACCAGGTCGGTAACAAGTCGCATCCTAGCGGAAGCCTACATCTACTTGAGTAACAAGGAAGAGATCGCTACAGCTCTTTCAGTCATTGAAGCCACCAACTCCAAGTTCGCGATACGAGCTGCAGGCCACAATGCCAACCCCGGCTTTAGTAGCGTTGCAGCTAGCATGGGAGGCGTTGTGCTAGACCTACGTGGACTGAAGTCGAAAGAACTCGACAAAAGCGTCGGTATCGCTCATGTTGGTGCGGGGAATAATTGGGCTGAAGTCTTCACTTGGTTGGAAAAGGAAAACCTCACGGTCATAGGTTCTAGAGAGGGAAGGGTAGGAGTCTCCGGGTTCGTCCTCGGTGGTATGTTCAAGCTTTCGAAATTAGCAAATGATTGCCAAGCAAATTCCATATCATAGGTGGCCAGGGAATCTTTTCCAGTACTCACGGATTGGGCGCTGACGGTGCGCAAGGTTTCGAGGTAGGCAGCTATACCACACTCCGAATAGTTAAGGAGCTTTAACTTGCGCAGGTTGTTCTTGCAAACGGAGAAATTGTAAATGCAAGCGCAGAGTCTCACAGTGACTTGTACAAGGCGTTGAAAGGTGGTGGCTCGAACTTTGGTGCGAGTACTCCCCTTTTCCGCCGAAGCCTGTTCTAAGACACCACAGGGATCGTGACTTCCATAAGTCTTCGCGTACATCCTTTGATCAAAGTCCAGTACACCATCACAATGTATGATCCTTCGGATTACGTGAACGTACTAAGCGCTTTCGCCAAGGTGCAGCTATCGATGGAGCAGGACCCGCGCATTGGGTTGTTCATCAATTCTCGGAGACACTTCATAGCCATCGGGACGTTCTATGCAGATTGGCCTGCTGAGTCACCTAAAGCATTCGATCCTTTTACTCAACTGAAGAGTGCCATTGGGGTCGCTATTCCAACTACGAATGGCACCTTCTCGTCGCTCAACGCCGTGCTGGAGGAATGGGCGTATAAGGAAAAAGACCTCAAGTAAGCCCAGCCACGAAAGGATCCGTCTCATGTGGAAGATTAACTGGGATGCAGGCATGCATACCTTACCATGACAACAAAGATCGAACCGGATCTGTACGAACAAGCACACGGATGTTGGAAACAGGTGGTTGGTCAACTTTCGCATGCTGCTGACCTTCATTGGACGATCCAGCCCTTGTCTCAAAGCGCGGTGCGGGCAGGTAGAGAGCGGGGTGGGAATACGCTAGGGCTAGTAGACAGCCCGCAGTCGTGTATGACCACCTAAACTCGAGAACGGTACGTGCATTTGTTCGCTAATAACTGCCTAGGTTGGATCTTTGCATGCGACTGGAAAGACGACGAACATGACGATGCCGTCAAAACCGCACTTGATCAATTGCTGCAACAGGTTGAGGGCCTTGCTTCTCACAAGGAACTTCTATTCAGTCTCCGGTTTCCCACATTTGCTGGTTATCGGCAAGACGTCCTCAGCAGTTTTGGGGTGGACATTGTCAAGGAGCTTCGGGAAACGGCATCCAAATATGATCCGGACGGGCTGTTTCAGTCTCTCCAATGTGGGGGGTTCTTGTTGCGTGACATATGATAACCTGCCAACACCTCGCGATCATTAGCCTAGGCGTACCCGATTGCTGCGGTCGGATGGATAGGTTGCGCTGAATCAAATTTGAAATGCTTGTGAAGGGGATTTGGGAACATAGCAGTAGCAGAACCGTCTGAGTCGACGCGCACTTCTGTATTCTGTTGTGAATCTCGTGACGAACCTCGAGGACAATGAAGCTAAAAAATTGCATGTGATTGTTTCAAAGTTGGGGGGCAACTCAAAAATGCATGGTCATGGATGATATGGGTGGGAGAGGTATGGGTAATGATTGATCAAGTCCAATAGGGACCAATGCTAACTACAGTGAGTAGCAGAACTACTGCGTCATTCAAGCGCGCACGGACTCCCACACCCCGTTCAATGCCGACACGACCTCGTCGGGAAGCGGGCCCTTTGCGACCGCGTCAATATTCTGCTTGACCTGTGGCAACTTGCTCGAGCCGAAGATGATGGCATCTTGGGGCCCAAGTTGCGAATGAAAGGCCACCCAGCGCAGGGCCGCTTCCGTCTTCTGGATGCCCACGGGGGCAAGCGTCTTGTCAAGGAAGCGTATTGCGTCGTGATGCTTCTCAGTATCGTATCGCCTAGCATCCATGGACATGATGTTGCCCTCGGCAAATCTGGTCCCTTCCACGTTGCCCGAGGTAAGCGCACCGTGCAAGAATCCGCTGGCGTGTGGGCTGGGGGCGACGAATTGCATACCATGTTTGCGGACAAGATCCATCACCGCGCCTTCATGCCTGCGATCAATGAGGTTGTAGATACCCTGGTAAACGGACGGCTTGACGTATCCTTCGTGCTCGCAGATGTCGATGAGTTCGGCGAGCATTGGGGCCGGGAAGTTGCAGACTCCGAACTATAGCGCGGGTTAGGACGTCTCAGCTCGCAAGTGCCTTGGAACAAGCCGTACGCACCTTGTTGAACTTTCCCTTCTTATACTGCACATCGAAGCCGTACGCCTGGTCTTTCAGAGGCGTGGCTACATCCGGGGCGTGGGGATAGTAGACGTTGATACGCTGGTTGTCCCCAAACTTCAGCACCTTTTCGCTTTCCGCAACGGACTGGGCAATTTTCTCGGGTTGCAGGGTACCCTCGAATCCGGACAAGGTGATGAGCACTTTGGTGTCGATTGTGAATCCTTTCTGGGCTGCACCAGCCTCTCCGAGAAGGCGCTGCGACGCTCCGATATCCGTCAGCGGGTACAAAGCGGCCGTGTCTAGTCGCTCCACGCCGCCTTCCTTGAGCGTCTGCAACAGCTCTGTCACTTGATCCTGTCCGACAATCTCGTTGCCGAGCCCTCCGCAGCCGAAAATCAGTTGTGGTGCCTTGTGGGAAGCCATCTAGCTGCGGGGAGATGCGCGTGTTGCTAACTCGATCTACCGTGGTCCGGCGTACTAACGAGGAGGGATGGAGAGAGGAGTGGCCGATGCGAACGAGACCCGAGAACAAAGTAAGATGTGGTCAATAAGCACATGACCTGGTCGGCGCCGAGTTCACACTTGCATCTCGATTGTTGGCTGTCCATGGCCCAGTCGAGCGGCGCAGCTGTGCCTCGTCGTGACACAGAGTGGCCGACATCTGGAGTGTTGCCTGGTCGAACGGCGTAGGCAGTTGGGCGCCGCTCAAACGGGAAGCGGACGGGCTTTCGAATGGGTCGCGGGCAACCCCAACACAGACAGGCCGAGCCGGGGACAACGGTGAAAGGCCGCAGCGTCCCAACGGCATCGTCGATGTGGTCTCGATCAGTCGCCCCGACGTAGTACATCTGAACTCGGGGTCTTCTAGCCTTTTCCCTTTTTGGAAGCCTGAGCGACGTCGCCTGTGCACCTCGGCCCCTACGAAGAACGCATACGAGAGCTCTACAATTGATAGCCCCGGATGAGTTAGTCGAAACACGATCCAGCAATAGCATGTATCGTTGAACCGAAAGGACCCAACCAACCTTGCAAAGAGACTTGATCAAGTTCTGTTGGAAACATGACTGGGATTGACATACGAGATGACGGTCTCCAGTCTGGTGCCATTTCGTCGATACAGCGGGCTTGGGAACGCTACGACAAGGACTACACGGCTGGTTGCATGAGCTGTGCGATATACGACACGGCATGGATCTCGATGGTATCAAAGGTCATTTCCGATGGAAAGCGGTGGTTGTTCCCACAGTCATTCGACTATTTGCTTTCGATGCAATCGGAGGATGGAAGCTGGAGAGCAGATGGCACACCCTCGCAAGTGGATGGCATATTCTACACGGCGGCATCCCTTCTCTCTCTTCATAGACACCGCCTCGAGCCGTTGAACACTGCTGTGCATGCAATCGACGACATTGAACGCCGTATACATCGAGCGACAGCCTCGCTCGCTACACAACTCACAGAATGGGACGTCGCCGCAACAGTGCATGTCGGGTTTGAGATCATTGTTCCATCGCTTCTGGATATGTTGAGAGCCGAAAATCTTTTGCCGGATTTTCAGTTCAGCGGAGGGGTGATTCTGGGACAGTTGAATAGCGCAAAGTTGTCCAAGTTTGAGCCGGGCATGCTGTACAGTCGGAAGGCATCAACGGCAGTACATTCCCTTGAAGTCTTCATCGGAAAGGTCGATTTTGACAAATTATCACACCACAAGAGCAATGGCTCCACGATGGGGTCGCCATCTTCGACTGCAGCCTATCTCATCCACACGTCTCACTGGGACGACGAGGCAGAGGCCTACCTCCGTCACGTCGTAGCCGCAGGTGCTGGAAAGGGCAGCGGTGCGGTTCCCAGTGCCTTTCCTTCCGCCTACTTTGAGTATACCTGGGTGAGTGAAACATGATTCTTCACTCTTTCTTCACTAAATGCAAACAGATGCTGTCCGCTATGCTGTCCGCTGGTTTCTCCATGTCGGAGCTGGGCTGCATCGCAACAGAAGAAATGGTATCAATGTTGCGCTGTGCGCTCACCACAAACAACGGGATTCTCGGATTTGGTATGCGTACCTGGCTCGTCTCGAGCAAATATAGTCTGACACAATTTACGCGCAGCTCCTAGCCTTCCACCAGATGCCGATGATACAGCTCAATGTATTGTCTGCTTGAGGAGGTTGGGTAGAACTGCATCGCCAGATGCAATGATCAAGTGCTTCGAGAGTACGACACATTTTCGCACATATTTTTCCGAGCGTAACCCCAGTTTTACTGCAAACTGCAATGTCCTTTCAGCACTTCTTGCACAGACCGATGTGTCGCGATACTCTGACCAAATCTTCGATATTGTCGGTTTTCTCTGCGACTACTGGTGGGAAAATGATGGATATATCATGGATAAATGGGTACGTTTCGCGTAGTGAATGGTTTCAAAACACAACGTGCCCGCGCGGAAGCTAACGGGATTTCAGAATCTTAGCCATCATTACGCCTCACTCCTCGCTGTTCAATCGATGATGGAACTTCTCGGTCAAATCGATAAAGGTAATCTGAAACCATTGAGCTACGAAATGCAGTCCAAGATCAACATCACTTTGTTTCAGATTTGTTTCCGAGCTTTGCTAGACAAGCCGAGTCCAGCATCTACCGAAGAGACAGCTTACCGAGTTCTTGTACTTGTCAAAGCGCGGAGGATGCCCATCTTTCATTTTATCAGGGACCATATGGATCACGAAATCACCTCGCAAGTGGACTGGAGTTGTGGCCATCGCGAGTAGATGGAGGGCCAGGAGGGCCAAGTTTGTAGCGGTTATTACTAATATCTTGCTTTATATAGGATAAATCCTCTAGGCATGTGTTTTTTATATACTTGCTATGCTTTTTATATAAGTTACTAGCTATGCTTTTTACATACTTGCTTAGTTAAGGTTACATACTAGGTATAAATTTAAGCTACCTCTTACCTATCTTCCTTCTTCCTTCTTTATCTATACCTCGTATACTATAGTTTCCTCTTTTAATATAAAGAATCCTTTAGCTATCCCTATCTTTAAGGATAGCTACTTTAAGAACCTATAGCCTCTTCCTTTAGTAACTAAGGAAGAACTCCTAGATTTTAAGTAAAATCTAGATAATATAATATATTCTACTACTAAAGTAGCTATACTACTAAAGCAGCTACTTTTCTTTAGTAATACTAACTTACTTAACTATATTATTATTATTATCTATATTACTATCTAAAAATATATACTAAGTACTAGCCTCTAACTTAGAAGAACCTTCTTTATTAGCTTAATAAGTTCTTATATTATGCTTAGTCTTACTATAGTTACTATAGCACTAAATACCTAGTTATTATAGTTATTATACCTTACTTTTACTTTCTACCCTTACCCTTTTATAGTTCTAAACTATTTTAGTTTACTATAAAACTATACACTATAGTACTATTCTTCTAAATATACTTATATTTATATATTTTATACTTAGTTATAACTATAAGTTACTATTTAAGCTTTTTAATATATAACTTTATAAGTATAGTATAATATAGTACTAACTTAGTACCTTTAATAAGCTATAAAAGCTTATCCTATACTATTTATAGTAACTAGGTAATAGAATTACGTATAAACTTTAACTATGAGCTAAATTTATATATATTACTTAAAGTTCTTAATAGCTATAGCATCTCTAGTAGTAGGGGTCCTAGTAGGGTACATATATATATATTAAGGTAATTAAGTACTATCTATATATTTAGAGGGACTAGCCCTATTACCTTAAAAGCCTTTTAATAGTTCTAAACTATAAAAATGCTTAAAAACGCGTTTTTAAAAGCTAGTAGGAATACTTCCTTATTAATATAAAAGATATGCTTTTATGCTAAGCCCTAAATAATCTTAAAGTACTTATACTTAAGTACTAAGAAGTATACTATATTAAGTAGCTAGAGGATATATAATAAGTATAGTAGTATATAAAGTATAATGATCTTATTATTATAATAATAATCTTTAAAATCTTAATTTAGGTACCTTTTATTGCTATCTAAAATTAGTAACTAATAGATACTAATAGTTCTTACCTTTATATATACGTTAAAGTGCTTTAACTATATAAGACTAAGCTTATTATTTATCTATCTATTCTTTAAGACTAAGAGCTTCTAATTATATAGTATATTAGCTTCCTAATACTATAAAGAGATATAGATGCATCCTTTATATATAATAAATAGTAGGGTAAATATACTATTTAAATATATACTTTAGATCTCTATTACCTACTCTTTATTACCTAGTTAAACTATTATAGGCCTTACTTACTTCTCTAAGCTAGTAACTACTTTTATAGAGCTAATAATACCTATCTAAAAGCTAGTCTT
>ML976979.1:1062214-1122596 GCA_010015675.1 Byssothecium circinans | reverse complement strand
AACATATACTCTGGATATCCGTCACCCACTCTTTATCGCCTGGCTGAACCGTTGTAGGCCTTGCTCGCTTCTCTGAGCCAGTAACCACTTTCATAGAGCCAATAGCACCCATCTGAAAGCCGGTTTCATCGAAGTTGTGTATATCATCATCGTGTACGCCGTACTTCGCTTTGGTGTCCCGCACAAGCTCAAACCACGCGCCAACCACCTCAGGATCTTCCTGTTTTGCCCTCTGATGGTCCTTCGAACGGTTCTAAACTGTTTGTAACTGTTCTAAACGGTTCACGAACCGTGCTGCCCAGTTAATGCCCACGTTCTCACCACCCCGCTCGCGCAACAGTTTATTCGCCATATCTGATACTTCGCCCAACGTAGGCGCGAATCCTCGCGAATTGAGGTTGAGGATGTATCGGACGAGTGTCTCCTGCTTAGTCGGGGACAGTTTTGAACGGTTCGGTACTGTTTCTGGTCGAAAAGGTATTCCTCTGGCGCGTTCGGTGAGGACACGAGGCTTGACGTTAAAGGCTGCAGCAGCGCTTTGATAGCTTTTAAATTGGCCTCTATTATATTCGTCAAGGGCAAGCTGTAGTCTGCCTTCGTGTTGCAGTCGTTCAGACCTTTGTTGTTGAGGCATTCTCGCGTTGAAGATGGAGTTGGTGTTGCCAAGGAATCGTGAGCGGTTCGATGGTGTGGGCGGTTCGATGGTGGAATACGTTACTCTTATATTCTAACATTTTAAAAGAAAATATTAAGGTTTAGCTTTATTATTAAGATAACGTTAATACTCTTTGGTTTTCCTTGCCAAGCAATTCTGCGCGGTTCGATGGTGTGCGCGGTTTGATGGTGCTTTACGTTATTACTAATTACTAATCTACTAAATAGCTACGCCTAAGGAAACTACTTTTATTAAACGTAAGAAAGGGTAAATTAGGAAGCTAGTTAATAGTATCTATAATTTACCTATATTTATTTAGCCTAGCTTCTATAAGCAGGTCTACCTTAATAACCTCGCGGCTTTCTTTAAGAAAAGCTCTACCTTAGCCCTTCCTAATTAACTAAAGACGCTGCTCGCAGCTAGAAGGAAGAACACCTGTGGCTAGGAAATAGCGGAATGTGGGTTACTTGGTTTGTTGGGTGGCGAGTGCTAAAGTAGCTTAAATGTATCTTGGTTCTCAAAATGACTCACTCTTTAAAATGACTAACACGCGGGTCGTGCACAAGGCGCGAGCACCTCGCAAGTGGACACTTTGAGGCAGAGTGGCGATTCGGAAATCAGCTCCGTCGAGAACCACGTCTGGATTGAGAAAGTCAGCTTCGGTTCTCCCCTCATAACTCAAGGTTATAGGCTGGCCGCACTGAAAGCTGCGTCAAGCTGCGCTGATGACATTCCTTTGGGCTCCCTGGGCATCATTGCTCCACGACTCGAGAGTGGAGCCAATTACATGAAGCTCCTGAAGAAGACGCCACTGTTCGAACGGATCCCCAATTGGCAATTGCAAGCGTCAGTGTTGGAGGCTTCGTTGTTCCAACCCCTGCCGCGAGATCGCCGTTTGGATGTGTTTCCTCGAGAGAACATGGCCCCGGACAAGTACTTCGACCTGATACCCTTGACTTGGATAAGCTGCAACAACCGTACCAAAACCCTTGCATCGAATCGCTTCATATTTGAAATGATGATCATCTCCTTTCTCGACTTCCAAGCGGATGAGTTCATGGAAGCGGTAGCAGGGCCAGCATATGAAGGACGAACTGATGAGCTTAATCGGCTCATTGAAGATATATGCGACGAAATCGGGCACATTCCTTCCCCAAATTCACCCAACAAACGCAGAAAAACGTCGGAAAACCGCTTCTCCCGGTCCCCAGACGCAAAACGCAATGGAACCAACGGTTGTTGCTCGCTGGATGTCAAAGATTTGGTTCATAAGATCAATGGCCACGGAACGCAATATGGGTGTGAAGAAGTGCGCAACGTCCTCTCGCGCTTTGTTTCGCACATCTATCACCACCCGTCCGTTCGTTCGGCCAGTGACTGGGATCGCGCCTCCATGCTTCGAGAACTCCGAGTTTACCTGCACGCTCACGTCACCCAATCAGTGGACAACGCCCATCTGGTTCTGACCCGGAGAACGGCGCGGCAGCGGGATGAAGCAAGCACCACAGAGACGACGGGATGTCACGATCCGAGCAGTGACAGCTACTTTCGCTGGGTCCGTACTACATCCGCCGATCACACTGCTTGAACGTACTCATTCGCCTTTGCGGGGTGCTTGCTCAGCGCGCAAGCAAACGGCACCGAAACTTTTCCAACGACGAAGACCAAGTATCTGGCGGCCGCCGTTTGCCAGCATCTAGCCTCAATGTGTCGAATGTACAATGACTACGGATCCGTTGCACGCGACCAGGCAGAGGACAACCTTAACTCTGTGGATTTTAGCGAATTCGGCGGCCCCAATGACGGCACCACCTCGGACAAGAATGCTCCACAGCAGGAGACTGCAGAAGAATGCTGCACTGAAATTGCCATGCAAGCAAAAAAGAAGGCATTGTACGAACTGGCGCAGTACGAGAGGAGTTGGCTAAACGACGCACTCATACGACTGAAAGCCGAAATGCAGGGCAGCCAAAACCGGCGACAGCTAGATACATGGCAGATGTTCTGCGATGTTACGGACCTGTACGGTCAGATTTATGTGGTCAAAGATATCGCTAGTCGCATGAAGATGGGGTAAGCGCATGGTTCGGTTGAGGCAAGATGGAACCATGATTCGTAGTGCTTGAAGTTTTTGCATTCCTTCTTCTCAAGGTTGCACTAGATGAATGTGATAGGCTTTGCATACTGATACACCACCCTTCTCATTTCAGGTCATCGCGCGTATTAATCCGTCTTAGGAGGTCTTTCACCATGAGTTCCTGTGTCCGCCACTGATTGGACGCCGTTATTGCCGCCATGCGCTCCATAACGCCTTTGAGGCGAGAAGCTCGAAAAACGAAAACACTCTTTAGTACATGCGCTCGCTCTTCATCATCTAGCCTCAAATGTTCCGTCTGGTGAGAATAAGCCGTGCCTTGCATCTCGTGCGCGGACCGTTTTCTCCTCTTTGCGGATGTCGCGGCGTCGCCTGGCGAGATTGGGGATGGAGGCGTGCTTCCTCGCCCCGCGTAGAGTGATGTTTCGGCCATTGATATAATGCTTTTGAGGAGC
Organism: Byssothecium circinans; assembly: GCA_010015675.1. Classification (NCBI taxonomy): domain Eukaryota; kingdom Fungi; phylum Ascomycota; class Dothideomycetes; order Pleosporales; family Massarinaceae; genus Byssothecium; species Byssothecium circinans. The sequence goes on along the minus strand of ML976979.1, from coordinate 1,119,391 downwards.
TTTTCTAAGATTTCGATCATCAACGTTGCATGCTGTGCCTTGATCCGGGAGGCGTCCTGGCTTAACTATTTTTCTAAGCTCTTCAGCGCGTCCTTCTGGAACGGAAAATCTTCGCTGTGGCCACCCAATGAGATTCTACGAGATTCCCTTGCGTCACCCGAGTGATTCTTCAAGAAGTCTTTGGCCTGCGCTGGGTTCTGGCCCAGCTGAACAATTTCGAACACGTTGAGCAGCTCCGAGCACAGACAAGTGGGAGTATTGGGTTTGCTGAATGCTTCGAGAGCGCCATCATCAGGAGAAATGTTATTAGGCTCATGAGAGTCCAAATCTTCGGTATCTAGTGTCTGGGCTGGGGTGAGGTTGACTGTCTCTATCGTTGGAAAGGCGTCCGAGTACGAGTATGTCAAGTTTGAGTACGCACATTCGTTCCCCTGTGAAATAGATGCATTGGCTAGATCGTAATCCGGAAAAAGAAGCGACGAAGTTGCCATGATGTTTTCTAGGTCGATGTTGGCCTCGATCTGGATGGGCCTGGTGGATACGTCGTCCGGAGGAGGTATGTCGTTGTCGAGGCCCGTGACACCGCCGTTCGTACGCTTTGTATTTTGGTTGAGTCGCGGAATCTGACGCTGAGTGCTCTCCGAATTACTGCGAGCGGGCGTTGTGTATGAGCATCTTAATTGCTTATCCGGACATCGTTGGCACCCTTGCTCTTCACCTGTACATTTGACCTACCATGCCTGTGTATCAGCATGGACGTCTCATCGAACCATGTTGAGCTTCCCGAGATAGTCTCACCTTTTTGAAGCGACAATATACACATGCTATCCTAGAGATCTTGTATGATGATCGTTCGAAAGGGGATGTGATCGGCTCGAGGACGCTGAGGTCATGGCCAGATTGAGACTTTTCATGTCTAAAGGTGCCGAACATTTGGGTGCGAAGAATACCTTTCGGGACAAAGGTCGGGTGGTGAGAATTTTAAATCTGCACGTCAATAAAGAATTGGCCCTAGCCGCGATTCTATATAGTAGTCTAGAATCTACGCGACGTCCAAGTCTACGGACATATAACTCTAATTGAAAGGCAAGTGAACTAGGATCCGTCCTAATTTTCACCGGTCCCTTAGCTGCGGCTGCGATGAAGACGTGGTAGCATGGGCTAGATGACCGTTATCTAGGGTTTGGAATCCTGAAGATCGATTAGTTCACGTTCATCGCGGTCCGGAAAATCATAACACTGACGGCCTTGGCGTCACAGGAAGTGAAACAACGAGCCTGGCCCTCCTCTCTTTTCTTCTCAGCACACTTCGAGATATCTCACGCTGCACGCCATGTCGTGTACCAGATATTGAGACTCTCGTGCTCACCCCTAGGACGTTTTGCCGTTGAGCGTGGACAACCCTACATGTAACTCCCGAAGACTCGCGCGCATTAACTTGCGCAGCAGGTCCGAAGGTCAAAGAATTTTGTCCTTTTCGGAGGTACGGAGCTCTTGTTGGAATGTTTAGCTATATGCTATCGTTCCTTTTCTTCTTCTTCTTCTTCTCACTCACTATTTCTGTAATGTTTGGCGCAGACTGTTGACATGATCAATGCCTATTGTTGAGACCATGCCTGGTGACGTAGTTCCTTCCTCACGTCGATTGCCCAGACGTCCGTGCGCAGCAGCAAACATAAACACAACCACGCGCCTTCGCCCTCTTCTCTTCTTCTTCTTCAGCACACTTTACGGATATCTCGCGCTGCACTTGTGCCCAGCGCGCGAGACTCCGGTGCTCACGGTCGAGCTCGCCGTTATCGAGTTCAGAAATCCTGAGGCTTGCGCGCATTCCCTTGCAGCGCGAGTCGTAAGGTCGGATGACCAGCTCGCCTTCGGGGGTGCTGTGAGTCCGTGGTCTGCTCAACTTCGCGTTGACATCCCCACTCTTCTTTTATTTTTCTTCTAGGACGAGCTCGCCTCCCATCGAGTTCAAAAATCCTGAGGCTTGCGCGCATTCCCTTGCAGCGCGAGTCGTAAGGTCGGATGACCAGCTCGCCTTCGGGGGTGCTGTGAGTCTGTGGTCTGCTCAGCTTCGCGTTGACATTCCCCTTCTTTAACCACTTTACTTCACATTAATTACTTTTTACTTCATTCTTTACTTTTTCTACCTAGATAGAAATCGGGTTGCCGTATCTCAAGGTCGACCAAAGCACAGAGAGGGCGGATACTGTTTCCGCGCCTCTCTTCTCTTTAATCACTTTGACTTCATATTTTTTCACCATGTCTGTCCAGTTCGGTAACTCACGTTATCGCATCATCTCGGGAACGACAAAAGCACAGAGATGGCGGCTATGCGTCCACACTACCCGCAGCGGAGGTTGAGATGGGGGGTCACTAGCTTTCAAAAGCAAAGGTCCTAGGTAAGAAGATGCATGGTTTCTCATATCCTCTCACTCCGTAAATCTCGCCCTCTGGGTATGACACGCCCATCGAATATCAACTCTCTACCTTGCATCTTTCGCTTTTCTACATGTTACACTCTTATCATTGCCCATATCATTCTTCGTACGCGCTGTCCGAGTTGTTGTCGGGATACCAGACATTCAAGATCTGTCTTCTTCGTCTATTGCTCAAAGTTCACACTCACCATCACCATCACTCGCGCCTTCTGGTTTATTCGACAATGCTTGGCGCCCCGGATTAACCTTTGCCCGACACGCCCACCAAACAACGCGCCCGTTCTGCAGCGCGTTTCGCTTTGCTCCCGCCTCACCTACCGATTCTCCCCTGTTCCTACATTACATCGCCTTTGGTTATGTTATGACTCCATCGCCTTGTATTCGTCGGATAGGACAGGCAAAAAGCACCCAAGGCCAGGCAGCGAGCTCATTCAGCGCCGCAGCCATGGCTTCTTCGCCAGAGCCAATCCTGCAGCTGTACCAGCATGCAGCCCTCCCCAGATTCCTACCGGGCCATATCGACAGAAACTTGTATCGAATAGACTCGGCCCTCCTCGAGCGCTTCATGAAGACAATCAAGACAATCACGCCCTTCGCCGCCCCCGATCACCAGTCTCGACTGGATGCTATACGGCTAGCCCTCACGACGTCGCGCGCGCTGAATGTAGAAGGAAAAATTGACAAGACAACGCTGGTGAAGGAATTCGGGGAGCTTCAGGGAGGCCAAGCTTTGATACTGTATGCCACAGAGCAGAACGCCGCCCTGCTGGTGTATAGACAACTCATGTAAGTTTCAGCGTGATCAACCTGTGTGAAAAGTTTGGCATCGCCTTACCAAGTGCGGACTTGCTAGAGTGTCGCCAATATCTTCCCTGATACTGGCCATGTTGCTAACCATTTCAGGAGTGCCGGCGAAGATGATCTGATCTTCGAGGCTTTTGAGACTTCGGCAGTCTGCGAGAAAGTGCTTGCCTGCGAGGGAGCTCTGGTATGGGACTTCCCAGGCCGTGCTGTCAGCGTGCCACGGGGAGTGTATACGGACGAAGGCTTTCAGCAGAGCGTTGCTGCTTTCCTCGAACAGAGCAGTATTGAGTCTGTTAAGCAATTTGCCGCAGTCACGCACAAGGCCGCGGCACCTCTTCCCGAGATACGGGACACGACTGATCCAACACTGATCACCGGTTTGTTCATGACGATTCTCGAAGCTAATGGCCGGATCCATCATCCTGTCATCCTCCGGAAACGTGTGCGAGATACTGTGTCTTTCAAGGAAGCTCACAGGCCGTGGCGAAGGTCTCCCTTCTATCTCGTCCTTCGCGTCGCTATCGAGCGCCATTTGCTTCAGTTATTCGGCCCAGACGGTCGTGTGTTCTACAAGATAGCCATGTGTGTCTTCCTAACGGACCTCCTGAACGATTCCCATGGTGCGATTCCGTCCGAGGACTCCTATTTCCTGATGCAAAAGATTGGCCGACGATTGGCGAAACTGGTGAACGAGAAGGCAACAGCATCTGCAACAGCGAAGGCTATTCACGACGGACTATTCGGGTCTCTGAAGACTACCTTCGAAAAATCTCTCAGCACAATCGGACGATATCTGGAACAACAATGGTCCTCTTATCGATCAGGCACTACACGTACCATCCGACCTCTTCCTTGGCGAGCTTACGATTCTGAGCTTGTGCTGAAACTACCTCTGAGCGGCCAATACTTGAACAGCATTGCATTCGCGAATCACGCCAGCCCGTACAATACATCACTTTCACCATTGCAGCTTCTGAACCATTACGAAACAATTGGTGGCAAGGCCAAGCCTTTTGCAGCTGTTGCAAGCCGGTATCTTGCACTTGCTAAATTCACAGAGAGCACGGTAGTGCCTGCATTGAGCAATGATGCGGACTGTAACTCCAGCTGTGGTCAGACAGCGCATGTAATATCTTCGTACATGAACGCTACTGGCAACCTCTTCGATCAGTATTCCGAATTCAAGAGCGTATACCTTCTCGGCCTAATGGAATTGTGGGTACAGATGGACAGAAGCGCAACAGCCAAATATCCTCTACTCAAGCGCTTCCATCCCGGATTCGAGCCTGAGATGCTAAACGTCTTGGAGTTGCCTTCATTGGAGAATGTGCAACGCTTACAGCGCGTGCAGGCATATCTCAGCCAACGATGTTTAGACTGGGCTGGGAAGGGAACTAAGACCATCTTCGATTCGCCGGCAGAAGACTCGTTTGCGGCGCTGTACTACGACAGGTTCGGGGATGAAGGGGGTTTGAGAGAACTGCGACTGCTAATCGAGCGCGAGGCGGAAGACGCACGTTCGGAGAAAGAGAAGGAATGGCGCGCGTTGAGTAAACAGCATGAACAGCTGATGCAAAAAGTGGCGGAATCGACCTGTCCATACGTCACTACCGTCGCTCCCGACGGCAAAGTTGAGAGGGTCCATCAGCGTGGGTGCCCTAAACACCGATTCAAATGGCAGGCGAAGCAGATCAAAATCAAAATCTTCGAGCACCCACTTCCCAAACTGGAACCGGACATCAAAGCAGTATTGTTCGAACTCCGCTGCCCCAAGCCGTTTTCAGCCTACCGTGATGCCACTTGGTCATTATTGGATGTCTTTGCATACCCGGAGACAAAAGCGATCGACCATGTGCAGCAGCTTCGCAGCTATGTTGGACTTCGCTGCCATTCCAGCCTCTCGAGCATGACCGTCTCACTAGCATCATCGACCAAATCTCATTATAACTGCCACTATGCAGAATCCGATTTCCCCGTGGCTCTACACGACGTCACGCGGACATGCGGGTTAAAGTTGGACTACTTCGATTCGAGCAGCAAGACTTGGACTAAGCGAGCTGGCAAAGCTTCATTCTCGGCTCATTTCCAACTGCAACTGCCCAAAGACTCTCCCTACCAATCAGTCAGCCTCGGCGAGTGGCCTACTTCTAATGAAGTTATTGCGAGTCAGTCCAAGTGTCCGAGCGATGTGAACGTTCACGAGTTCATGGCTTGGCAAGGTTTATTGGGTGGTATGCACCGACGATGGCTCTCAGTTCTTCGCGAGTTGGGCTCAACCAATCTCAACTTCTCGTCTGAGTCTACCTGGGCAATCATATCCAAGCTCATCGGTCAAGTCGGTCCCGCCTCTTCAGGCCATATTCTACGTGACGTTCATCAAGTTTTTGAGGATGAGCATTTCTGCAACAAGCTTCTCGAGCAAGTCAGCTACCGGCTTGAAGTTATACGGCGCAATTGGCGCGAGCCGATACAAATGGACATTCTCATCTCCATATTGCTGAAGGTGGGGTCGCTTTCTCCACTTGCCAACGTTCAAGCAAATGCTTTAAACCTTCTCTCCCGCGTGCGGTCGATCACTTGGGACTGGTGCTCGAAGCTAAGCTCAAGCGAGGCGACAAATTTTGCTATATGGGCTTCCGTTCTTTGTAAACGAACCTATCAGCAACTGTCGCCTACCTCCTCTTGTTTGGAATCTGCTTCCCTCGAGACCTACATCGGCGCTTCTATCATCCTCGAAGAGAACCTAGTGGGCAAATTCGACTATCCAAATAGTCTTCGTATTGCTGTTCTTAGGGACCTTCTCTTCACCTACCAGATTCGAAAACTCCTACGGAAATCGATTTTGCTTGATCCAGACGCTCTTTTGTCTGCGTTGGGAAAAGTCTGGCCTGTTCCCGAAGCATCTCTCCGAGCGCGACCGATAGTGGAAATGGTTCCAGAGTCATGGTGGGTACAAGTTACCGTGAAAGGAGCTCAAGCAACCCATTATGTTCACTTCAACTTGGTCCATGGAGATTTGCTCATTGACGGCAAGCAATCTGGAACCTTGCCTAGTGAATACCGCAAGTATGCCATCATTCAGGATCTGTTTGGAACCCACAATCTTCGGGTACGGCCATCATATCAGACGGGTATGACATTGTTCATCGCCCGTCCGATGCCGAACAATCATTGGGTGCATCTCGGATTTCGCAATGGAGACTTGGTTTTGCGTGCTGTACAAGGTTCGACCGTTCTGGAGCTGATCAATGCCACCTGCTTCCGGAAGGGCTCTAATTGGGACTTGCCGAGCGCTCTAGTATCCAATTGTTATCACTGGCTAGATCTAGGGTCCAAGGTCCTGGAGGTTCGTCAGGATGACATTTGGGTTTCGAAGAAGAGTAACTGGAAGCTTAATTTGTACACCCGTCGCGCATTCAGACGTGGGTCTAGTCTTGTTGACCCCATGAGCTCAGTCGCAAGCAAAGTCGCCCAGAACTTTCACTGCTTCGAGTACGCCCACAATATCACCATCTTCCAACCATCAAAAGGGCCTTTGTCCGTGGAGCTGAAACGCCTGGAGTTGAGCTTTTACGTCAACAATGCCAAGTTGCTCCAATGTCGTCAACTGAGGGCAGAAATAGCACCTTCGCCCCTTCAAGACTTTGGATCCTGGTATGGGTTGAGAAGTAAGATCGTTCTGAGGTCTACACAAAATCCCGATCAGCGCATTGTTCTCATACCAGAAGGTCCATCCAAAGTCCAGAAAGAGGGTATCCACGTCAAATCATACATTGCCAATATTGGATCGTACTTGAAGTTTGAGATCAATCCGGTTTTAGGAAGGATTGAATGTCCCGCTGAGCCTCGGCTATTGTACACGAAAGCACTCTGGCACGCTTATACAACGTCTTTCTTGCCGGATCCTCTCACTGGACGTACAGGAGTCGAAGAGGCTTTGCAGCTTCTCCAATCCGGGTTGTACAAGCCTTGGGCGCCGCTTCCGCAAGGGCTGCATGAAGCCTTGGATCGCATCGCGAAGCTGTCCCCCAAGCGGGTTTATTACCCGGTATCACTCAAATGCATGGAAACAGTTCATTGGCAGCCTGATTTGACTGTCACCATGCAAGACGACCGATATCGCGCCACTATCGAGAAAATTAGCCAGCGTTCGTCGGTCCTTCTACTATTCGAACCTAGAGCTGTCGGCGATGGTCCTCAGACTATCGAAGCCGGCAACCCTCATTTGGAGGCCCGAGCGGTTGCTAGGTCTAGTGCTAGATCCTCTCCCAGCGATCTGGTCTATCCATCCAGAGATTGTAGAGCATTAGAGGACAAACTTGCCCCGATTCTGACCCTATCCAAAGTCCTCGCTGAGTGGCCCGCCGATATTTCGAATACAACACACATTGCATCTCTTCTGCAGGAATTTCCTGTCCTCGGCGGTTATATTGGACCTTTCGACCGTGTTCAAGTTTTCGACAAGATCTCTGTTGACTTGGGTGAGAACTGGGGTTCGCTCGTTCAATCAGCGATTGAATCGGGACCACATGATCGATATCGCTTAATGTTCCTCCTCGTGCCTATGGTATTGTCACCGAAAGCGCCCATGGAACTACTTCTGGTTCTCTTGTCGTACGCTGTTCTGCCTGACCTGAAAGGCTTTGCATATCCGAAATGGCCTTCGTATCTTCAGTTTCAATCGGATGAAATTCCGGCAGCCAAGGACCTGGCGGACATGATGAATGATGCTCATCAACCGTACATGCCGCTGTCCCTCGAGAAAGCTACCAAGGCGGGACAGTTGGCTCTAGAACGGATCAAACACCAAGAAGCTTGCGAGCATAATTGCCTCCAGCTCGCTAAATCGATTCGAGAACAATGGCCCAAGGTTGAGGTTGATATGGACAAGGTGGCTACCGTGGACGCCAAGTTCCTCAATATCGAGAGCGCGCTGGAACCAGTCCTGGTTGAATGGAGACGTCTTACCCAGAACCATGACTTTGCGAAGTACCTTGAACAAGTCCAACTTGTCTTGGACAAGCACAGTGCTGTGGCAGAATCACGATCCAAAGATGCAGGCATTGTTCATGACATTTCTGACGGTAGTATGGATCCTCAAGTTTATCCTACACAGGACCGCGGTGAGGAGCAGCCATCTCTTCGAGAACTTCTGCACAAATCGATCGGTCGCACCAGATCCAAACTCGGGACAGCCAAGGCAGCCATGCTTCCCGTACTGCAACAATTACCGAACGGGATAACATCAGCACCTTCAGCGAGGGTTACAGGGCAACACAGTCGACCAAGTAAGGCAGCATTACAACGACCTGAACATATAGAAGAGTTAGAAAGCATAACCATGCATCTCTCTAATTCCGAATCGATGGTCCAGAAGGATTATGCGCGGGAACTGCGACAAAGCATCTCTGCACTCGTGGAGCGGAAGGCTGAACCATCAATCACTCTGCCCCCCTTCAACCCGATTCAACTCTCTCACGATATTCAACAGGCCCAGGCCAACTGCGATAGTATGCTCTGCGACATCTACGAGGCGCTGGAAGCAGGCGATGAGCGTGCGAAATGGCTCAAGATCGCTAGACTATGGCCCAAGCGAAGCCGGCTCGAATTAATTGCAGAACTTCGATCAACGTCCGGTATTACGTTTGGCGAAGGCACGAAGGAAGCACTTGTGGAGTTTGGTCTGGAGCTCACCGCGCTCCAGCGGTTGCTTAGGATTCGAGATGCATCTTTGAAAGGCAGATATCAACAACTCATTGACGAGCGTACCAACGCGGGCCATTGTAACTGGTTGCCTCTCGAAAACGCAGACTGGCTGCTGCTAGAAATCGATAGCGACATGATGCTTCGACCAGAACAAATTGAAGTTGCGCACGCCACCATATTCCCACCGTCAGGTCAAAATTCAGTCGTGCAGCTTCTGATGGGTAAGGGCAAGACATCATGTATATTACCCATGGTTGCTGCGGTTCTAGCGGACAAGAAGAACCTTTTGCGCGTCATTGTTCCTAGGGCTCTATTGCTCCAGAGTGCCCAGGTCATGCAGGTCAAACTCGGCGGACTCCTGGATCGAGATGTCATGCATATTCCTTTCTCACGCAAGACACCAACACATCGGAACCTTATGCAGTCCTACAGCCAATTGCATCTCAACCTTAGAAAGGACAGCGGAGTCATGATTGCTTTGCCGGAACATATCCTCTCATTCAAGCTTAGCGGATTGCAACGCCTGTGTGATGGGCATCTCGAGGAAGCCAGGCCTATGATCAAGATCCAAGAATGGCTTGAGCGGAACGCACGAGATGTTCTCGACGAATGCGACGTATCTCTTGCAATCAAGACTCAGCTGATCTATCCATCTGGCTCGCAGACGGTCGTTGACGGACATCCCTCGCGCTGGCTAACAATTCAGATGGTCATCGGGTTGATGAGGGCTTATCTACCGCACTTGGCCCACAAGTACCCCCAGAGTATCGAGGTCGTTGAGAGGGAGGTTGGATTTGGCGATTTCCCGCTAGTCTATTTCCTTCGCCCGGATGTGGAACAGTACTTTCTTACCTTGATCGTCGACGATGTGTGCAAAGGACAGTTAGCAACATTGCCCTGCGCCGAAATTCCTGCCAACTGTCAAGAGGATATCAAGATCTTTATCTCGAAAGAAGTGGTGCCAAACGATGTGGATCAGAGGGTTACATCAATGTTTAAAGACAAACAGCACACGATGAAGGTTCTTTACCACCTTCGCGGTCTTTTTGTTCATCGAATCTTTATGTCAACGCTAAAGAAGCGATGGAATGTTCAATATGGGCTCCATGCTAGTAGAGACCCCATTGCTGTTCCATATCATGTAAGTTTCCCCTATCATCTACCACTATGTCGGTGTGCAGTGCTGTCTGAAAAGTCTAGCCATGCATTACCGAATACGCCTATCGAAATCAACCTAACAACAAACACAGGCCAAGGGAGTCCCATCGCCAACCTCAGAGTGGGGGCATCCGGATGTTGCAATTGTTCTAACTTGCCTTTCGTTCTATTATGAAGGTCTCAACGAATTGCAATTCAAGCAAGCTTTCGAGCAACTGCTCAAAGCCGACGAGCCTAGCATCGAATACGACAAATGGGCCACACCTGATCTTCCTGCAGGTCTCCGAGACTATACCTCAGTCAATGTCGAAGACAGTTCACAGCTTCGCGAACTACATCGCCATGTCCGGTATGTTGAGGCTTTATTTTGTGGTTTGATATGTTGACTAACTCCTTTAGATTCAACGTGTATTTGCTCAACTTCTACATGAACAGCTTTGTCTTCCCGTAAGCACGCCACAGATGAAGGCTATGCTTAACTTTTACTGACCTTCATTGATAGGCGCCACGCGAAACAATTCGACATGAAACTACAAGCCTCGGGTTGGGATCTTGTTCTGTATGACCCTGAGAAACCCAAAGCAAGAACGACTGGGTTCTCTGGAACAAATGATTCCAGGCACCAGCTGCCAATGACGATCAAGCAAAATGACCTACCAAAGCTTGCCTATACGAACGCCGAGGTGCTCTCCTACCTCCTTCTGCCTCGCAACCGTCGTTATATCAGAATGGTCAACCAACATGGACGATTCAGCGAAGTTGACCTAGTGAACAAGTTGTTCAATCCATACGACAAGTTTGTACGCGACGACTACACTGGAGAGTTCAACCCCGATCCCAAAGAGCGGATTCGAGTCCTGATAGATGCCGGCGCGCAAATTCTCGAACATGACAATATTAGCTTGGTCAAAGCCTGGCTAAAGGTCGATCGCATGGCGGCAGCCGCTGTGTTCTTCGACTCAGACCATCGCCCTTGGGTTCTGTATCGCAAAGGTACTAGAATTCCCTTGGTGGCTTCGCCCTTCGCTGAATCCTTGGATGAGTGCGTCGTCTATCTGGATGAAAGCCATTGTCGTGGAACTGACCTGAAGCTGCCTCCCAACGCCCGAGCAGCATTGACCTTGGGTCCGCATGTGACGAAGGACGCCTTGGTCCAAGCTGCCATGCGTCTACGTTTGCTTGGACAATCTCAAGCTGTCACCTTCTTCTCTCCACAGGAGGTTCATCAGAGTATCCTCGATCTTTCTATGCCATCGAGCATTGACGGTAGCCGGGATAGGCTCTCCGGAGTATCCAGTCCTCATCAAGTTTCCTCCTCTGATGTTATTTATTGGTTACTCAACAGGTCATGCGAAACCATCGAACAGCTCGAACCCCTGTATTTTGCTCAGGGCAACACCTATACGCAGCAAATCCAGGCCAAGAATGACTTTCCGGATTTTTTCGAGAGACCATTTCAGCGTGAACGCTTACTTGCTTCCCTGCGCAGCAAAGAACTGTTTTCTCTAAAGCAACTCTACGAGCCAACGAGGCGACCAACGAATGCACTACGAGCTAATTTCATGCCATCACTCAAGCCTTTTGTGAAAGAGCTGATCAAGCGCAAAAATGCGTTTCAAGATCGTGGCCACGCGGTACATGGCTCCACATTTCAAGAAGTGGAACAGGAACGTGAAGTCGAACTAGAAATCGAGAGCGTCCGCGAATCGCAGAAGCCGATTCACTTCAATGCCCTGAAGATCCCTCGCATACACAAGGACATGGAGGCATTTGCAAAACTTGGAGAGATCAAACCAGGTAGCGACGCCTATCAGTCCATGCTCTCGGCACTCCAGCAGACTGCGTCGGGGCTCAAACATGGCGCCTTCACGATTCTTTCCCGACCTCGGCTCTTTGTTTCTACCCAATTCACCCGTACAGTCAAGGTCGTAGAGCCAAACGACAACTTTTTACGATCGTGTCAATGGGTTCTCTGGAACACGCATACACAGTTGGCCCTGGTTATTAGTCCCGAGGAAGCTGATGCTCTGATTCCTCTGCTCCGTCGATATCGCAACCCTAAGTCTACGGGTGGAAGCACGCACTTGATCGTGTACTCCGCCCCCGTCACACGCCGGATGCTAGATTTCAACAACCTCGACTACTACGCCCTGCCTTCACTGCCCTCAGGGTACAAGATGCCCAGCTGGCTCAAGATTGAGCTCGGAATCTTTGCTGGTAGACTTTACTTCGCCTGGGACGAATATGAGGAGCTGGCCGCCTATCTCGGGGTGCAGACGCGGAATGATGGAGAGAATCACGGATTTGATCGGCCCGAAGCCTTCGTCAAGAAGCCATTGACTTTTCGTAAGTATCGTCACACTTTACCAAGTCGGATTTCACTAACATCAATAGTTCACAACTGGCTAGCCGTCCTACGGAAAGGAGCCGACTTCGAGCAAACCCCAATGGGCTTCGTAACGACCGGAAAACCCCTGTCAGCAAACCATCCGTTCTTTCTCGCTTCCGCTGGTAACGAGCCGACGGTGGAGCCCAAGCTTAAGAAGGTCTTCTTTGGTGCTCCTGAAGCTGAGCAAGATGAAGTTCCATCTGACTCCGAAGATGAGCAAGACGACGAAGACTATGAGTTTCATGGTGTTGACGAGGATTTGGTTGATGGTAGAGACGGTTCACTGGACGGAGAGGATAGTGACTTCTTCGATGCGGAGGAGTATGTTGAGGGTGGAAAGAGTGATGAGGAGAATGAGAATGAGGCTGAGACTGAGAAGTAGATGATTGACGGGTGGTAGTATGATGGTGTATAGCTACTATGCTAAGGCACATGTATGAGGATAACAGAATGGAATGGAATCGATAGTCTCGCTGTCTATGGACCTGCGAGTTTGTGAACTTGATCATTCCCTAATTGCTTTCACATATTTTGCCTCGGCCTGCTCCTGCTTAATTAACTTGCAGCTGATCACAACTGCAGGTCGCTATATGGATCATCAAGGTGCTCAAATTTGCACATACGACCATAGGATCACGACAACAAGGCATCCCGTCCGATCTGCCCTATTTAAGCGTGATACCGGCGGGTCAGTAGTTAGATGGGTGACCGCTAGCGAATATCTGCTGCCGTATGTTTTTGTCATTCATTTTTTGCTTCGTTGACCTAATTCCTCTCGAAAGCGGGCGCCATGATGAATACAAAAGGGTATCTGATAAGAGGAAGCGTGCGGCGGTAGTGGAAGAAAGCACGGGCCTGTAGAGTTCTGATCACAACTTCCAGCGTAGGCCCACAAATAAGGTGCAGTTAGAGAGATAAGAACAGGACACTCTAGACTAAGGAATGACATATAATAAGCAGACCTTCAGTGAATATAAAGCTCAACAAAATACAGCTACAGAGTATGGCGCCATTAACTAGTATCGTCGAAATACACAACACCATAAAGTTCACAGGTCAGCGAGCACACACACCGGTGGAAGAGCACTTCGTTTATATAGACGCTATTCAAGTCAAGACTAAGGAAAGAAGAGCCGGGCTTATTGACACAGTCCTGTACTCCATGCGGCTCGGAGCCATTCGAGTAGCGATATGGGAGCAGGGCACACCATTGTTCGACACGAGCTTTTTATTGCACTTCCTCCAACTATCATACACAAACGATCCTCCACCCTCGGCCCTGCTGGACAGCAGCTTTGTTTCAAATGAACTGCTCATCAGAATCCATCACTCCGACGCGCCGCATCCTGCTCAAATCATGCATGCGCATGCGACGCGGAGCTGCTGCGAACAGCAACACTGCCAGGCAAACGCTTCGAGCCTTTCACCAGTCTTTCTCCAAGTCGCTTGCTTCGCAGACAGAGTATGCATCCAGCGATGAAATAAAACGGCACGAGGAGTGCAGCGTTTCAAGGACATGTTCGGTAAAATGGGCATGGTCTGGCGCGACTTCGTTAAGGAGGAGAACGGCGAGAAGCAGGAGGAGCGGGAGTGTGACGACTGGGCGGGATTGTATTAATACGACGGCGACAAGCTCCAGGACTGCGTCGAGAACGATGTGCGTGTGGAGCAAAGGAAGAGATCCTGTGGCGGCTCTGAACTGTATAAGCAATAGCGAGGAAGGAGGAAAGAGAATGAATGGAAGCTCAATTGATTGCGTGCTACAGATTTGTTAAATATCGGTACCGCGCAATACCGTCACAACGCGTACCAGGGACTCTACGCGAGGTAACTCATGCTAACTCATCCATGCTTCTAGGAAAGTATCCGCGAAAACTATCAATATTAGCGTCGTCTTCAACTGGCCTCCCAGAAACTCACCATCTTCAATAACGAAATACGTTAGTGCTCGAGGCCCCACAGATTGAATCATCTGCCCCAACTGCAAATGATGCTAGTTGAATCCCCTCCTCGAGCGATCCCGAACAACCAATGTAAAAGTAAGAGTAAAGTAAAGATTGGGTATAAGTTAAGGTTGGGTACAAGGTAAAGTTGGGTATAAGTTGAAGTTGGGTATGAGTTGTAGTTGGGCGTAAGTTGAAGTTGGGTATAAGGAAAATCTGGTGTTGGCCGTGAAAGCCGACCTGGGGTGGAGAGCAGAGTTGCTCGAAGAGATGATGAGATAATAAAATGAAAACCGAAGCTTTGCGCGACAGTGTCCGGTATGGCGCGAAGACGTAATTAAACGTACAACGCAGACAACAATGAAGTTATCTCTACTGGGCACCTAATTAAAGGGGCCAGGTCGCTCCGTAACGAGTACGGAACTGGAGATGTTAAAAATTGTGTAACAAGCCATCGCTCGAATGAGCTAGTGACGGAAAGAAACTTCCGAAAGACGTGCAGAACACGCTCTAGAGTTCACCCGATAGACTTCGAAGGTCCCCTGCGTAGCAAGATGCTCCAAAGCCCCCGGTTCACGCACGTAGAACGCTACTTCGCTCTCCTCAAGGCAAACTTTGGCGCGCTGAACACGCTACTGGGGTACCAAGAGGGACCTTCCGATCCTCACGCTGGACGCGGTTCACTGCAAGCGTTAGTAATTTGGATTTTGGAACTCTGTCAGCCGGGGCGTACTTACCGGAAAGTGTAGTTGTGTGGAGTGGAAGCGGCGGTACGTGCGTGTAAAATTATTTGACGATATGTTTCTGGTTCGTGCGTCCCGCTAAGTCCACCTGGGCAGAGCCGTGACGTCACGCGAGCCCTTCGCGTTGGCGTGGGATGAACTACCAAACTAGAGACGGTCTCTAGTCCCATCTTATATTGAATTGATCTGTTTATGCCATGGGCTTGCATCCACGCATTCAGAGCAGTCTTCCGTTCAGCAGACTCGCCGGCTGCCAAGGTTCTGCCTCTTGCGGTAGCAAAATCTCGAGTGGATTTACTAACACGAGAGGCAGGTTGGAGCGTCCAGATGTCGAAATATGGGGAAAGCTTGGGGTTATGAAAGGGATGGAATCACCTACGAAATATGATCAGGGGGAAGCATGAATAGATGGATGGGGAAGCTTTCCCGATGCATGGAGATTTGTAGAAGCGTCTCTGCGGTAGTAGAATTAGCCCTAATTCAATTCTTTGCAAAGGTTATCCAAGGTAGATACAACACGTAATACGCCTAACTAAATCCTTTATAAAACGTTACCTAGAGTAGATACAACGCGTAGTACTGTAACTTAATATTAGACTTTGATGTGTGTCAGGAGGGTATGGGACTCCAACCCACAATCGGAAGAAGTTCTATAGGATAAAGAGAAGTAGGTAAATATAAGAAGAATTAGTTTATGTCTGTCTGTAAGAACGGTTCGATACCATTTTGTACGAAGGAAAAACTATCTGTATATCCGCGGTGTTGTGTGTCGAAAATAATACTTGAGAGCTGCTTGGGTAAAAGCTGCCGGCTCAAACTAATCACATAACCCTGAGGCACATTCTTAATAACTCGGGCATATTTAGAGAAGCATAATGCAGTAATAGAGGAGTCTCTTTGCTACAGATAGTGCATCGAGCTGGCCGAAGGCTTCGCTTATATACACTCAAAAGATGTGGTACATTTAGACATAAGACTCAACAACGTCCTAGTAAACGCAAAGCTAGGCGTCTGGCTCTGCGACTTTGGCAGGTCGAAGTGTAACGCGCTAGGATTAGATGGTAGACATTTTCTAAATAATCCGTTCTTTGACTCACAACTGCGTTTTGTCCCGACACTGGCAACCAATATCTTCAGCCTGGGCTCCCTATTGTTCATCATCCTCACGGAGTCACGGGAAACCTTCCCTTTAGAACTGGTCTAAAAGGAGAGCCTTTTAATGACCCGCAATCTTATAAGGTATATGCCAACGGACGTTTCATAACAGTAGAGTTTCCGGTTGTTGCTGGATTAATTGGCGGTGATGTAATTCAAAGATGCTGGCACCATAACGAGGATTCTGGGTTCAAAACGACGACAGATGTGCTCTCCGCCCTGCGGTCTCAATTGCCAGGGGAGTATGAAGGGTGCGACAGCACTGCATTTAAAATCGTAAGAGGCGTGGAGATCAGACCTGATTCGGCAGTGCTATCCACGAGATTATTGCATGAAAGAAGCTGTTTACCGAGTTGGATGTTGGAGAGGTGGATATGCAAGAAGTCTCCTGTTATACGCAAAATTGCATGTGCTAATGTCGATGCCACGTCCTTTGCACAATGAGAGTCTTTGGCGACATCTTTTGACTCCAAAGACAAGGTGCACGGTCTGTGTGGCTTACTTGCGGAGCGTTTGGTTAAGGATCGCTGACAGTATATTATTTGATACCCGCCGCCAATATCGTAACAAAAAACGACGATGCGCTGCGCTCTGAGATCAAGCACCGAACGACAACACCGGCACATGTGATGTCGTAGACTTCTCAGGGCACGCAAGTAAGTTAAGCCTGCAGATTGGTATGGCGGGCGAGACGTGGACCGCAATGGAGCTGCCAGCAATGGAGAATGCCATAGCGGCTCCTAAGAGCCCACAATATCGCAACACCGTGCCGAAGCCCGCCAACATACCCTCTGCCCGACATTGAAGCGCTCACCCCTGTAGTCTATACAACATTTTAGCCCTTCCGCTGCCCACAGACGCCGAAACGGCTTCCGGTATGCCACTAGCTGGGTCCGCCACGCTAGTCAAGACCTTCCGCTCTGCATCGCGAAGGACAATCGACGCCCTGTGTTACGGGCAAAAATAGTGTGGCAATGAGCGTATGGACTGTAGGCTGTTTGCGGCCGGTAGGATCGGTAAAGGTAGTGTGGATACGCGAAGTGGAGGGGGTAGAAAAGCTGGCTCTGCTGGGACTCGATGCGCGGGAGGTGATGCCGTTCGGCGGGGAGGCGCAAACGTTGTCGGACGGTGATGGACTGGCCGGGAAGCTCATCGGGTACCAAATCGACACGAAGGAGTTGAGCAGTCAGCGTCGTTTGATTGCAGGAACGTTAGATATAAAAGTGCGGGCACCGACATGCTCGCGAGTCCAGCTAGCTTGGCAAGGCTATTTTGGGCTTAGTGCGGTTCACTTTGGCTTGGCTTGGCTTCTGACACACCCCTATCTTAACCTTAGACACTGTCTGATGAGTAGCTTTCGAATATCCTGAAACTCCATTTCGACCTTCCCAAGATACCAGCCTTCTTGAGCTGAGATGAGTGTAAGGTGCCCGCATCTCCCATGATGGAATACTAACAAATACTGCATGCAGCATTCGGACCGGCTGATGTGGTATCCATGTCGCCTGAGCATTAAAGATCTACTTGGTGCTGGGACAAGTGGATTCGCTGGTCGTTTGGATGCTGCCGTGAAATGGACTCTTCCCAACAAAGCTCACTTCATCGAACGAGAGAGGAAAGTATACGAACGCCTTGGGAGCTACCATGGTATTCTAAGATACTACGGCCCCGTAGAGAACGGAATTCTTTTAGAGTTTGCCCACCATGGTTCAATCCGACAGTATCGCATGAATCACACTGAGCCCGTTTCGCCTACCACAAAGCTTCGCTGGATTCAACAAGTTACCTCGACTATATGTTTTCTCCACTCTAAAGGTGTTCTTCACGGGGACATCTCCTGCAATAACATCTTTCTCGACCAAAATCTCAACGCGAAGGTCGCCGATTTCGCAGGTTCGTCAATTGATGGAGAGCCGTACTTGACCTGCTATGAGTCAAGCCATTCACACCCCGATATCCAGGGCGTCTGTGTCCAAAGCGAGATATTCGCTCTTGGCTCTACTTTCTACGAGATCGTTACAGGATCCAAGCCGTATTCTAGTTTGTCGGTTAATGAGGTCGAGGACGCCTATTCCCTTGACGAATTCCCTCAACTAGACGGCTTAGACATCTGTCACTCTATTATCGCAAAGTGCTGGGGAAGGCGTTACACGGAGATGGAGAGTGTATTACGCGATATCAAGGCCGAAGGTGAAGTAATATTAACAGCTGGATTTCTACTGCTAACTCTCTTAGTTGAAGCTGCCAAGACCAAGAATCAATCCGCCGTCGCGGTGTTTCCCTACGCGACCCTTTCGAAAGCCGTCGTGGTATTTTGTCTAGTACCCGCAGTAATCTGGCTGAGGGTGCGAAGACGATGACTTATGACCCCTGTGTCTAGAATCGATTTAGTGGCATTCTTTCCGCTTTGGTTTCAGGCATACCTGGATAGGAGGTGGGCACTGAGGGCACTCTCCAGGCTGTTTAGACGATCCAAAACTGATAGGATTTCCGCTCATGTCTTTCGCGGGAGTTTTGATTAGGGCAGCGATGACCATTTTTCTTGGCATCCTCACATTCGTCCCATTGGGTAGTTTTATTGATGTGCTTCGGATTTGCCCTGCAATATTCATAATAGAAGGAGGATTCAAGAAAGTGACACATGATGGATGCTGCAATACTGATCTCTAAGTCGATGACTGAAGTCTTTTATATTCCTTTTGGCCCTTCAGAATGTAGTTGCCTAGAAGTAAGTAACACAAAGCCTGTTTACCCCCGCTCTGCGAGAGAGAGAATTGAGCTTGCTAACGCACCTCGTGCGATTTACCCGAAAACTCCCACCAATAATAGCAGAGCTAAGTGGAAGGAAGACCTCGTCATGCTAAGGCGATCCTAGCCGAAAATATCGACGCATACAACACGTGCATCCTCCAACCCTGGCATCGATTCCAATACGGCAGGGCACATACTTCAGACAAGTAAGTAGGGCTTCGTATTTTGGCTGAGTACCATGGTAGGTCCTGTTCATTTGCGTGCGTTAAAGAGTCTTGTCAAGATCGTCGCGCCCAACTGAGAAATGGCATTGAAAGGTGTTCCAAGTCCCAACGCGGTTTCGGGAAGGGGTGTTCATCTCCACGCCGCCTCTCACATGGAGCGCCTACATCGCCCCGTTCCTTCACCAAATCAGATCTCAAGCAAGGCACACGACCTACACTTTACCAAGCGGATATTGAAAATTTAGAACTGGTCCGAGATACCTGTACCAGTATAAGGACTCTTGAACTGTTGGTTTCACCGGATAGCGAGGGCTGCACACTTAGCGATTTGTCAGTCGTAGCCGAGGGTTTAGGTCTACTCAACACCCACATCAAAGAATACCCCTACCCTCAAGGAGGTTGTTATCAATTTCGAAGTGTACCCCCGAGAGGATCCAAGCAATGTTTTGACGGAGAGGATGCACGACCACGGATGGACTGTCAAGATTACACATGCAAAACTGCCGACGGAGAATTGGATCTCGCAGGATGATCGCTTTGAATTTGACAATGAAGAAGACTGTCTGGCTTATGACAATGGGCGGTTCCTTTTTGAGGAGCGGGAGAGGGAGCGGAAGGAGTGGTGGGAGGAACATGACAGGAGAAGACGCGATCCCTATTGGAAGAACGATTCAGACTACGATTAGTTGCGATTAATAGCATTCTGTACTCCCGTGGTAGTTCCAGACAAACGTTAAAATCCAGACAACGTCCTGGGCTACGCTGAAGACCCACTGAATGAACTGCTTCGAGAGCCAAAACGACTTGAAGCGGGCCATATGGTAAGTGGATCAAGCCACCTACATTTCCTCCTTTCTATCGAGCTTCCACTGACACTTCTCCCCATGTTCGTGGAGTATGATTACTCGCCCTGTACGAGCGGAGCTCCCCACCCACGAAACTAGAGAACGATTGATGCAATTACTGCTATTTATGGCTGCATAGGAACCTAGTACGAGGCAACAACAACACACAAAAGCGTCTGCGCCCGCCGGCCCCCGTCTCGCCCTCTCCTCTTCCCGGTGCAACGTTGGGAAACGGACGCGACTGGATTCTAACTCCAGAGTGCTTCGTAGCGGTCACGTCTTGAAGGGGACGGGGCGATGGACAAGGTTTACCGGTTCGACCACTCAGCCGGCGCCCTAGTCGGCTACCCCACCATAACGCGCCTTTCAATATAACTGGTGATGCAACAACGTCAGTTCTTACCCTGACTAGTAGCTTAGACGCTATGCGAAGGCGCCATCGCGACAGCGAGCCCTATCAAGAAACCGCCGCTCAACAGGCTGGACTTTGGAGCTGTTTCTCACGAGCCGGCTTGGTCGACGTGGTGGGCGCTAAGTGGTTCCCATCGACGCGGTAAGCTCAACGACTGGCCGGGATCGGCGCTCAGGCATACTTCTGCCTGGTATGCGGCGCAGCTCACTCAACATGTAGACCGAAGTGTGTCAGCATTTATATGTAAACTGCTTCAGTTGCATTTCTTTTCCTAAGCTTCAGCAATTCACTTCATCGACATTCAAAATGGCTAAAAAGAAGAAGGGCGCAAAGCAGCTGTCAGTTCCAGAACCGGAGCCTCCATCCGACGAGTCGACTGCGCAATCAACTTCATGCGCTCAGCTCATATCGCAGCGACCTAAGACCTCGTTAGAAACCCCACTCCTATCTCTCTTTGGCTTATGCTTTCATAACTAACTGTGATCTGCAGTCCTTACACAAGTTCCCCTGTCGCACTTCGTATCGGCCCAGAAAAGAGCGTGTCCTACGTCCCCCGAGATCTCCTGCAAAATCTAGATTGGATGGCCTCCGCATGGAGCGGAGAGATATCTCTAGCCGATGTTGACGAGAACACCGGTCATGTACTTGTCCACTACCTGTTCACTGGTGCTTACCAAACGCTCTACAACACGGGAGCCTCTTTGATTGACGAGGTAAATATTGAGTTCAAGAGAGCTGTATTGGCCTATACGGCGGCGAAGAAATGCAGACTACATGGGCTACGGGAGTTGGCGAAGAACGAAATTCAACGCTTCGGCACAGAGATGGATATTTTCGCCGTCATTGAAGCTGTTAAGGATGACTTCTCGAAGCTCCTAGGTGATACCGCCTGGTTCCATGCCTACTTGGACGAAAAGGTCGAAGCTGTGTTTGAAGAAGATCGCACGGTCTTTGAAGGGGATAAATTTTTCGACCGTGTTAACGATGTCGGTCTGGCTAGAGTGCTGGCAAAGTGCGTAGCGCGGCTTTACAACAACAAGATCGAGCGCATGCTCAGCGCGGAGAGGGTGCCCGTTGTAGGAACTTCTGAAGAGTGCAGGCCCGACATGTCCGATCCGCCCATTGACGAAGCAGTAGTGGAAGAGTCCTTTACCGTCGAAGCAATCCCTGAAGAAGATTGTCCTTGTTCTGCTCTGGAGTGTGTTGCAGAAGAAGATCCTGCCGACGACTGTCCCCTCTAGAGTGTGCTGCAGAGGAGTGTCCTGCAGAAGAGTATCCTGCAGAAGAGTATCCTGCAGAAGAGTATCCTGCAGAAGAGTATCCTGCAGAAGAGTATCCTGCAGAAGAGTGTCCTGCGGAAGACTATCCTGCCGGCGACTGTCCTCCTCTGGAGTGTGCTGCAGAAGGCTATCCTGTCGACGACTGTGCTCCTCCGGAGTGTCCTACAGAAGACTATCCTGCCGAAGTCTGTCCTCCTCCTGCGGAAGATTATCCTGCCAGCGATTTTCCTATTGGAAACTTTCCCGTCAAAGAAGCTCCTTTTGAGGAGGTCTCCATCAACAAGGCTCTTATCGCAGAAGAGCCGGAACCCGTGCCTGAGCCTGCGCCAGAGCTTGAGTCAGTAGCCGAGAAGGGCTATTCATGGGGGTGGGGCTCATTTGCGAAGAACAAGAACAAGAACAAAAACATCGCTCTGTGGTCTTTCAAACCAACCGAAGAGGTGAATGGGCTCGACAGTAACGGCCACTCGGATCTTAAAGCGGACCCACACCCGCCTACTGAGGCTGAGGGTGAGATATGCCCTTTTCGCGCCAAGCATCTGCTTGGAGACGCATGGAAACACTGCAGACAATGCCGGGCTATTGTGCGTCAGGTTGCTATCCAACTTGCCCGTACGGCTTATGCAGATGTGGATGGATATGAAATAGTGGATCAGGTGTTGATTAAGTAGTTGCGGAGAGAAAATTGAACTTATTGCTTGGGGCGCTTGCTACATGTTTCTCCACTTCTGTGATATATACGCCTTCAGTCTCCCCCAATTGTTCGGCTTCATTTTTCTGTTCTTGCCCTCGGGGCCCTTATGATTTGTGTTCAACGACTTTGCTTCGGTACAGCCAGCGTCTGAGACTTCGAATCGCGCGCGCTTGGTGGGGCATGGACGGTGAACGTTGACGTAGCTTGATAGTATGGGTGGTTGAAGAATTCGGACGCAGTGGCTTGTTGTTGCATGTTGTCAAATCGCCTCGTTGTCGCAAACAAAGAAGAAATCTCGCTCGCGCGATACTTTCACAAAGCGGACGGCTCTCTTTTCTAGATTTGAGGTCAAGCCCGCTTACAGAGTCGATATCGAGGTTGAGCTGCAGATAATAAGCATATGGGTCTTAGAACAAAGTAGCTGCTGCGCTACTATAAAAGATGCACGAGGGTTGGTAGGTGATATCAACTGGAACAATGGTTAAGCTACGTGTTGGAAGCCCGGCGGCGCCTTCCATAGTTTCCACAAGAGGATACCAGAACCAAACCTTTGCTGTAATGCAAAACACCACATCATGCAGCAACGCAAGTTTCTTTGAGGACGTTACTCACGGAATAGTCGCGCCTGTCGCCCATTCTGAATAATATTACAAGCTCACACTATAGTTACGTAAGAAACAGGAACTTGCAAATGCGATCTACAGTCGGCATGCTCCCAGCGCGCAAGGCTTATTTACAGGGCAAGGCTTGTGGAGAGTTAGACGCAAAGTTGTTGCGCGAGCCGTACCATTTCGTCGAATCTTAGACAGGTCTTCTGAGAATAAACCTTTGGTAGAAGGCAGAAGGCATAGCTCTATGAGATTCGTAGGGTTATGTGTGAGACGAAACGGTCGCTCGTCTTGAAAGCCGTGGATATGCACAAGGAAGCCGAGAAAAATAACAGTTTCCTTGCGAGCGGAGTACTTAATCGTGAGGCGACATGATGACGGTGCTGTAGGAATAGATGCGTATGCCCATGCGAGGATCTTGGTCACTATGAAGTCTTTTGTCATCATAAACTAATCATAAATGCAACTCACTACGAGACCGTGGCCCCACTGCAAGACTACAGAGGTAACCCACCCACCCGGGCTTTAATGACGTCGATTGTGGAGAGAGCCCTGACTCTTGTCGCGTTGCAGCAGCGCAAGCTCTCCAGCCCCGGCGTGTCCACACTACTCGTACCTATTTGAGAACCGCCCCTCCCAGCACAGATTGCCAACGCGTGGGTTAGGAAACCGACGACGTCGTGCGCACTGAGTTAGAGGCCTTGTGAAATGCGCAAGGATGACGGACTCGAAGGGAGGATGAGGTTGCGAAGACGAACGGGCACAAGAGGACGAGCGTGCAGTGTCGTGGAGAGGTAGGTGGGAAGATGCGCAGTGTATGTGTATGTGGGAGATGGGTGGTGATGGAATAGATCGAGCGAGGGTGGGGTGCCTTATATATTGTTGGGGGTTCGAATAGCCTCGTTTGCTCTCGCGGCTACTTCCCAAACAGGACTAGCCTCTTTGCTTAGTGCCTTGTCTTTCAGCTATACTGAGTAGAGCGAGGCCTTGGGCCTACTCTCACTGATACACATCGATTCTCCATATTTCCTGTTCCGATAAGCTGTGAGCCCTCGTAGTCCGACACCCTGTCTTCTAGAGAAGTCAGCAATCAAGCGCTGTCAAGCCTCAAAGGCCTCACCTCTTAATCTGGCCCAGATCAATCAAACCCTTAAAATATCACCAAGTCAAATTAATCAAGCTTTTCTTTGGTGTGGCTTGATTGACTTGATTGTTTACTTCTCTGCTTCTACGTTCTGTTTTCGAGCGAAGCGAAGCCATACCGAAGCGAGTCGACAGTATGAGGCGTAGAGGAAGCGTCGGAATGGTATATCACTCACCTATATCATCAATCTTATCGCCCCAGGGATCCTCTTTGGCTGCGACTATGACATGTTTGAGCAGGATATCCGAAATATCAGCGTTGCAATCGGCTAGGGGACTTCTTAATCTATCGGATAGTGTTATGAATGGTGCCTATAGGACCCCTCTCTCTCTATAACGTCCAAAGAGAGCTTTAGAGAGAGAGGCATCTCGAGTAAGACCAACCAGCACACATAGACCGGGATGATGTGTCTGCCTCGAAACAAATAGAAAGTTCCTTCCGGCGTGGCTGTGAACGTTTCAAGGCCTGCGAACCCAAATGGGGGCCATACCGTCAGCACAAAACATCATCCGTGCCGCGCAACTTCCAATTCGGAACAGCGACTGCTCGTCGTACCTAACAAAGATAATTATGTGGAGCTTCTTCCGGTGAAGTTATACGATGCAAAACTTGTGTAGAAGGAAGTTCGATGCCATCGGACGCTGATTCAAATGCTGATGCACTTTCATGGAGACTGTTGTTGCCTGATACACCGGCTCACGAGGCGCAGGTAATGCATAGATCTAAAAGGCCTCATATCACGTACGAGAAAGGCCTCATATCACGTACGAGATTTACGCCCCGCATGCGCATAGCACAAGTACTCCGCTCTCTGCCCCTACTCGAAAATGGCTTGAGCACAAATTTCCCATTCCCTAACGACCATGTTTAAGAAAGTGCAAGTCGACTTTAGGCGCTGTGCGTCCCTCCCATTCGCCATCTTCGTCACATCTCTTATTCTCATTCTCCTCGCTGTTGCAGAATTTCTCCTTCAGACCCAACTCGGACAAGCGTTTCGCAATCTAGCTGTCCAATATCCCAACTCCAGCCTCGCAGAATGGCGCTTCGTCAGCTTCAACCCCGACTTCATCGATGATGGAACCTCGATCTCGATATGCGCGGCCGCGACATTTGGTTTGATTGCGGGAGGGGTGGGGATTGCTTGGGCGGCGGTGAATTGGTGGAGGATTACACGGATAAGCGTACGTATGTCTTTTTTAAGGTTGAGTGGGTGATGGGTGTGATGTTATGGCCGTACTGATACGTTAGTGTGTAGATAAAGAGATTGGGGATTATGATGTGTATTATCTCAAGTGCAAACGCCATTCTTTCCATAGGCTTTATGATCTATATCAGCGTCTCAGAGGCAAAGGGCGCAATACCCGAGCAGTGGGACGACTTGAAGGATGGGGCGATCACCAGAGAATACTATGTATGCACTGCGCTTCCCTTTCTCTATCCGGATGCGGAGAGGTTGTTCGGTTTTCCGGCTTGCGACGTCGCTGTAGGTCTTCCAAGAAGTGGTCAGAGATCGTGGCTAATACTTGGATAGAAGGCTGGGAGGTACGAGCTCTTTGTCATTGTATGCGTATCGGCAGTACTGGCGGCTTTTTCGATAATACAGGTGCGCCAGAAGCGGAGGGAATGGAACATTGAAGAGCAAACGTGGGATCCAGAGAGAAGGCATGGAGAGAAGACGAAGATGTTCAGTAACGTAATGGCGCAGATGAAGACGAAGGACAAGGCCGCCAGTAATCCGCCGATATCGAACACACCTTGGGCCCAAAGTCCAGCGACGACACCAGTTGAGAAGCCGGCGGCGGCTGTCAGAGCGCAAAGATCATCGCTGTATGGCTACTACCAGCCTTTGTGAGCGCAACATATGAACACGTAGTACAAATTAACATTTTTCCTATCTATGTCGATTAAGGGAGAGGATCTTGGAGCTCCACAGTCATTTTGCGGCCGGCTGGACGAGAGTATTGCCTTGCGCACGGTCAGTGAGCAGCTCAAAAAGCGTGCGAGACGAAACGCACCTCCATCAGGGAACAAGATCTGCTCATTGTAAAACACGCCGCCGGGGCCAGCGAGGAACAGAATTGACGCGGCCATGTCGAAGTCATTTCCAGGACGACCTACAAATGTCAGCGGAGTACTTGATAGAAGTGGAGATTACCAACCGGCAGGATTCGACATGCCCTTGTCGATGACAGACTTGTTGTCGTCGCCGGATTCACCAGTGGTCATCTAAGACACTCAGCATCGTATGAAAGAGAAGGATTAATAGGCTGATACCTCGGATGGAAATACGCCCGGAGCGATGCAATTCACCCGGACCTTGGTCTCCGCAAAGACCGTCGCAAGCATGCGTGTCAAGTGTGTGGCAGCAGCTTTGCTCGAAGCATAAGCAAATTGGCCAGCGCTGTTCCCTTTCATGAAGCCGCTGATGGAAGTTACATTGACGACGCTCGATGTATAACCCGGAGTCACTTCGCGGCCTTTGGCGAGCAGAGGCAGGAATACGATCGACATATAGTACACGCCAGCGACATTGGTCTTGAACGTGTCGGCCCAGCTCTCTGGTGGAGATTTCCAGAAGTGGTCTGCGATGGCTTTGGCATCTTCCATGTCGGGCTGACCTGCTGTTGAATATTTCGTTCTTTCAAGTGGTCAGTATACCAGTAGCCGTATATATACAATTATAACTTACGCATCGTCCCGTGCAATACCCGCGTTGTTGACGAGCAGTTGGATCCCATTCGGTTCTTTTTCGCACATCTCATCGTACAAACGCTTGATATCGTCCTTATCACTCACATCGCTCTGAAGCGGGATGATCGTCCCGGGTCCGAAGCTGTACAGCTTATCCGTCTTCTTCAGCACTTCATCGCGGCGAGATGTGATATAAACCTTCGCCCCATTTGCGACGAGCGCTTATGTGATCATCAGCCCAATACCAGTTCCCCCCCCCCCCCCCCCGTGACAAGGGCGGTGACGTGGGAAACATCGAAGAGCTTGGAGCCCGTGAGTTGCTCGTTGTTTGCCTTGCCGGAGCCCATGTTGCGGATGAAGGTATATGGAATGGTGGTTTAGGTGCTTGGTGAAGTAGTGTGTTTGAAAATGAGGGGACTTTGCGTGTGAAGAGATGGAGCATGGTTGGATAGGGGATGGACAAATTAAAGAGGTGCAAAGGAAAGGGTGAAGCATAGTGTCAACATAATGACATCGTTTTGACCGAGAGACCATTTGCGCTCCCAGGCACACCTAAAGCAAGTACAACCAATACTAGCTCTCGATAGAAGAATAATTACTTCGCTGTCCTTCACTCTTTAAGCTTCTATTATATTGCGACTGTAATGGGTCTAAACAATTACCCCCGTGTGGCCAATGGCGGAATGTCCACAAATTGATCTTCCGGTGAAGCCAATATTCTTAAAAAGAACTTTATGAGACATATGCACCGATCGAAGGCTCACAAAGAGTCGTGAAAGAAGGAATGTAGACGGATGTCTGATGTACTATAGGCACGTGGTAGGCATGGATGAGTAAAAGCCGATCCATCGCCGAGTCAGATCCGAGCTTAGCCCCGCAAATACTGAATGCGATAGCCCTCACCACACATTTCTGCACCCAGCTCCTTCCATACCAACAGTCACACCAGTGCATGTATACCTTGTACATACACCCTTCAGTAATACCATTTCCCGCTCCATCAGCATCAGCATCACGCGATGCTGTCGTTTGTCAGCCCGCAGGAGCTCATTGGGCGGAAGCTAGATTACTAACCTCGGGAATACTGAATGGCATCATCGCCACGCATGAAGGGCCTATGTCATAGCCAACAAGCCTCTGCAAAGATTATGCTCTTTCTTGAAGATTTATAATCTTTCTACGGTATATATACGCTTCGAATGCGCTCCCAGAACAAACATCGCAACTCACTCTTCAAGCGATTGACTTGAGCTAGTACAAACCATCAATCCACCATACCAAACTGACCCTACAATACTCAAGCCCACCATACAATTTCGCGATGACGAGTACCGTCACCCAACCCACACCCGCCCACCACCTCAACAACAACGCGCCCAACGTTTCCACCTCCAAATCCGACGATGTAAACTTTCAAGGCCTCCCCATCCCCCGCGGCCCCGTAACCGCCTCCCTTTCCTTTTACAAGCCGCCCGAAGACGGCTCTAAACCCTACAACTATGTTGAGGTCCCCACCGACGGCCGACCACAACGAAACTTCGGCGAAGCATGGCACGACGTTGTAATTGACGACCTCCGCGGCCAGGAGCAAAAGTTCACACTGGATAACAACGCCTTCGACACAATTCAAGGGGTGCCATCAGAGGAGCACGAATTCGTGGACGACGCGAAGATTCGGGACGTGTATTATCCTGAGGTGGAGAAGCTGTTGTTGCAGACAGTGCAGGGCGCCACTCGAGTGCTGCTATTTGATCACACGGTCAGAAGATCGCATCCAGACGCGAATCGGGCGCCCGTCACCCGCGTCCACATTGATCAAACTCCTTCGTCGGCTGCTGCCCGTGTAAAGCACCACCTCCCCGACGAAGCGGATAAGCTCCTTCAAGGTCGATACCGTATTATTAATGTATGGCGACCTCTCAACGGCCCGGTAATGGCGCATCCCTTAGCTGTAGCGGATTCAGCCCATGTCCGCGATGAAGACCTTGTCGGGGTAGAACATCGTTATCCAGACCGGACTGGCGAAACAGCTGGTGTGCGATATAATCCGGGACAGAAGTGGTACTATTGGTCTGGTATGACGAATACGGACCGTCTGCTGTTGAAGTGTTATGATAGTGATGAGGTTGTGGGCAGGTGGGGGCGCGTGCCGCATACGGCTTTCGTGGACCCGCGCACGCCGGAAGGCCGTGTTGGGAGGGAGAGTATTGAGGTGAGGGCTTTGGTGTTTGGGTAGGGTCTTAGGCAGCTGTTTTGTTTATTAGCGAGTGTGTATTATTCTCAATCATTGAGCGGAATGGATAGATCTTATTTGCATAGATGTGTCATTTTGCATGGTGACTCCACGCTTGCATGACTCAGCCTCATCAAACCCCATAGTCATAATATGCCACCACCAGCTCGCATCGTACTGTGGTAGTGCAAATCCCACGCAAAGTACACCTTCATCCTTCACGTTCCTCGAGCCAAATATTCTGTATTAAGAGACTGGCTGCGCTACAACTATACACATCGCAATCATGTTCAAAGGCACCAATTCCAAGTACCAGACCTTGGAGTCACATCTCAATACGACTGTTTGTATGGTGACATCTCCCTAGTGGTAACAAATGTCGGGAAATAAGGCCAACAACCATACTCCACAAACCTCGTCCAAGGGTGATTTAGTTCCTGATACTGCCCCTAATTATTAAATTTTAGGGGTGCTGCGAGTTCCAATAGCATATTTCCCGAGTTTCTTCTCCGCAAGAGCATCTCTGCAATCTGGTCAGGTACACGTTGCGACTACTCAAAGTATGAGTTAACTGCCTTCATGCTGACTCACTACAAGCTTATACTCCCACAAGAGCAGATGAATCACAGAATACCATCACTACCTATAAATTCAACGCATAGATCTCACAAACCCTCCCTCCACAATCTTTCAACACACGAATTATACAGAACAAATCCCCAGCAACAAGGAAAACCGCTCTTCCAAACACACCAAACAAACCGAAACCTCCTACCACCAAGTCCAGAACAACAGCCACCAAAATGACCAGACCCGCCCTCCGCAGCGACATATACAATGCCTTCAAAAAAATCGGCGACGCCCACCAAACCATTGGCAAGATCTTCCTCGACCGCGTGCGCTGGGACTGGCAGGACATCGCCTACTTGCACCATGGACGTAGCTAAAAAGTAACAGTCGGGTTCAAATGGATCCCCAACTCAGGCTATATCTTAAATCCTCCGTCTATACTGGATTTAAGAAGGGGGCAGGCGGATGATCATATCTTGCAGCGGCTTTTGGTGTGGGCGCTGATGGTGGAGCTTCCGGATGATTTGGTGAAGGAGTTTGAGTGGGAGGTGCCAAGAACGGGGCTTTGGGTTAGGGTGATGTTTGAGAGGCTTTGCGGGGGAGAGGGGATGGGGAGGATGGTACCCTGGGTTGGTGGAATAGGCATTGTGGAGTCGGCGTTGTGGTGTTGGTTTGACGAACTTGCTAGTTTCGAGTATTCCTTTGAGTAATTTGCAGATCATTTATGTAGCTATATAATGCAGTCCTGTTATCTAAGCATTATAAGGAGACTCGTCTCTAACTATGTATACCTGCCCGACTAACACCGCACACCCAACTACCATACTGATAGCAATGATGGGCAGGTTGTATCTCGCAAAGTCCCGACTGCGTACATGGATGTATTTCCTCCGTAGGATGTCGCGCCAAAGA
Organism: Byssothecium circinans; assembly: GCA_010015675.1. Classification (NCBI taxonomy): domain Eukaryota; kingdom Fungi; phylum Ascomycota; class Dothideomycetes; order Pleosporales; family Massarinaceae; genus Byssothecium; species Byssothecium circinans. Next base: position 1,088,688 of record ML976979.1, on the reverse strand, counting down.
AGACCTGCTAGCGAGGCGCTGAATGCGATACTGAAGGCACCGTAGTTCACACCAATTACCATGCTATACACCTAAGTAAGGGTCACAAAGTCAACAAAGCTCATCCAAAGTGATATCAGGGCGCTTCGTCTTGGCTTTAAGACAGGAAAGTCCAAAGCTTTAGAGCCACGTGAAGTGTATAGTACTTTGTAACTGGGGGTTTACTCACAGTCGCCCAAAACGTGCGGTTTGAGATATGAGTTCCGTTCATGGTGTGGATGTCTTGCCACGCTTGGATGACGCGTGAGAGAAGGATAGAGGTCCCGATGTTCGTGCCAGCAAACTAGTGGTATCTTAGTGAGATGTACGTGGTTGATAATGCGGGAGCTTACGTTACAGAGTATCACTGATAAGAAACCCATCCCACCGACTGCGCCAATTGTTCCCGTCTTCTTGACCCAAGCATCCCATCCATAGGCAAACAAAGGTACCCATCCTTTCGTGACGAGGGCTTGAACCAGGATGAACATGCAAAAGGCGAAGGGGACGAGAGCAATCGGTAAGTGAGCCAGTACGGTGGCGGCAGTAGGAAAGGTGATGTGAAACCATTTCCATCCATTTGAAATATAATCCGTAAGAGTGCACGGCTGCTGATTCACCTCGACCGCCGGCTCATTTGTTGGTGGACTTGTTGTTCGCTGGCGTGAATGTTTCTCTTCTTCATCTGACGACACCATCCGATTGCCGGTCCGGTGTTCTCTAGCTATGCGTCGCGATTCGTGCCTGTTCATCCAACCCCAAGCAAGATCAAAACAAAACGTGATAACAGCGGCTGGTGCTGTGATCCAAAAAGCGTGAATTTTGTGGCTATTTTGGGTGACTGCATTGACCACAAGAAGAGTTACTAAAGTAGCAGCAAGAATTATAGATGCCACACTACCACCCACTTTGTCAAGGTAGGGATTGATGAGTTCGTCGAGAGGTAGTATCTTCTCTGGTTCATCATCTGCACCCGCTCCAGGGGCGCTGATAGCGGCCGGGATGTTTGGGTTGGTCGGTTTTCTTTCTCTTGCCTCCTCCGGAAGTTCGTGCATATCGATATGCTTAGGGATGAGGGTATCATTTCGGAAGACGAGATACAATAAGGCAGGGAAGAGAGCGATACCGGTGACAATCGTCGGGACGATAACGTTGGCGGAGTAGTTGATGAATTTGATGCTGAATGCACCAGCAACCACCAGGTTCGTGGGGTTCGAAGAAACGAGAATTGCCGAGGCAATGTTTGCCACTGCAAACTGGCTATAAATCCAAGCACGTGGGTGGGCGATATTGGAAGAAACACGGGTTATGTATGCTAATAGTGGTGTACCCGAGAGAATGATTGGATCATTTCCGATGGCGGCTGTCAGGACAAAGAAAAAGGTGTACAGCGATAGATACAGACGATGACCAGCGTTGCCGCCCGACTGCAGCACTCGATAGGCCATATAGCGAATCAGGCCCGAAGCATCAATTGAGATGGCGATATAGGCGAGTGAGAGGAAAAACGCCATGATGTCGTACGGCGAGATGCTGCTTGATCCAATGGTCCCGTCGTGGACTTCGCGGTGTCCGATTGCCTGGATGGCTAGGAGGAAGAGGTCGGCCATTAAAGGCGCTGTGACTGAGTTCATGGGAAATTGGATCCACACGAATGGGCTGTGCTCCTGTGCATGGCGACGTAGTCGAGCGATACGAAGAGTGGCCAATGACTTTGAGACGGCGCGCAGGAGCACCTTCGGGACAAGAATAGGTATCGTGAAGGGGCATAGCACGATTATGTCTTCAGGGTTAGCTCTGGAATAGGAATGTTGATTTTGTAGACTTACTCGTTAGTATGAAAACGACCAGTGTTATAATGGGCTTCCAGTCCTTGACCTGCGATGTGTTTAAGTGCGCCTTCAGTCGTTGATATTCTTCGGGAGAAACCGATGCCATCTTTCTCAGATGTCATTCGCAGATCAGTGAATTTGGGAAGAGCGCAAAGCCGACGTTATCGAGCGCAGTGAAGCATCTCCGTCATGTGGCTGTGCGACATGATGCGCTCACTCTTATTTTTCTGGATCTCGTCCTATAACTTTAGTGTAGATTCTTCAACGGGGCATTATTTGTACTGTGCGCCAAGTGTGGAAGGAACGTGGATGAAGTTCACGGACTGATTGGACGGGGACTGCGCCGTATGTGCATGAACAAGAAGACTGGTATCTGGAGACCAAGAACTTGGCTGCTGAAGCGAGTCTTGACGTTGAGCCCGACTGTATAAGCTTGAACCGATGACGTAATTGGAACTAGCACGACGCCAACGAGACGGCGCCACGCGGTTGAAAGAATTCCCCGCACACATAATACTCTCTCACTAAAAACTACCTACGATAACTAACGCGTTAATTACTCTCTACTTTAACAAAACATAGAATTGTAAAGCTAGGCCTGCTCTATTACGTAGGAGTAAGAAGAGGTTAAAAGGGCTTCTTTGGGTGTAGGTAAATGTAAGGTAAAGTTTTTTAGTGTGCGGCGAATTGTTTCAATCGCGTTGGCGCCTCCCTCTGAAGCCCATAACACCAAGTTGAATAGAATCCTGATGCTTACCCCCTCCCACAACAGATCGGGCCTGAATAAGCATCCATGGCTTTGGCGCCTTGCACTGTTTACTCTACCGCACTTGAACAAAGACGTCCATCACGTTATCTCTAGAGTCACGGATCTCCATGGCATTCTACGCTTGCTTACAGACGGTATCGGAACCCATATGTCTTCCAATCGGTAACGTCCTCATAATCCTCGGACCTCAGCTGCACTCCATCCATCGCCTCGGTAACATTTCCTCTAGCACTTGTATCGACAATTTTACCACCTCCTACTGCGCCTGCAGTCCCCGAGCTTCCTACAATACCCTCATCGCTGTCCCGCTTTTTGTTAATGAACTGCAAATACAGCCTCAGAGTGATAGAGAGCAGGACGACGAGAGCGTAACAGATCATGATCGCCCTAAATGCAGTCCAATAATGAGGGGCCTCAGATTCCTTGAACAGTTGGGGCCCGGCGACGTTGCCCGCACAGTATGCGATGAAAATCAAAGCTGTCATAGTCATCTTTTTGGTCACTCCACGGAAGTTGGTCTGGACAAGAGCGAGCAGCAGAGGGAGAGCCGAGGACCCCGTCGAGAGCAGGAAGTAGCCAAACAAGCTGACACCGTGTGGGATCGAAGAACGCGACACAATGAGCGCGCTACCCACTACCGGTGGGAGAACAACAAGAGCTGCGAGTATGCAGTTGAGCTGTCGAAATCTCCCAGCCAGATACCCAGTCCCCGCAATCGACCCTGCCGCAATCAACGAGTACGGTATATTGATCAACGTGCTTTCAAGGCTTGAGAAGCCAAAGCTCTTTATCACAAGGTTTGCAAAGTTCTGTGTGCCCCCGTTGGGTATCTGGCAAAGCAGCGCAAGGACAAAGATCAACCATGTTTTCGGGTCGATGAAGCATTCGCGCATCTGCGCCCATTTCCACGTTGTCTTGTCAGTGTATCCCGTGCCGGCGATAACCACGCGGTCGATAGCCCATTGGCGCTCTTCTTCGGTGAGGAATTTGGCGGTCGAGATCTTGTCTGGTAGGCAAAAGAAGATGATGAAACCCCACAGGAAGGTGAGGATGCCGAGGATAATGTACATCCAGCGCCATGGATGCACGTGATCCTGAATGTGGCCGATGCCGTATGCGAGAAGAGATGCTACGATCCCGCCGACGCTGTTCCCTGCGAACCAGATTCCGGTGCGAGTTGGGACTTCATCGCGCGTGTACCAAGTGGTCGTGATAAACATTAATGCAGGCGAGGTGGTAGACTCTGCGACACCTAGCAGGAACCGAACAGTGATCAAGCCGCCATAGTTCGTACATGCTGCCGTGAGTGCCACCACAGCCCCCCAGAACAGCGTATTGGCAGTGACGTATTTTGCAACCGGTAGTCGTGCAATGAGGAGCGTGGTCGGGTAGGTCCAAAATAAGTAGCCAAAGTAAAAGACCGAGGAGACCCAGGAGTAGTTTTGGCCGGCCAGATGGGTATCATTCTTCAGTCCAAAGACACTAGCAGAGGAGAGGATCGTCTTGTCCATGAAGTTGAGGAGGTAAGTGAAGAAGAGGATGGGCATGATGGTGTAGTCGATCTTGCGAATGATGCGACGCTCATCGATCTCAGACCTTGGGGTGGCATTGTCGGTGGAGACAGGCTGTGACTGATCAGAGTCTGCCATAGTGTTTTCGGGGGAGGATATCAATGCAAGGAGAGCAATGCGAGAGGAGCCTCGTTACATATCTCCTGAACGTGCCGACGTCGGCGTGATAAAGATAGCGAAGTTACATTCAGTTCAAAAGTGGGATAGTCGTTGCGTCCGTTATCGATAAGGAGGTGTCATCAACGAGTTGATCTTTCGCACAAAGCCTGACGAACCTCAACGATGTCTGCATTTTTCATCGCGACGGATATCTACCTGGCTGGCGAAATTCTGTGCGAAAATGAGGACAAGACCGAGGACTGAGGCTAGAAGCCACGAACACCTGGGGTTCACGATGCTGATTGGCCCGCTGCCCGTATTTACAGCCACACGGCCTGCGCCCCATCGTCAGCTCTTGATGCCGCTAATTTCTCTCTCTATACTTCAGCCTGCTGTCGCCCCATCCTCGCTGGGGCGATGTCAGCTTCCTTTTGTTCCTGTCATGCTGCCCAATTGACGCGATGCATAGAGTGCGGGAGTCACCATCGAGACCGCGGTCGCTCTCCCGCCCAACCCCCAAAGAAGTCTTGAAGAATGACCGCGACCGCCTCAACCTTCAGGACCTATACGAAGCCTATCTCGTCTTTTGCGAGAACGGATCACATCGAATTGCGTGGAGGAACTTGGCCGTACTCCTCACGGTCTACCTGTGCGCATATTTTCCTCACAAGGATGGTGTACTGGTCGTGACTTCGGACCCCACTCGCGCACCTCGCATTCGCTACATCACCAATTTGGACATCCCGCAGCTTGGATACCTCACGAAAGATGTGCTTTGGGTCCTTTTTCGCTTTGCTGGCTTCATTCCCACCGATGATGAGGTTTTACTCTGTCGGACTCGCTCTCCAGTTATGACCCGTGACTATCTCCTTATCCTGTCTTTCCACAGCCTCCAACTCCTGCTCGCCGAGATCACGAATGAACTCAATCAGAGAACCCTGCTCAACGCGTTTCGGCACAACAAATCGATTGGAAGTTTGTCGCCTCCATGGAGCCCTTGCAATGGCACAAATCTAGGCATCCTACGCTTTGTGGACGTTGAGCTCTCGCCCGACGATGTTACTCTTCTTCTTCGATTCAGGGTCAAGGAGCAGCCATCACCAAAAGCCCCTGAAGCTCCTCCGGAAACGATATTTGACTTACCTAAGAAACTTCTGAGAAGAGCCTTGAGCGTTGGGTCAGGAACTTCATCCAAGGGCAACCGTGCCAAGTCTCATAGGAACAGTTTTCTCGGTGACATCGACCCAAAGCTTGTTTCAGCAGCATATACTACAAATAAGCCTAATTTGGGAAGACGGAGCACCACTGACTTCTCTATCACCGTCCCGAAAGCGTTACGAACTCCCACTGCGAAGCCAGTACCCGGACCGATAGTAGCATCAACGAATCCTTTCAACTTTTTTCCAGCCCCCAGTCGCACACTCACCAGCATCACGGAAGAGTCTACTGGAGATGGGCAAACTCTGGTGGAGGATGAAGGCTGGTTCAGCTCGGATAGTGAGGAAACGTCTCAGAGCATCGACACCTCATTCGACTTTCTCGAAAACGAGACTCAGTCAAAGCAGACGTCCAAGCGTAACTCTCTCGAGCCGGCTAGCGCAATAAGACTAGTAGATGACAGAGCCTCACTCGATTCCACCGCGACAAAGAGCATCAAGTCGGGATTGTCTAGTCACCAATCTTTTATCACGGCGCGCACACAGATTACGATAGTGCGCGAGAGCAGTCGTACGAGCAAGCGTACTAGTATTGACACTTTTGTGTCTCTGACGACCCCCTCTGCCGATCCACTGAACAACAGTGCCTACAAAAGCTTACTCAACGAGTATGATCTGATTCCAGATACTTCTATCGAGACAAACTGGTCTGACCGAGGGCAACATGTGGAATTCGAGGATCGTGCCGATGTTCCCCTTCAACTCGAGAAAGTGCTCGGAAGAACACGTAACGCGTTGGTGGAGAGTGTGCGATGTAAACGTGTCCGCTTAGTGAGGAAAACGATGCGATGCACTAAATGGAGTGGTCTAAAACGCGAAGACGCTCTTCGCGAGGTACAGCATCTTTATAGGCTTCAACACTCCCACATTGTTCGACTCGTTGGCACATATGTCATTGGAGCGGAGTTGTCAATCCTCACGTACCCTTGTGCGGAGTGGAATTTGGAGCAGTTCATGGAGCTGACACGCACTATGGACGATTCTGCCGGGCAATCCGCATCGCTCCGTCGATTCTTCACTTGTTTGGCCAAGGTTCTCGACTTCATGCACTCATACCCACTCAAGCATATGGACATCAAGCCCCAAAACCTCCTCGTCCGCGATGTGAGGAACTCAAATGTACACGACACGAACCCTTACAAGATATACTTCACTGATTTCGGGATATCACGATCTTACGAGTCGATTGAGCAATGCGAGACTGAGACACCTACTTCCTTCACGCGCACATATGCTGCCCTGGAGGTGGTTCTACAAGAGGCTCGAGATCTGTCAGCAGATATATTCTCTCTAGGATGTGTTTTTGTTGAAATGCTCGCGACTATCCTTGATGCCGAACCTTGTAGAGGGGAAGTGGCTGGAGCACCACTTTGGGAAACTCTTCGCACTGTTCGGCAAAGACCCGAGGGGGGACTCCGCCCTTACCATGCGACCACCGAACAGATTCGCATATGGCTCGAGCAACTCCCGATACATGAGCCCGAGCTGGGTGCAGTTCGAACATGGACCATGCAAATGCTACAGACCGACGCAAGAAAACGACCAGCCGTCCGACAAATCGCCGATGACCCCCATCTACCTTTCCCTTGCCAGAGCTGCACCATGCGTAGTGGTCCCGAGGATTTCGAAGCTGCTGGACCGCTCACACCATGCCCAACCCCGCACATTCCTGTATCAATCATTGAAGTGCCGAACCCCCCATCAAAGGTCTTGAGTGCGGTTTGAGATTTCACTTTATGGTGTAAGAGTTCACTATGCAGGGGTCAGCTTTATTCGCCAACTTCATTCGCCGAACGACTCTACCCATATTAGGACCGGTAAATCTGTCGCCCTACACATGATCTGCACCCCACAATCCAGGGCATTAGTAGACCAGTGTAAGGACCAACTGCTGATAATTGAGCGTTATCTCAACCGACGTTCAAGTGAGCTGTTCACTCGACACTTCAACTTCGCTGTCTGCCACCATCATTGCCAAAATGCACAATTTACTTCACCTCGTTTCCATTGCTGGGTACGCAACTGCGGCGCTGCATCATCTGTATGTCGGAGAGAATGAGGGCAATTTCATACACGTTTTGGAGCTCGACGATGCGGCCCGCACGCCCTATGAAATGGGAATGGTTCCAGCAGGCGCCTCGCCATCACTGGCATTAGACGTACGCCTGACCACCTTTAACGCATACATCCACTGAGATTGACTTTATATAGCACTCGAAAAAGTATCTATTCGGCAGCAGAGCGCAGGATGGAATGTTGACAAGATATGCGGTGCAGTCAGATTACTCATTGAAAACTGAAGGCACTGCAAAAATACCAGCTTCATGTACGCCACAGATAGTCTTTCGCTCATACTTCAACTCACACTTCGGGCAGGTAATACAACCAAATTCAGCTCCATCCACGTCACTTCCAGTCCTCTGGCCCCCTTTTCAATCTTCGGCTCGGCATCCACTGGCACATGCAGTACCCTGTTTTCCAGCTCTCTTATTGGCTTTAGACTCCTGCGCTCCAAGGATATCGCCGGCGACGTCCGCTCACTGGCCTGGTCCCCTAACGGCCGACACCTGCACGCTCTTGACTCACGTTCTTCCTCGTCGCCGGCAACCTCCATCTTCAACTTTTACATCTCCGAGGATGCGAACCTCAACGACCAAAACGGTACCGACATTCTCGCAAACGTCACAGGCGCTTCGGAGATGGTCACGCATCCTACAGCGAACATTGTTTATGTGGTGCTGAAGGATACCAACGAACTAGTCACTATTCCGCTGGAGGAACACAAGGGCGCAGGTGATGCCACATCGACGCCCAAACGCTTCAATATCCTACCCAGCACCATTGACGCCACGCAGTTCACGACCATCGCTTTGACCATCTCCTCCTCCAAGACTTCTCTATGGACGCTCTCGCAATCCTCCGTACAAGCCATCATTTCAGTCTTCAGTCTCGATCCCAAGACCGGCGAAGTCATCACCTCCGTAGCGCGCGCGGCGTGGACTGGCGCCGGCGGGCTCGGACATGCACATCTTGCGCCAGCGCCGTTTACCGGGGGTGACCTGATTGCCGTGACGAATTCGCCGATTGGTATAGTAGCGTTTTTGGGCTTGGATGTGAGTGCCAAGGCGATGGGGAAGGGAGAACAGGATGTTGTGAATGTTGATGGTGATGGGTTTTTGGAAGAGATCTGGACGTTGGGAACGAAGGATCAGAAAGCTGGAGTGGATGGGGGTGCCGACGTGCTGGCCGTTAAGTTGAAAAGTTATGGGAGGATTGACTTGGGTATGGATGCTTTGGGGGAGGGTGTGTGGGTGGACTAGGGCTAGGCATGGTCGGGGGAGTCGGAGTGCTCTAGGCACTTGGGTCTGCTAGCTGGTGTTGAGATCTCGCCACTGCACGGCATGATGGACGATAGTTGACATATCTACGGAACAACACAAGTTGCTTGTCGAGGTGTTATATAACCGTGATCGTGCATAGTAATACGAAAGAGTACCTCGTATACAGGACTTGCGTGTAATTCCCGCTTGTAGTAGTTTGTATTACCGCAAAATTCTAGCAACAATATCCTCTTATAAAATCTATGCAAGACGCCTCCAGACTTCCAACACGTATCCTAACCCTTCCTCTAGATGACTTCCTCTCAAGTCCCAGAAAGTATTCACCCACCTCTCGTTGTGGGAGCCACTTCTCCAGCAAAAAGTGACACACTTACAGAAACCATGGATCCTGCTAGTTCTAGCCTAGTATACTCTCAGCAATCCCTCCAGGCTACCAGATCCACAGCTCTGTCGACCCATGGTATTCGGTCATTTTCATAACTGAGCACAGTTTTGCTCTACCCATCAGCATCGGAATATACTCTACGCCCAAACCAGCCCACGTTGCCATGCTTTCATTATCTGTTAAGTCCACTTCACTTAGTGACCGCCCTGACTTGAAGTGTGCATTTCTGCTACAATATCGGGCAGGTGAACGTTTCCGCCAACAAAAGGTTATCCCTCTCATCTTCTTACGTCAGCGAAAGTTTAAAGCCAATATCTATATGGTCATCAACGAAGCCAGCGGGTGTAAACACACTTGCATCCTTCCGTGCTCAATTTCCCGCCAACTTCAAGGTTCCCTTGGCGAACGATGACCTCGTATCTTTGAATATGTTTCGATCAGTGAACTATGGCCATGTTTTGGGTGTTCAGCGGATCTAAAGGTATCAGAGAGTGCACGGTGATGCCCACGCCTCGCGGTACCCAGGTAGCAAAATCTCAGGAAATAAGCCAACAATTGCACACAGTAAACTTATGCAAAGGTGATTCAGCCGCTTATCCTCCCCCTCATTGTTGGCTTCTACTTGTAATGTGACTATTGATAGCTCATTTCCCGAGTGTATCTTTCCGCGAGAACGCACGTCTTTGGGTTGGAATACCTACATTTATCATCCTTGGAGAACATGAAAACCAACGATGCCGCCCTCCAACGCGCGCTCTTCCCCCTCACCTCCGCCGTGGAGGGCTGTTCACGCACACAAGGGTGAGCATTTAGTCGGTCAAGAACACTCATTTGCGCAATGGTTACATGGAGGCACTTGCTCGTTCGTGCTACGACGCCTCCGCATTTCATCCGCCTTGGATTTTCTACTACCTTGGTGTGAGGGGTTGCTGGAACGTATTAACAATCGAGTCTCTGACTGGGCTGGCCCTCGCGGTAGCAAAATCGCATGAAATAAGCCATCAACCATACTCCGTAAAACTGATCTAAACGTGATTTAGTTCTGTATACCTCGTCCAATTTTTGGTCTTTATTAGGGATGTGAATTTTGATAGCTTATTTTCCGAGATTATTTTTCCACGAGAGGGCGGGTTGGACGGGCTTGCCTAAGAATAGAACCCCATAGACGGCACACTGAAAATCAGCTTATTGCCGAGAGGGTGGAGGAAGGATCAAGGCCCGTCTAGTGTAAGCGTTGTAGAAATGTTAGTTGGGGCAGTAGACCGGACTTTTTCGCAACCACTCCGCCAAGGCTATGGCATACGAACAATATAGGGCGTGTCGACTCCTAATATCAGTGGTGAGAATGCGAGAGGCATTTATACTTCATCCGTCCTTCGTTCCTGTGCTAGATCAAAAAGTAGCTGTAGAGAAATGTCGGTAAGGTCCTGTTGGTCGGTGAAGCAGCGGAATCCCGAGGTCTGGCATCGTAGCCACACGTTGATGCGGGTGCGCGGAAGCTCTTCAGGTGAAAGATCTTTAAGCCACATTACTCCAGTCTGCCTATGCGTCCACAATTGGAAGGCATGGCCATTAAGTCTATGTATTGCGACCAAGCTAAGTTGATGTCGTTCTTTCTGATGTTACAGTGAGGGCACTCCCACTCGCTCAGAATCTATCACCTCGGGAGCTTTTGGTTGGTATAAAATACCGATACCTTGAAGGATTCGATGGCTCATGGTCCATAAGCGGACGTGAGTGCCTTAACTAACACCAGTCCAACGTTCTTGATAATTGTTTCTTGGCAGGAGACAAGCGTGGAAAGGCGAAAGATTCAAAGTATGTTGGGGAAAATCTACAAAATCTCGGCTGCCACTACACTGTACTTTCATCGCTTGAAGTAATATTCGTTGAGTAAAAGCTAAGTGTGCCAGGCATTCGTAGTACAATAGCACACCATACCGTGATCAAGGGGCTGCCGCATCGTGCAGAGATATTGGTAACTACGACAATCCAGTAAGGATCGATTACACAACACAAAATAGTCCTCGCCCGCCATGCTAAGCCACTAAGGCACCTCAGCTACAGTAGCTGATAACGCAGGTTTGAAAAATGAAAAATTGGTTTGTCGTACAGTGAATTAGGTACCTTAGCGGCTGTGCTACCATGAATTCCTAGGCCGGGTGATGCGAGAATTAGTCTTCAGGTTTGGCATCATATATGGCATAGAGATGGAATTTTAGGCCGACACAATAGAGATATGGAACGGCTAGCGAGTGGACCTTCAAATTACATAGAGAATGACTTCCATTGATCACATACAGAGTCTCATCAAATTACTACTATGCGTCCGTTGGATTTATTCAATCTTACCATGTTGGAGAATAAGAGTCCTGTATCTTCAGAAAGATTTGTCCACACCTAATCATCCCTAAGGTACACTTATATCCTACCTTTTCTGCTACACGAGAGAACGCGTACATCTCCTGCATTGGTAATCACAAGCATCACTCCTCTAGAGCTAGCCAACCACTCAACCATAACGCTCATTTTTTCTATTTGAGCGAAAATCATTCCTTGGTATACGAAGGAACCGTGGAGCAACTGGTACGGACAGTTGCCCATGCAGTGAAGTCCCGCGCCAAAAGTCCCGTCTAGCTTTCCGCTGTTGGGATCTGGTAAAGTTTTGCATTGATGATGTTCTATTACTACATCAAGGCCATGGATAATTCCTCCTGATCAGGGCACATCGCCAGCTAATGGTACTTTATTCGAATCCATGAACACAGTTCCAATCTTGTTACACTGACAATCCCTTATAATCGCAAACATCGGCCCAACGGCAGCATCAAAATCAGCAGCTTGCCTGTCTGCTGCAAAATCCTTTGACGAGTACATCATGATGGAGTTCATATCGAAGGGCGCCGATTGATCAATCAAATGGGGATCCTCCACCCCCCCTAGCATCTCATTGTCAGGGACTATAAGTTGATCTGTTGGTGTACCGTACCTCAGAGCAAAGACTTCGTCCTGTTCGTGCCGATGTCTTGCATCATTGGGTCAGTATCCTTCTGCTATGGCTTTATTTAGAGCGTTTTGGTAACCTCGAATAGCTTGGAAATGAACCTCGACAAAATAATTACCCGTGTCATGTTACTGATGGGGATGGATAGAGTCGGGAGTATTCAACGGACGGTGGGAGCGTTGCTGTTCATGGGCAACTTCTGTAATTCCTTCAGCTTGCGGAGATCGCCGTCCAAAAGCATCAACGAATATTTATGTCACGTGATCGCACACCGGCAGGTGGTGGTTCACGACGGATACACGCAACACAAACAGCGAGAAATTCCTACAGACCGTCGTTTATCCCTCCGTGTGTTGAAACAATGCTCCGAGTGAGTGGGAGAAAGTGATTGATTGAGGTGATCGAGCAGCAACTACTGAGGAAAACTATACAAGGTGACGGTCATGTGATAGTCATGTGATATAATCACATGACCGTTTCCCATGTTGAAACACCGTGTCGATTTGGTGGCCGTAGGTCGTCGTTGACCCCATGGTAAGGACGCACACGCAAAGCCCACGATCTCACCGAAACAACTCTCTGCCCGCAACACGCGACGCGACAATGGAGCCCAGATTTTAGCTCAACAGTGATAGGCTTGTTAGTCAGCCCAACGCCCTTCTGAGCAACGTCGGCTGAAGATTGGAGGCGAAGGCGGGGTAAATAAACGCTGACTGCAGGCGCTTGCGGCCATGCCCGATCTTGGACCCAAACCGGGTTTGACACAACCCACATCACAACCAATTCGTTGCATTGCTCCACCCTTAAGTCGCCCTGCACTGTACCTCTCGTCCGCGGATACCGAAACGTTTCATACAAGCACGTGTTAGTGTCCCTTTGAGGCTCAGACCCACCAACAACACAAACCTCCTCCGCCGACATTCAAGTCCTCTTACACCAGCGCCCATTCGGAATGATATCGGCAACCCCATCAATACAATAGAGGCTCTTTATACGTTCCCTAAATGATCACACGATTGCGACCGCCGTTTCCTTCCCTCTCGGCAGATAATTTTCTTTCCAGAGGTACTGCCGGGCACGTCTACGCCATCAGCCGGAATGTGGTTTTCAAATGTCCAACCCTTTTTGAAAACCCTGTCCAAGCACAAGCAGAAGAAATGGAAGAGAGCATTAGGAAGCTAGAAAACGAAAAAGCTGTATATCAAATACTGATGGAACATCGACATCCCAACATTGTCTATGGCATACTTTGCGTTCCAGAAGGCCTCTTTATGCATCGCCAAGAAACGACTCTACAGTCTCGTATAGAGAATTCCTCGATGTCAGCTATCAGTTCAGACAAGCAAGAGCGATGGATCCAGCAGATTACCAGTGCCCTAGCTTGGCTTGAAGATCTTGGTTACGCCCATGGGGACCTTCGGCCGGCAAACATATTCCTTAGTGCGATGGAAGACGTCCGACTTGGAGATTTTGATGCAACAGTTAAGAAGGGGGACGAGCTGTTGGCGGCCAGTGAGCCATTTTGCAAGCTGGATGAAAATTATGACACCCCCTTGGCTGGCCCACTCAGCGAACAATTCTCGCTAGCATCTTGCATTTTCACTATTCGATTCGGACACATACCTTTTCATAATGTCGAGCCCCATGTCAGAGTTCGAAACCTTATTATGGGTCTATTCCCTTCGACCGCATCAGACGTTACCTTCGGCAACCTGATGGACAAATGCTGGCACGGGTATTACAACTCAATCAGAGCTGTGGAACATGATATATTCTCTCTACTTGGAAAGCGCAGTTTTGCAGAGGAATTTTTGGATAACGATACGAACGCTTTGGATGATATTCAGGTTAGTACGTTACAAGCAGAATGCGACGAATTTCTGGCAAAAGAATCCAGGTGAGTGGTATCCACCTAGGTTCCCGGTTGAATATGATGGAACACGAGGAAGATTTGCACTGCTGGAAGTGGACGGATACATCTCAAAAGAGAACAACGGATTCTGGGTGCCGTCTTGCTCCTCCTCATCGAAAGTCTCGTGCACAAAACAGGGCACAGGATTGACCCCGTCAGGCACTTCTTGGAGTGCGGCTGAGTGCCCGACTTGAGCTTCCGCTACGCCACTCGGTCTCAATGTCCAGACGTTGATCGCTTTTGTGAATTGACAGAGCATATTGTACCGATCTTCCTAGGTCTCTGCACAGAATGGGGTGACAGTGAGGCCTTGGTGCGATACGCCATCTCGGATTGTGTCATACAGTGTAGCAAACGAACAACCGCATAAGCGCACTGCTATTTTACTTTTGACGATCAGAGTTTCGTGCAACTTATAGGGTAGCAATTGGACACAACTTAGAAATTGGTGATTTAGGGCAAGGCATGTACTCATGATTTAATTGAGTGACTACAAAGACCGAGCGGTGCATACGTGAAGCATCACGGGCACAAAGTAGGTACTTAAGAAACCCTACGTCGTAGAAATTATACAGAAACTATTCCCCGTAAACCCCATCTAGGGGGGATTCAGCGCCTAGTACCTTGCTTAGAGGAAGCACCCTTACCGTGCGGCGACTGAGGCTGGGCAACTGCGCTATATTACACTTTTTCCGCTACGTAAGAGCCTGCATTATTAACATTGCGGCTGTAGGAATTACGTGTCATTTACCGTGTCAGCGAACCGCAGTGACTGTGCTGCATCCTATAAAGCCTTTTCTAGCTGCGTGCTATCTTCAATACGAATGATGTCTTTGCCTCGCAATGAGACTGATGCACCATTTGCGTGACAAAGTTATCAATCAATTCTTTACACGAACTTTCCGTCACACTCCTTCTTCCTACATTTGGCGCATCAACGTGCTCGCTTAACTTCTCCCGGCTTACCTATGGCAGCTTGAATACATAATTCTATTCGAACGTTGCGCTTCTGTCGACATTGCATCGTACTCGGGAGAAATTTGCTATTTCTCTATATCATGTTGATGATGCTTGTGCAGAGAAGCTGCCTAAGTTTCTATATGCAGTATGAAGTCAACAATATCAGCGAGTAGTGGACAAGCTTGCATTGGAGGTAGGAGGCTTTGGGTGAATAACTAGATAACGAAGCAAAATATAGATTGAGATCATCTGAAGATATCTTCAGCTATGTATACCTGCCCTAATCCGTCGATATTCAGGCTTCTCTCTTTGTTTGAGCTGACTGGGGGAATATGTTCCCCAAGTCTGGAACTCAATGGAAACATGACCTCGCACCAACAACCCCATTCACCTTAACTGCATTACCTTACCCCTGCGCAATTTCCTACTCTAATTTTAACCCAACCAGGACTCTTGGGACGCATTCGCTATCTGTGTTTTGGCCCTCAGGTTTCAAACAACGAAGCTGATCAGCACCCCTAAAACCGCTATACGGATATCACTCTGCCTAAATATTATGTCTGCAGATATATTGGCGAGCGAGAACGGAAATATTGTAGTTCACTGATCGCCTTCTGCCGCCCATGGCTAGCAATGTAAACCATTATGTACTTGGAAGACACTGGAAGATCGGATAACCTCCGTATGTATGAATCAATGAAGAGTGACATGTCTGTCACATTCCCCCTTAGTGCACCCGTTTTGCGAGGCGTTGTCCATGGGAGGGAAAGATGACCTTGCAGATAGCAAGATGCGTATTGATGCCCTGGATCCTGGATGAAGATTTTCATGAAACCGTGCACAGCGTCTAGTAAGAAACTTGGGGCTCGGTGTTGTGCAAAAACATAACCATGGGAAATAAGCTATCAGAACTCGTGCCGTTATTAAAGCTTAAGGATGATGCAGAGGACTAGGTACTGAATCCCCTTTAGATGAGCTTTGCACAGTATGGTTCTTACCTCATTTCCTAGGATTTTGCTACCGTAAGTGCTTGGTATACTGCAGGTAGCGAAAACGATACTTGGTTCACACGAGACAATATACTTACGTTAGCTCGAAGGATGAGCCTGAGAAAGCATTCAATACTTCGTTAAGAAAGTCTTATCAGTGTTGGCGCAATTTCAAGTTCCATTTCGTCCCATTATGTGCCTTGATTGTGGCTTCGCAGGCTTTGAAGTGTGCTTGGAAGCGTGAAAAAGGTTAACAGTGTGGTTGAAAGTTGATACACCGCAAAGATGGGCACCCACCGCATTGATGATGAGGCCCTAATGAACCACCTCCTCTGTATCAAAAGCCACAGCTGCGCTATACTGGGTGCTCATCCCGGAGACTTTGCGCACACAATGCCACATTTTCACGCTCATATCCATCCACGCTTTGCTCTCCAAAGTCATCACTCGTCACCCTTTGAAGTAGTGCCATAGGAATATGCGAACGAAGGAGGAAACCACATGGCCGGGTGTCTCTGTGTTCCTGCCCTCACCGCACAGTGTAGGTATCTAGAGACTAGAGTTTCTAAAATAGCTTTACATAGGGTATCTCACCAAAGTACGCAAGGATAGAGAGATTATAACGTTCCAGTCGTGTGTCCAAAAGTCTGGCAGCACTTTGCAGGGAAAACTCAGTGATGGCGGGTCAAATTTTTCACTCACTCACAATACCACATTTCCATTCTCATATCCACTCATATGTTCCTCTCCAAGGCCGGCTCGGTTGATCTTGATGACCCACGTGGCGACATAGTTACGATAGTAATAACCCTACATTGAGCTTGCTGCCAAAACTCTAGCAGAGCTATGCAGACTGCTATTCAATTCATCACGGTCAGAAGTCACGATGTCTCTGGCGCCGTTGAGAGAAGGTGACGCAATGAAATGGGTCGTCAACTACAAGTTTTGCTTGAATTTAGTGCATCAACTAGCAAATAGCGCTCATGCAAAGTCAGTGAGTTCATGGTGACTGCTCGCGAAGAACTAGCAATATACTCAAGCAATTCTACCACAACAGAGGCTATCATTAAAACTGAACACATTGTTCCTACTTACACTCTTTCTCCATCATCTCATGTCAATCCAGCCCAGTTAATCCTACCACCGTCCAGAGAAGCAGACCTATCCAATCTGCAATTCACCCAAGCTCTCACCCTCACCTTCGTCTTCATCACCCCCAGAGAACCTAGCAGACCAACCCAACCCATCAAGGTACTCTTCCATCGCCTTCTGTCGGCTTTCAGGTCGCAGTTCGCCAGAATCGATGCGTCTGGGACGCGTTACCGCGACGTTAGCGCGGTCTTGGCGCTCTTTGACAAAGTATAAGAGCTGACCTGCCCCCACCTCCACTCCACTCCACCCGACTCAACTTCTTCCCAACATCTCCACCTCTTCCCTCCTCCCTCCGCATACGAACCAGCCATCGTGTCTGTCATACACGAAGGGGTGCACCGTCTGAGAGCCAATTGTTACCCCGCATGGGTATCGTTCGCCCTCGGGAGGCTCTAGAGCCCTTCGGGGAGTTCGGATCCTTAGGTGACTCCGCAGGAGGCTTACTCTGCTTGCAGGGCCTCCGGAACTCGTCATGGGCTCTCTGCTGTGTGTAAAAGCACACGTTGTGTAAAAAGCACACGGGGGCTCTAGGTTCAGTGCGTCTTGTATGTCTCTTTTGGCGCTGAGGCGTCCACTCTGCGACGACTTTCTTACGGTCATCTTTGCTCGAATCGGCTCGGCTCGGTTGTTACACTCTTTTTTGGCGGCTTTGGCCGTCCCTCCGCTCGTTTCCTTTTTTTTTACTTTACGACATCGTCTCTCTTTTTTTCTTCATTGCACCTTTTGTCACTCTTTCACTGCTTCTTTCTCCTCACCTTTCCTTCTCCGTCTTTCCTTCTTCGTCATTTCTCTACCGTCATTTCTCTACCGTCATTTCTCTACCGTCATTTCTCCACCGTCATTTCTCCACCGTCATTTCTCTACCGTCATCTTTTCAGTCTCCGCCATTCTCCGCCGTCCTTCTCTCACAGTCCTACACACACTCTCCTGTCTGTCTCTCTCAGCAACTTCTCCCACTACACCTCCTTCCATCTCCACTTCCCCATCTTGTCATTCTCTTCTTTCTTTTTACCGGGACGCGTCTACGGCCGTCTTCATGGGAAGTTAACGGAGGGGATCCTTCACCGCGGTGCGAGTCATGGTAGGGAGTGCAAGTTCGTAACTGGCATGCATGGGGCCGTTAACACTATAATCAATCTTTGTAACTCTCTTACTCTACAGTGCCTTTTTGCTGTGATGATGTGTGTGATGTATGTTATGAAGTGCCATGACCGTCTGAAGTAATTGAGAAAGTGCCAGGCGATGACTTTGAAGGCGGAAGACATGACTGGACATGAAAATGTAATTATGGTATTGTGTGTATGAAGTGACATGTACATGTGCAGAGAGGAATCAAAAGGAAAATGTTGGCCCCGCCTTCACTGATTTGGCTCCACAAAGGGCTGTCAGGCTTTTAACATCGCTTTTCCACCCTCGCGTACTTGCCATGATATACCATGCCTGAAGCTACTTGGCTATTCTAGATACCTACACCGCACTGTACAGCGCGGGCACGAACCCACCCAGCCGTGCCGCTTCCTCTTTGCCCGCATATCTCCCCGCCGCTACTCCAGAGCCACCATCCCGTATCCATGGTTCGTCTCCACCGATGGGTATACCTGATCTGGCATCACCGCTCCATATCCACGCGTTGGAAGCGCGGGCGGGGGCATACCCTCATACTCCCTCTTCAAAGACGGCGAAATCTGCGACGGCGAAGCCTCATACGCTTTCTGCGGCGAACTGCTGCCATACGAAAGCCGTTCTTGGTCCAACAACTGCGTCACCAAGCCGCGCGCATACATCTTCCCCGGCTCACTGAAGCGCCCGAGCAGCAAGCGAAGGTGTTTTGTCAGCGCGTCTTTGTGTGGATGCATAGGCGGCAGTGCATCTCGCGCCTTATATACCCTCCAGATCTCCGGTATCGCGGCCTGCACGTTGCGCTTCGTGGTCTCGGCCTGCAGGTACACTGTGTACATCTCGCCGACCCGCTTGGATATGGCGTGCAAGGTGGCGGACGCTTGGTGGATGAGATCGGGGCGGTCGTTCTGGCCCAGGAAGTCGTAGGCCATGTTGAGCTTGTCGTTTATCATGTGGCGGTTCTGCTCGCTCATCCATGAGTAGCGCGGCTGGAGGATCTCGTTTCGGCGTAGGATGTGGACGGGGCCTTCGGAGGGGAGTTGTGTGTCCCCGGCTTCCGGAGGCAGGGGATTGGATTGGGGAAAGGACTGTCTTGATGCTGTGGCGAGCGGCCTACCCTCCTGCTTTTGCTGGAACTGGCGCGAAGAGCTGTTCGGAACCGGCATGTGAAGCGCAGAGGATCTCGTGTTGTAGCCATGATACTGGCTATTATATCTTGTTAGTGGATGCATTCATGGCTGAAGATACACCTACATAAATCCTTGCTGAGGCGGTGCTACCATCCGCGATCGCACCTGCTGCACAGCGAGGTCAAACGGCGTGGGTTGGCCGTGGAGATAGTCGATGTAGGCGGGAAACGGATGGCAGTCGCGCTGCAACTCCTCCCATTCAATGGGATCGACTGACATGTTGGTGGTTGTCGTAGTGTGGAGGGTTTGTGTTGCAGCGTTGTGTGTTTTCCTGCTATTAGTAGAAAGGGAAAGAGCGTTTGGCACGACAAACGCGGGACCTAGAGCAGCACAAAATCAAGAAGGTAGATACGAGAGGAAGTGGCAGTAATTAGGAAAAACTATAATTAGCATTTTCAGACGGCGGCTACATAGGCGGTATAATTAGATAAAGTTAGAGAAGAAGTAAACAAATAGCCGTTGAATAGGAGATGGAAGCCCACGAGTGGATGCTTAGCAACATCGAAATAAGAGAAAAAGCTCCGTTTTCACTGGGAACAGTCATGGCATGTAGCTTGCAAGGAAAACATGTCCATGGATTTGAAAAGATGTCTTCGTAGAGGCGTATGAGGGAAAAAACAAGCAGCGGCTACTAAGCTTCTCGGATGCTATGATAGTGAGACTGAGGTATGAGAAAGTACTGGAGCAAATAGCAACTCCAAGGTAATAGCACCATACTTGATTGAGGATGTAGGGAGGTCGGTCTCTCGTAGAAGATAACTCGGGAAATAAGCTAATGAACGTCACATCCCCACCAGAGCTTAGAAATCAGGGGGAGTATAAAAGACTGAACCAACTTTAGATAAGTTTTGCAGAGAATGGGCATTAACTTATATCCCGAGATTTTGCTACCTTGAGGAGTCAGTCTTCTCAGACGTCCAAGATCACGTTTTCGGCCCTACATTCTTCCGCGGCACCTGTAAAACTTTCCCATTCCGTCTACTTGTCTCACCCCACCAGAAACACCCCGCACCTCTACCTCGCCATGGCGGATGCCTCCGAGACCCTCGAAGCCCTCCAAACCCGCCATCGGAAAGAGCAGCGCGACCTCGTCTCCCGCATCACGCAAAAGAAGAAACAAGCCACCAAGAAGACGCGAAAGGGCGTCAACGACGAATGCGAACGGCTCGAGCGCGAACTCAAGGAGCGGCAGGTCCGAGAGCTTGCGACACATAACAAGGGAGTCGGCTCTGAAGAGGAAAAGTCTGAGGCTGAAGCTGAGGCTGAAGCTGAGGCGGAACCTGAACATGTAGAAGAACAGACAGGGAACCTATCGACGGACGATTCAAAGGATGAGAAGCAGCAAAACGGCGACGGCCCACGCAAGAAACTGAATCGCGCAAAAGCACGTCTCGCACGCCGCGCCGCCGAACACGATGCCCTCGTTGCTCAGGCAAAGGAAGAAGCCGCCAACATGCCTGACCTCCGCGAGCAGGAACGCAAGCGCATGGAGCAGCATTTTTCCAAACACGGGCTACAGTGCAAGGAGATACGCGCAGATGGGCATTGTCTGTATGCGGCCGTGGCAGATCAGATGCAGACGCGGGAACTGGGGCTCAAGCCGCGGATACAAGTCAAGGCTATCGAGGAGGACACGCTGCCAGATTACAAGAAGGTGAGGTATGCGGCAGCAGAGTGGATTGAGCAGAATCCGGAAGATTTTGCTGGCTTCATGGAAGAGCCGCTTGGGGAGTACTTGGCTAAGATTAGGGAGACGGGGGAATGGGGCGGGCATATGGAGCTCATGGCGTTGGCGAAGACATATGGTGTCACTATCAACGTGTTGCATGGCGATGGCAGAGTGGACAAGATCACGCCTAGCGAGGGTGAAGATGCGACAAAGGAGATTTGGCTGGGCTATTACCGGCACAGTCACGGCTTGGGCGAGCATTACAACTCGTTGCGAAAGACGCCTTGAACAGTACTATACCACAGAGAAGACTACTTATGTCGCCACACACTCACGCGGTCTGTCACCACGCCCTTGACGATTCCTACTGGTACCGTCCTTTCCGGCGTCCAATGTGCGACCTTTACCAGCGCATCTTTGCCCTCTGCTCGATCCGTCTGCACAACTTTGCCAGTATCATCATACGATATCTCCTCACCCGGTCGTTTGAGCAATTCTTCGTGCACCAGCGAGGGGAGTGAATACGGCGGGCCACCCGAGGATGGGGGTTTATGCGTGGGGAATTCGAGGCAGATGAGCACGCCAGTAGGAGCGAGTAGGTGCGCCATCCGGGCAGCCCAGCGAGGGCGCAACGAAGGCTCGAGAGCGCATAGGAACTGCATCAATAATCAGTATTCCTCCATGTATACCCAGACAACCAAGAAAAACCCACAGTATTGTCATATATCACATCGAACCCCTCCCCTCGCCCCCCAACGCCATCTAACCATGCATCGTCGAAGAAATCCCCCAACACACAGTCCTTCTTCCCAACACCCACCTTCGCATCCTTAACCTTATACTCGCCCTCCAACGGTCCCTCCCCTACATCCTTCAAGTACTCTTTCGCAGCCTTGACAGCACTCGCGCTAACTTCAAGCCCGTACGCATCATAGCCATGCGCCGCAAACAAGGCTACATCGTATCCTATCCCACAGCCTGGCACCAGCGCGCGCTTCCGCTTTCCATCGGATTGGGAAATTGGAGAGGGGAAGAGGTCGCTACGCTGATTCAAGGCGTCGATGAGTGCGGGATTGGCGTGGCCGCGGTCCCAAGGGATGAAGTCGCCTTTTTGCCAGAGCTCGTCCCAGCGCTGTGGATGTGCGGAGGCGTCATGGCCAGCGAAATGGGCGCGGAGGCGGTCTTGATTTTGTGAGGGAGCTGGAGCGCTTGACATTGTGGTGTTGGAGAGGGCTTATGAGCAATTAAGATGGGATGGTGATTGTGGGGGAATTGGGATTGAGGTGAAGGCTAAGCGGGACGAATACGGTGACTAGGATTCAACTCCGAGATGTGTTACGTCGTTGACCTAGAGGCGGGGTTCTTGTGGTGTTCAAGTTCTTCATAATAAACTTCTATCTTTATGCCTATATCTATCTCCATCTTTTTCCGTCCACGTCTCCTTTCTCAGTTTCTTCTTTCAATACACCATCAAGATCGGTTATGGCTCATAGCAAGATACGGGCTCCGTCTACCCCGCGATGGGATCGATCCGTACGCGGCCCGGTTCCGCGGCGGTAAGCGGCGGCAGAATAGTCGCCCACCTGGGTTGTGTCCGGTACCTTGCAGGGAGAGGAAGCCTCGCCCATTCAATTCCCTCAAGCGCAGAAGACGCAAGATGGCGTCTTATATGCTTACCCCGCAATTCCTTCCTCCATCTGACATCAACCTACCGTAAAGATTGTGTATTACGCCCTGGGCGTTTAACCAGTTCGGTTGTTTTGAGACGCCTTGGGGACTGGGCGTAATAGAGAGCCTGGGCGTATTTCCCGGGGGCGTATTTAGATGACCTAGATTACTATTTTGGTTAGCAGTCCTTAGTAATGTGAAAAATCTGTTATCTAGCAGCGCTTAGGCTTGTACACACTAATAGTATAAGGCTCCTTAGAGGCCACCCTACGCGTTAAACCCTCTAGAATGCAAAACTACTGCTTTCTCTATATAAAAAACGCCCTTCTAGCACCTCCAGCAGTCTCACCCTACGCGTTAAACCCTCTGGAATGCAAAACAACCACTTTCTCTATACAAAAACGCCCTTCTGGCATCTCCGGCGGCTTCGGCCGCGGCCTCGGCCTCGGCCCACCTAGACTGGGCGTTTAACTAAAACACCGATTTATTAATCCTAGGCTCACAATCTTTACGTGCGGTAAGAGAAGGATATGCCCGACTAATCAGTCCTTTAAGACCGAGGTTGCATGCGGTGAAAGCGGGAATAATGCACGCCGGAAAAGCGAGTGAAAAATCCGGATAAGACGCCCACAATTACATATCTACCGCTTGGGATCCGTCGAGTTCGGGTTATTTCAGGGCATCATGTCGAAGCCTGAAAAGACATCAGCGACAGGAACTCCGATATATGGTCGATCATCCGGTGCGACCGTCGAGTCAGTGGAACCGGGTACTGCGAGCACAGAGAAAGAGGTGAAAAATACATCATCGAAAGACGACGACATATCTATAGCACCCTCGCATGCCTCCACAATATCCGAGCACGACGTTGAAAATGACGCATCATCAACAAACCCACGGCCAGCAACGCTTGCACGATCGATATCAGTCTCGCCCGATGCAGTGGTCATAGAACGACGGAAAAGAAGAGGCCTTTTTAGCCGCTTCACGCTTATCCCAGAAGTCGAAAACAGCTACCACTACGCGCGGAGAACGAAATGGCTCATCACGACCATCGTGGCTTTCTGCGCCATGGCAGCACCCATGGGCTCGGCGATCAACATGCCGGTGCTTCAAGACATTGCAAAGGACTTTGGAGCGTCGTCCACAGTGGCTAACTTAAGCGTCGCCACGTACATGCTCAGCATGTCCATTTTCCCGCTCTGGTGGTCGTCGTTTTCAGAGACCGTAGGGAGACGAACCATATACATCGTCTCGTTTGGGCTATTTACATTCTTTGCCATCCTTTCAGCTGTCGCCACGAACATCATCATGTTGATCGTCGTGCGGATGCTCTCTGGCGGAGCAGCAGCCAGTGTT
The DNA here is from genome assembly GCA_010015675.1 of Byssothecium circinans. Taxonomy (NCBI): domain Eukaryota; kingdom Fungi; phylum Ascomycota; class Dothideomycetes; order Pleosporales; family Massarinaceae; genus Byssothecium; species Byssothecium circinans. The sequence goes on along the minus strand of ML976979.1, from coordinate 1,064,434 downwards.
CAAGCCGTGGGCGCGGGAAGCGTGGCAGATATGTGGGAGTCGAAAGATCGCGGACGTGCTATGGGTTTATTCTACATGGGACCTCTATGTGGACCTCTGTTGGGCCCTATTATAGGCGGTATCCTCGGAAAGACGCTGGGATGGAGAAGTACGCAGTGGTTTCTCGCCATCTACGGCGGCGTCACCCTCATCGGCATCATCTTCGCCTTACCAGAAACCCTACGCTCCAAGCAACCATCCCCTCCTCCTACCCAACCAACCGAAAAAGACACCACCAGACCCGAACTAACCCGCGTCTCAACCCGCCAATCCGTACAGCAAAAATCCAAATCCATCGCCCAAACCGCCCGACGCATCTTCATCGACCCGCTCATCATCCTAACCTGGCTCCGCTACCCCCCAGTCGCCCTAACCGTCTACTACGCCAGCATAACCTTCGGCACGCTCTACATCCTCAACATCTCCATCCAAGCCACCTTCGCCGTGGCACCCTACAACTTCTCCACCCTCATCCTCGGCCTGCTCTACATCCCAGGCTCGCTAGGCTACCTCATCGCCTCGCTCTTCGGCGGCCGCTGGATCGACCGCATCATGCTCCGCGAAGCGCGCAAAGCGGGCCGCTACGACGCCGGCGGCAAACTCGTCCTGCGCCCCGAAGACCGCATGAAGGAAAACGCCTGGCTCGCCGCCATCCTGTACCCGGGCGCCTTGATCTGGTACGGCTGGAGCGTGCAACACGGCGTCTTCTGGCTCGTCCCCATGATAGCGAATTTCTTCTTCGGCATCGGCTCCATGCTTATTTTCGCGGTCGCTACTACGATGCTTACCGAGTTCATGCCGAAGCGCGCGTCGGCGGGTATCGCGATTAATAATTTCTTGAGGAATATATTTAGTTTTACGGGCGCGGTGGTGGCGGAGCCGGTTATTAGGGCGGTGGGGAATGGTTGGGTTATGACGGTTTTGGGGGTGTGGTGTGTGGGGAGTGGGGTGCTGTGTATTTGGGCGATGCAGAGGTTTGGGGCGAAGTGGAGGGGGAGGATGGTGGAGGCGTTGGGGTAGGGGAGGGGTTTTGGGTGGTGGAGTGGTGGGTGGCGTAAAGGTGTTTAGTGTAGTATATGTTGAGAATGAATATTGACTGTGTGTCGAACTTGACTTGGTAAATAGAGAAGTGACGGGCTTGAGGTGTGAATATCTCTGCAGTGTTTGTGCGTGGTCGTTGTATACGGGCCTTTGGGTGGAGCATCGGCGGTTTGCGACGAACGGCACCTTGAGATATGCGCTTGGTGATGTGTTTCGGCTCTTTACTGTGCGAAGTAGATACAGAACACTTCCAAGGCCCTGCTCTTACTCAGTATACCACGCACTAGTTGTTGCCTGGGAGAACTAGCCTTCTCAGGCTCCTTTCTCTAGCCATCCTGTTGGTTCCGTGGGGTTTGTCAAAGTCTGGTCCGCAAATTCGGGAAGCGGAGACGGTGTCCTGTGCCAGTGTCAAGCTAAGAGATATGTGATGGGGACTGAGCGGAGCTGGCGAGATGTGACATGTGGATTTCACAGACGAGAACATTTCGCCCATGCATATACAGAAAAGCTCGAGAAGAAGGAAAGCTTTCGAGAATGCGGGAACCAGTCCGGCCTTTTTGAATCATGGACAAGAAGGAAAGCAGAAAAGGAAATATAAAAAAGTAGATGATAGAAAGTAGGATGAGAGATCCCGAGATTCGCATATCAAGACCCCCAATATCACCAGAACTCCAAAAGCTCGGTGTTGATCATGGCCCCTAATTCCCCATTTCCGATCCATTTTAACCACCGACCGCTGCTCATGACGAAGGAAGTCGTCACATCACCCGCAGAACCCGTCATTTTCCCTACTTCTCCACAAACTTTGCGCCAACGATCGTGCCCGTCAGAGAGTTCGTAGTGCCATCCGTTGGAGCGCCAACAGTCAAGTTGCCAGCCCCCGGTCCCGTTCCCGGAATCATGCAGCCGTTAGGATCAGTCTGCGAGACGAGTTCGTTGATGTAGCCCTCGCAATCCTCAGCCGTCCATTGCACTGGGATACCTCCCTCTTGCGTCTTGGGGACCACGAAGACTGTATCCCAAATTAGTATAATTCCAAACATGGATGAATGAATGAATGAATGAATGAATGAATGAATGAATGAATGAATGAATGAATGAATGAATGAATGAATGAATGAATGAATGAATGAATGAATG
>ML976979.1:1023652-1062204 GCA_010015675.1 Byssothecium circinans | reverse complement strand
GAATGAATGAATGAATGAATGAATGAATGAATGAATGAATGAATGAATGAATGAATGAATGAATGAATGAATGAATGAATGAATGAATGAATGAAGACGGCTTACAGTTGACACCCCACTTGCTAAGCTTGTGGCCCCCGCTCTCAACAAGAACGGGAAGCGTCACGTTCTTGGGGCCGTCGAGCGGGTACGTATCGACGGCAGTGCAGACCGTGTTGGGGTCGAGGTTGTTCTCAGCCGGGTAGGCGCAAGGCGGCATGAAAGCAGCACAGGAATGCTTGAGGATAGATTGAGCGTTCTCGGGTCCGATGACGAGTGACATGTACTTCTCGCGGTCGCCACATGTCGCCTTCGTGCCGGGTAGAGGCGCCCAAGCGTATCGCAGGGCGAGAGGGGCCGCGGAGGCCGTAGCCGCGAGAGCGCTGAAGATGATGCTGGCGCGCATGTTTTTGTGTGTTTCGGATATGTGATGGTAGGGATGTCGCTAGGTGTTGTTGAGATGGGGAATAGGTAGTTGGCAGAAGTAGGTGGTGGTCGGGATTTTATCCGCTGATTGTTTTATATTATATTAATACGCCGCAGCTGTGACGAGGGGTTGAGGAAAGGTGAAGTAAAAGTGAAGTAAGAGAAAACGTACCTAGTAGTTACACAGTGTGTAACCAACTTTTCGATAATTTGCGTAATAAATAAACCCGTTGCATAGAAGGGTGCGTGAAGGTAGTGTAGGAAGTGACACTGGTGGTTGGACCCGACAACGCGATAAATACAGAGAAAAAAGAATGGACAGGATCCAGAAAGACCCAGAAAATACGTCGACTTCACCGTGCAGCGGTAGATGCAGTACGGAGTAAAGGTGGAAGTACCAGGAGGCTGGAGTAGAGCTCAGTATAAATCCATCGAGAGCATCCAACCACCAGTGGATCCCCCGCCAATCTCCTTCCGGGGTACCCGTGAGGTCATCTACAGCCCTAAGCGTCGAGCAAAGCCCGTGTTGTGAAATATGGCTGGCGCGGATCGAGCTTCATGCCGTGGAATGAGGAGTTGGGTAGGGCGTGCGGAAATTGGCGGAAGGGGTTGTGTGTTGAGGTGAATGCGCTGGCCAATTAGAGCGTGATGTTGGGGAAACGAGTCCAGGGGTTTGTGTTTTGAAACATGGCGATCGCTATGTTTGGTGCGAGTTCTTGGAGATGGGAGGGGAAGGATTATGCGGCGGAGATGTATGTGTCAAGCTGGGACGTTCGTCGTTGTTAAGATCGTTGACCTCGTGAGGATGTGCAGTACCATAGGTAGCAGTGGTCTCTAGTCTCTGCCACAACATATGAACACCTGGATAGTCGCTATATCTGCTGGTTCCATATTATAGAGATGGATGTAATGTTTAACGATGATAGGAGAAGGTGCTAGCGTGATAGAAACACCAGCCATTTAAAAGTAAGGCCTTGGCTTGCGGACCCGCGGGCTTATCTTTGTCACGTGACAATACACTTCCGGATCTGTAGTTGGAAAGGCCTGCAAAATTTCACGAAAGAGAATTAGATGGGGAGAGAGCATTGTTGGAGCACCGGGAGTTGATACCCACGATCCCGTAGCCTAAGAATAGTCCGTTAGAACTTCACCCGACACGAAAGGTGGTAGGGGAGAAAATCACTCTCCAAAGCGTCTCTATCTGTAATTCCCTCATTCCCCTTCCCTCCATCACCAACGGACAGCTCCATCGACTTCATACACAGCACCACTAACATACCTCGCTTCCTCGGAGAACAAGAAGATGACTACATCCGCAACATCCTCAGGCGTTCCCCACCTCTCCAACGCGCACCTGCTTCTGTCAGCCTTCGATAACTTTCACGTGAGAAGCAATCTGAACTTACGCTTTTGCCCACTTCTCCACAATCTCGCCTCCAGTCACGATCCCGGAGTTAGTAGGCGTGTTAATATAGCCCGGCGCAACGCAATTCGCACGGATCCCTCTTGAACCGACTTCGAGCGCCACGCTCTTCATCATGCCTATGACGCCGTGCTTGGTAGTGTCTAGTCAAGGTACATTCAGATCAGTGAGCTCTTGGATTCTCATTGTCGAAGCTATATCGGGGAATAACGCACTGTACACGCCCTGAAGCGCAGTCCCCCTCGATCCAGACATACTGCTCACAGTAACAATACTAGCACCTCTCTGCAAATGCTTCAAACTCTCCCTCGTGACCAGGAGAACGCCTTTCAAGTTCACATCCACCTGCCTGTTCCAGTACTCCAGAGTCGTTTCTTGGAAAGGGATGTTGGTTGGATTGACGCCCGCGCAGTTGAAGACATGGTCTAGGCGACCGAATTTGGCGACGGTGGCGGAGACGAATGATTTCACGTCTTCTTCGGAGCTGACGTCGACTTTTTGGGTTAGTGCTGGGGTTTGGGAGGGAAGTGAGGATGAGAGCGTGGAGAGCGCCGTGTCATTGATGTCGCAGAGGGCGAGGGAGGCACCAAGGGTGGCTAGTTTGAGTGTAGTGGCGCGGCTGTTTGTTCAGCAATCTGCGATTTTGGTCCAAAATCATGGGAGGGGGAGTGAGGGGAAGAGGGGTTCTACGTACCCGATTCCACTTGCTGCTCCTGTAATCAGGACGACTTGGTCTTGGAATTTTGCGGCCATTTTGAGGAAATACGGTTACTTTACGATAACGCTTCCTCAAAGGAGTAGAAGATAGGTAAGGGCAGTTATAACTCGATACGGAATGCAGTACTATGCAGTGTTCTTTGAGCTTGCCGTAGCGTCCCAAGAATCACCCAACTTTCCATCGACGCTAAGGCAGATTACGTATCAACAGTGGAAAGCAGTAGCTAGCTCTAAACCTGTAATCACCAAAGTAAGGCCGCCGATTTGTAAATGGTCCTGTATGGTGATAGCCATCTTAGTGAGCTTTACTTCTGGCGGGGGAGCTGGACGCAGTAGTGGGAAACGATGCGATGCGATTGGTCATCGCGTGTTCAAGGCAATACACGGATATATACACAATTACCGAAGAGAAAAGATGTTCATGTTATATCGTCTCTGCATCTAAGTCGGGGTCGGAAAGGTTTACGTTTACAGTTGCGAGCAACTTATCTCGACAATACGCTCCCCACACAAGCGACGTTTCGATTTCTGAAGGGTATCACGACAACTCCGTTGTTTGCGTCTCCGAGAAGTCTCCAAAATGGCGTCAAGCGCATCAACCAAAGAGCGTGTCATCCTCGGATTGATGACCTATGGTAAGTCCGCTCAATCCCTATCACCCTCTAAAGCATTCAACACTGACGAAGCACAGGTCCCGACGACGAAGCAGGATCCCGCATCCTCACCCTCGAAGAATTCAACCGCCACCTCGATTACTTCCAATCACAAGGCTACAATGAAGTCGACACCGCACGCATGTACGTCAACGGCAAGCAAGAAGCATGGACGCGCCAGGCAAACTGGAAGTCACGTGGGTTAAAGCTAGCGACCAAAGTGTTTCCCGAAGGGAAAGGTTGGCATGAACCGACGCAATTACGCAAACACTTCACCATCTCCTTAACCGAACTGGACACCGATCAGGTGGACATCTTCTACCTGCATGCGCCAGATCGCACCGTGCCTTTCGAAGACACACTCGCCGAAGTAAACAGGCTGTACCAGGAAGGAAAGTTCAAGCAACTCGGGCTCTCGAATTATCCGTCTTGGGAGGTCGCCGAGATATATAATATCGCGAAGGAGCGTGGGTGGGTGAAACCGACTATCTATCAAGCCATGTACAATGCGCTCAGTAAGTCTACCCCTCCACTCACAAACGTTCAGAGCTGAGAAAACATGCAGCAAGAGAAATCGAGTCAGAGCTCATCCCATGTTGCCGGAAATACGGCCTCGAGCTTGTAGTGTACAACCCACTAGCAGGAGGCCTTTTCTCGGGCAAGATTAAATCCGCAGACCTAGCACCCACGACCGGTCGATTCGCGGATTCGTACCAATGGGGTAGTTTATACCGTGAGCGCTTCCTTAACAATGCCTATATGCAGGCTCTTCAGATCATCGAGGAGGCGACGCAGAAGCATAATCTGACGATGCTGGAAACGGCATTGAGGTGGAACATACACCATTCAGCACTGGACACCAAATCGAGAGGCAAAGGCGGTAAGGACGGCGTTATTATCGGTGTGAGTAACTTTGAGCAGCTGGAAGGGAATTTGAGAGATCTTGAGAAGGGACCATTGCCTGGGGATGTTGTGGAGGCGCTGGATCGCGCGGCGTTGGTTGCGAAGGCCAGGGCTCCAGTGTATTGGCGCTAGGAATGCTGATGATGAAGAAATGTTCCTCCTTTAGTAAACTATGGAGAGCGTATCTAGACTTTTGACAAATGATTAGATGCCATATGCCACCGTGTTTCGGACTCATTGGTTAAATTTGACAATGACCAGTGATTCCTAATATTTTTTTAGCTTCTCCTGGCAACCTCTATTTTAGATTATGATTGAGCTTCTCACTCATGAATTGTGGCGTCCTTTCCTTTTGGAGCTCTACCAAGGCCACACATGAGGGTTGTGCAGTCGACGACTCCGATTGATTTCACTTTTCACAACAACTCGCTCGGTCACTCCCCTAGATGCTCTCCTTTTGATCCTAAAAGACTATTTCCACATCATAACATCTCTCTTACTCCATATAACACTGGGTGATGCTGATTCATAGCCATGGACGAGTTTCACTTTTCTCCCTTTACATCGGCTTTAGTGTACGGCAAATCCTTTACCACGTGGTCCGACTACGAATGAAGTCCGGAACGCTCCAGAAACCACAAAACTCGTAGTCTCAAGCTCATTAAGCTTCAGAATGTCTGCGAGAAACCCCCGTGAAAGTACACGAACAAGTCATAATGGCAGAGTCTATTTGTTTTAATCTTTTTCGACCCAACAGGCACTCGAACCGAAGGTCTTTTCGTACGGTTAATTTTAGCATCAAAAACTTTGAATAATTCCCTGTTCAAGACCGTCACCCCAGAAACTCAAGTTCGGAATTTACAATCCGCAGTCAGAACCGGGTAAGTTTCCAAACCAAAAATCACGCACATCAAGCGCTCTTATCCCTGTTTTCCGTCCCAGCACACTAAACACACGCCACCATGTGCTTCGACCTTCTCACTTTTGATTTTCCGGCCCACAACACCACATATCTGGACCTTATTCCCAAAACTACATATATAGGAGCTGGAGTACTTTTTAATTTTACAGTCTGCGTATCCGACGAGAATTCCAAAACTACTCGACCAACCCATACGGAAAAACGAGGTGGACTTTTTATCCTCACTCCTCATGGGTTGGATGCTTTTCGCCTGTTGCACCAGATTTCTGGATGTCGCTCACTCCGTAACACCCACCATGTTGGAAGCGGGGATCAACTTCCAGTCTTCAAGTACGACAGAGCGACGAATCTCCATGGCTTGAACGACATATGTTTTTGATATTCACATTCAGTGTGATATTATAAAAAACGCACGACTGAGACTACACAGTCAAGGAGTTGTACATTTCGATTTCATTGCTAGCTCGTCCCGTCCAGCAACGCCGAGACGAGCTCATCGAGCATTCCAATTGTTTTTGTTTTGATTAAAATCTCTGAAGCAAGGCACCCATGCGTGTCCTCAGTCCCTTTAACAAATGCGACACCATCGCAAAGACCCACAAGCCATTTCAATCCCCTAGAACACACTCCAGAGCCACCCTTTTATACCCTTTTCCCACACCGAGAAACCTCCATGACAATCCCCGCCCTCACTATTTGATATCAGCGAACAAGCATTGCACACCCATTCCCATAGCCCCCGGTGCAATACCACACGCTGAACCCTCCCTCGCTTTCGTACCCAGAAGTAGAAAGCTCAAGGAGTTGGAGTTGCTACCCTCAGCATAAATCACACTCGTACAGTACACTACAACCTACCGCCTAAGCCGCCTTTCGCACACCTTCGCATGCTTTAGCTCCCGTGTTTTTCTCCCCCCTTTCCCTCATCCCTTACTCTATACCACTACACAATTTAGATCCTCCCAACGCCCCGCAAATGCCATCCTCGTCCATGCCTATGCGTCCAAGTTTCGGAAACAAATCCGTCAGTTCTGCTTATCCAAGCGCGTCCCCACCACATTTCCAGGGGCCGTTGGGGGTTTTCAGTCGCCCCGCCGTAGCCGCAGCCGCAGCCGCAGCACCCACTCAGCACGGCACGGCACAGCACAGCATCCCCTCAAAGAAAAAAAAAAGCAAAGAGCAAAGAGCAAAAAGCAAAAACCGAAAGTGTGAGAAGAAAAGATCTCCCAGGAAAGGGAACGCTTCTTCAAATACGCATTCCCATTCCCATTCCCGTTTCTCCCGTCCGTAAACATCATTGTACAGATAGATCCACGTGATAGCGGTAGGTGAAGTGTGATGATGATTCATGTCATTACATACGATAAGCCTTTCTGCCGTATACCATTCCCACCCAACCCAACCCAACCCAATCCAATCCAATCCCATCCCATCCCATCCATATAAATCCCGATTCATATCTTTATGACGACCTAGGAAGGAGATTCGTTAAACCCCGTCAAAAAACGGTGTGCAGACACTTGCCCATCCTTCCCGCCTTCCAAAACCGTCCGTATACACAGCGTCCCTGTGGCCCCGTCTCCATCTGGTCTGACTCTCATGTCCATGTGCCCAATCAAACAGCAAACCCAGTATATATCTCCAGGCCACCGTTCTTCCTCTGCCCTCCCCCACTTTCTGTCTCTCTTTGAGCTGGAACAAACGCAAAACAGCAACCCACCCCATATATCCCAGAAATCTACAAACCGCCACCTGCACCCCACCCCACCCTACCCCACAATGTCTCACCCCCCTCTCCTCCCCAAGACGGCCGCTGAAATGGTATGTATCAAATTGAATGACAAAATAAAAGGGGTGTATAAGAGAAGCCTACTCGAAAAGCAGAGGGAATCATGCTGGCGTAAACACGAAACCAAGAAGCTCTGTAAGGTAAAGGATTAAAGAATAAGAAGAAAAAGGCTGAGTGGGGGGGCTAACTCCTCGCTATGCAAAGCAGGCAGGGCAGGGCAGGGTAGGCCGTAACGGGATATAAGCTATGCAATGCGACGCAAGCAGAACAAAAAGGGGCACTAAACGAATAACGATCAAATGCGGAGGGTTGGTGGGGTATATAATAAAAACGGCGTTAAAAAAGGTTTCAAGCAAGAAAAATCTCGGAGCGGAACCACACCGCGCTGGTCGTCTGCTAGGGGTGGGGCGATGCTGCGCGTCATCATCGCTGCTGGATACTCTCTAGATCGCTGCGTTGTCGGAGATACTGCTTCGCTAGCAGATCTCCGCCCTTCATGCTCCATTCCATCCAGTGCGTTGCGATGCACATGATGAGTGGGTCGCTCCTCGCAGAGTCTCTGTCTTTCTCGACGCTTGCCTTGCGGTCACCCCTTAGGAGCTCCGTCTTGAACACATCCTTTGGCTTTGTGAGCGGAAGGATAGTGCGATGCAAGAGCTCAGGCGAAGTGAGGTACATGGTGGCTAGTTCGCGCTCGGCGGCGGCATCGCCTTCTTTGGCAGTGATGAGAAGCATGCGCGCAGCATCTTCGAGCGTGTAGCGGGAGTGGGGCGGCTGTTCAGCACCAGCAGTGGTGGACTGTGAGGGATCGGGGTTGGAGGTCGAGTTTGGCTGAAGGACGATGTCACGTTGCGAGTTCTTTGCGATGATGTCGTCGACAATTTCCAACATAATGCGGCATACGTCCTGCTTCAAACCGAGAGCTGCGAGACCGACGTCCCAGAAGGCTTTCCCCCGAGCGGTCTTGTCGAGCATTTGCGCTGGGACAAAGGATGCGATGTACTGGAGATCTCTGAAGAGTGTCTTGGGGCGGATGCCAGCATCGCGGAAGAGGCCTTGGATGACTTCTACAATCATATCGGTGCTGGGTGGGCCAACTGGGGAGCGAGCACCGTTGCGGAAAGGCTGTGGTGAAGCACTGTTGGCTCCTTCTTGGTTCATGGAGTACGATCGGCGCTCTTCACAATTCGCAATCGCTTCTTCTAGGGTTTTGGCTCGGTTGGTGTTTGCAGTTGGTTCTCGGGAGCTGTATTCAGGAATGGCACCTAGCGTAGGCGATTGCGGCACTGGCGGGAGCGTGTCGCGACGGTTATTGAAAGCGCGACCGGAGCGAGAAGAAAGCGATGCGATGATGAGCAATTCGAGCTCGTAGAGGGCATGGAGCTTAGAGTAGGGGTTCGGGTGCGTAGCGAACTTGCTTAGAAGGCGACGGAAAGCGACGTTGTACGGAAACTCCAGGAGTCCTGCCTTCTTCGCAGCCGAAGTACCAGCGGACCTTGTCGTAGCGTCGCTCGAGGACGAATGCTCACCAGCGGAGTGATGCGACTCGGAAGCCGCAGCGTGCTGAAGTGTGGCGATTGGCGGAGCCGCCTGGCCTCTTTCTGTCCTTCCAAGCGTTTCCAACGGGCTGTTACGATGCTCTATGTGAGCTTGCTTTCGCAGACTCTTCATGCTCTTCTTGCGCGCAAGTTGCTTCCTGCGCCTTCGCTCTTCCTCTTCGTCCCGCCTACGCTGAATGCAGTCTTCGAGCAGATCGCCAGAGAACCAAGCATCAGTCTCGCTTCCGTTGGAGAACACAATCGTGCCGAGATCACTGAGTAGTAAGCCGGTCAACGTCTGCTTCAGATCTAGCAAGAATCTCCGCTTGTCTTCATTGACAGTGGTAGACTGTTTCAGCATGACTGTACCCTTGGAGGATGACGCGGTTCGGGGTCGGATGCTTGTAGCGTTCGTTGGTGACTGGGCCTGCGTCTGGAATGGAGACCAGAAGGTTGCATTTGTATCGATCGACAAGATGGGGCTAGTACCGCCGAAGTAGTCGTGAGGGTCGTTTGAAGACCGTCCCCAGGGGCTCATGTCGAAACTCTGCTGTGATCCGTTGCGATGTGAAACAGACCGCAAGCTGCTCTGGCTCGGACGTTGAGCAAAGTCGAGGCTGCGAGAGCCAGGTCGGCCCTGCGTTTCGTACTCCTCATCGCCCGCGATCGAAAGCGTCCCCACACCGGTAAGGAAGAGGTCTCCCTTCTGCCTTCCACTATCGAGAACCTCCTTGTCGCGTTTGTAGAGATCGCTGGACCAGAGAACTGGGCTCTCCATGATACTGTCACCCACGAGCTTGTTAACACATTTGTCGATCTCAAGGCAGAAACGGTGAATTCGCTCCTCGCCCTTGCAAAAGTTCTCGACACCGTATTGATTGAGCCATTTCGCTGTCATGTCGGATTGCTCGTCCGACAGCTTGTTAGGACCACCAAAGTCGTACGGGGCAGACATCATGTCGAATATTTGTGCTTCCGTCTTGAGCAGGAAGTTGTTGGAAGCCGACTTGGAGGAGTTTCGCGGCCGGTGCGCATGGATCGGCTTTCCATCGAGCGTTTTGGTTGGCTGGCCCATGATTTTCAGCGCCAGCGCAACGTTCCTAGCGTCTTCGTATGTGCCAGAGTTGCGTACATCGGTGATGTACCACATCTTGTCTCGCAGATTCTTCAACCCAATCATCATCTCATCAATTGCAGCATCGTGGCGTTCCTGCGATTGCTTCAGCCAGACAAACCAAGCTTCAAACTCTTCAATGGCGTTCGCAGATTTGCCGAGGGAGTCACGTGGACCACGGGAAAAGTAGTTGAGAAGAGCAGCATATCCGTTCTTGATTAGCGATGGCGAGTTGAGCTTCCGCAGGATCTGGAGTGTCTTGAAGTAGAGGTGGGCGTTGACGTAGTCTGAGCGGGCCTGGCATTGATACATGGCGGTCTCTAGCATCGTCACAAGGACAGAATTCTCCTGTTTCTCCGGATTTTTGGGATTGCTGTTGCTTCTTGGATGCTGCGGTGAGCGATGGCGCGTTGGGAGATTTCTTTGGTTGGCAATAAGATTGGTGAGCTGGCTCTGGCCCTGGTTGTACGGGTTCCTGGATCCGAAGCCTTCACTGTGAGCTCGAATTGGGCCTCCATTTCTTGCACCTCGCCTGTGCGTCGAGGTCCTGTTGCTGAAGTTTTTGGATTCGCTTTCCGGTGCAAGTTCCTTGGGAATCTCGTACTCCTCTACCAATTTGGAAATGGCCTCCTTGAGCTGGTGGTAGTCGCTCTGCAAATCAAGGCTCTCAACCGGACCTTCATCATCACTGCTGTCACTGTCCGGAGAATCCTCGTCATGTTCGTCCTCGTCATCCGAATCCTTGCGCATCCGCGGTTTGAGCTGCTTGCCATCTGGCGAGATGTACAAAACAGCCCAACGCTCTGCGCAAGGGTGACAGGAACCTGACGTGTCATCAGCTCCAAGGATACGCGTCATTTCGGAACACGCCATTCTCAGGCGTCTCCCATAGGCTTCCGTGGGCGCAATCTTCTCAGAATGGTGCTCGTCTAGAGGCATGCCGTGGCGCTCAAGAGATAGATTTGTGTCTAGCAATGGCTCTCTAGACGTGGTGTCGCTGGTCATGGAAGAAGCACTGGCACTCAAGATCGAGCTCGCATCACCCGCAGACGTGGCTACATTCCGGAAAGGGACCGATATGCCAGACATGGAAGAGGCAGATGAGGCGAGTCCAGTAGGTCGTCGTTGTGTGTCCTTGTCAAGATGGCTTGACGCTGGGCGGCGCTCTGGAAACAATGTATTAACCAAGGTAATAATATCCGATGGGCAGATTACGAGGCAAGGCTGCACTTCGACGGTTTCACGCGGCGAAGTGATGGCCTTGGCTGGAAGAAGGACGGGCTTTGCGTGAGTTTTGGTGTGTTTGAACCGGGCCAAAATGCTCTCAATGTGGGTGCGGATTTCCGGGAGAATTGGGACTTGCTGCCGCCTATGAAGAATGTCAGCTGCCGGAATATAAAAGCGTCCAAATGTGCGCTCGTACCAATTGTAGGTCATGTCCAAAACGTGCTTCTGGGCGCGGATGGCAATCTCCTTGAGAATCTTCTGGCGGGCATGCTCCGTAATGTGGTGTCCAATCATGATACCGTGCGTCTGAACATAGTTAGAACGATGAAAGAAAAAAGACGGGAAAAAGACGTGCCTCTGGATGGATGATAGCGTTGAGCAAGAAAGTTGAAAACAACCAGCGAGAAACGAAAAAGTTCTGCGCGCCTTTGCGGAGGTTCTTGGTCTCGTCCAGTTTCCGCAGGATAGCATTTCCGATTTCTAGAACACCTTCAGGGATCCCTCCGGCGCTGGGCTCATCGTCTACAACCTCGAAAAGGCGTTTCACTGCCTTGTCAAAGTACTCGTCGGCAGCGATGGTATCCTTGGTGCTTGGTACAACGGGTGCGGCTCCTCGTGCGGATTGTTCCTCGGCTCTCTCCAGCAAGAACTGGCCGTCCTGGAGCATCTGCATGAGGTAAAGCTCAAGGTTCGCCTTACCGGGCCACTCTCGCATTCCGGCCCAAACATCAAGAACTGACTTGATGAACTTCTCAGTTCCCGGCTTAGACTCCATAATCAGCCTGGCGCAGGTGGTAGCCCAGGCGTCGGTTCTCCTCAGGTCCTCGGCCGAGTCCGGACCAGATGAGTTGGCGAAGATGGTGTAAATGAGAGCAGCAAACGGATCGTGGCGTTGGAAAGAGAGCAGACGTTCTACCGGACTGGGACCATGTGGGGTCGGCTTCTGGGTGCCGACGGCCTTGCCGCGGGCCTGCATGGCCATAACAGAATCAATGGGATCCAAAGCTTGACGAAACGAGGTAAGAGAAGTAAGCTCTTGCTGCGAAAGACTGTGAATGCGAGTAGCGAGGAAATCAGGATTGGTCCTGATTTCGGAAATGAAGGCTAGTAACTGGTCCAAAATCTTGGACGGCACCTCGTTGAGAAAAGTAGAAAAAGACGGAGACCTGTCGATCTTGATAGTTTTGTTCGACTTCCCTAGTTCCAAATCAGGTTCCAGCAATGCATAGCGGCGCGTAGCATCGCAGGAGTTGCGCACGTCATTGAGTGCATTGTACAGGATGCCAAAGCTCTTCTTGTCGTCGGACCTGAAGTTGTCAACCAAGGTGCGGTAGGCGAGCTCTCCACAATGTACCAGACGTGAGGAGAGAGCGCTTGAGACGAGCCATCTGTGCAGGCGGATGCGTGAATGGGCCTTGCGTTGCTCCTGATAGCCCTGCAGGCGGATCAGGTGGGCGAGTTCAGCGAGCGACGTAGCGGCCGTGGGAATCGCAACGGTGGGGAGGTAGGCGTCCGAGTACGAAGAGAGGTCGGCGGGGAGCAGACGGGGCAGACGTCCAGCCGGGGCCGAGATGGAGGAGGGCATCTGGGGCCTCGAGGGCTGGTGTGCGGTTTGCGACGGGTCATGCTGGTCGTGCGGTCCGCCAGGCCGGCTTCCAACTTCCATCGTAGCGTGCGGGGGCTCGGAGGAAGTGGACGACCTGGGCGGAGGCTCTACTGGCGGGTCATCGACTGCTGTTGTAGAAGTAGCCGTGTGCGGCGTGTGGGTTCTGGACGAGGCGTGAGTGATGGAGGGCGAGGCGGCTGGAGCTGGGGCTGCGCGTGTCAGTCAGATCAACTTATGCCAGCACATCGACGGTGCGGCGCTGAGCGCAGTAGGGAGGGCATGGGAGACACAGCACATACGGGGAGTGGGCGATGCGGCCTGAGGCGCCGGCAAAGGCGAGTCAGAGGGTTCATGTCTTCTCAGCATGCTGTCGCCTGTCGTATCATGGCCATAGGGAAAGGGCATCGGCCAGTCGCAAACGCGCTCGACAGAGGTTTGGGCGCTCTACCGCAGCATGTCGGTCAGGTCGGCAGTGCAAGGTAAGGCTGGTGTATGTACGAAGTCGTCTGGAGGTGGTCTGTCGGCAGGTATGCGTTGGCAGGCGTCGTTGAACTGGTCGACTACAGACGAGCTCGCGACGATTGGCGGGGAGCTCGAGTCAAGTCAACCGTCAACAGGCCCGAGCTGGAGAGCGACAAGTCACGATTGCGATCACGCACCCGAGCAATCTGTCAATAATACGCCCGTGGTAACTTCGGTACACGCCGTAGGGTGCGGCGATATAGGGGACGCGAGAGATTGGTGGCGACCACAGACCGCCTGTCTCCTCTACATGAAAGGCCACCCTGCCTACCTGCTGCCAGCACATACATGACATTACATCTAGAGTCCTGTACGCGGCGAGACGAATCAGCGCCGGGGACATGCCCCTCAGCTGCAACGACACCGGCTCCAGTATATACCCAGCCCATCCCAGCGTTCTCAGGATTCGCCGTGTCGCCCAACGAACAGCTCATCAACGCGATCTACCCTTTCATTCCCTTCTGGCGCCGTTCGCCGTTCGGACTTCTCCCATGCGGCTCGTGGCGACTGGGCCCTTCGATGCCCCACCATCCACCATGATCACCATCACCCCCACCGCAACTTCGCTCCCCCATCACCAACCCATCTAGCCTCGCAGCAGCAGAAAGCGAAAAAGCCTCACCTACATCTGCATAGTCGGTCGCAAGACTCATCCCAACCACTCGGCGTCCCAGCTCCCGTCCAGCTCCTGCCAGCTCTTGACGTGAAGCCCAACCAGTGGCTCCGTAGCCCCTGTTTTCACTGATGCGCTGGCACTCCAAGACCATCGCATGCATCAGAAAAGACTCCTTAGCTGTGCACCAACCACGCGCTTAGCAATGCCGCGCATACTCTATTCCCACTTCATCTGCAGCTGCAGTGGTACAGTGGTTGAGCACCAATGAGTCGCGGCTGTTTGTCAACATCTGCGAGACTTGCGCGCGACAGATGTACGCTGCATGTTGCTGCTGCAAACATTTGTTTGGGGAAAAGGACCGCTGTCGGCATGCGACGCGCACTGCTGCCTCTGCCTTTGAGTGGAGGAAGCGTGTTCGTGTTACGAGATGCGATACCGTCAGTCGTCAAATCTGGCAACGAGACATGTGTTCAGAGCATGCTGGAGAGGGTGTTTGTTTGTTTTGCTCGGGTAATGTTGAATATTGAGGCTGCAATATCTGACCAGGATGTTGGGCTCTAGAAGCAGAAGCCCTGTACGAGAACCTCCAGCGCCCCTTCCGCCTTGTGAGCGAAACCCAAAACCCCAGGTTGCGAGCATCTGGCTGATGTATAGGCATCAAATGCCAGAGGCATTCCATCAGACCTCACCCTCCATAAGGCTCTAGCCTTATCATGCCATAGCTTCCCTGAGTAGCGGTGCGACACGTTTACGGCTGTGATGTACCTGTCTCTGCCACCAGACACGTCTCCAATACCCATCTCCTTGATTGTTATATGTTTTGCTGCCCTCGCTAGTCCACTCCTCAAGTCCCAGCTCATCTCTAGACTCATCAGCGAATCGCTTCGCCGCCGACACGCCGGCGTCGTTGAAGGCCCAAAGAAGGAGCTCCCTCTGAAACTGGCCATTTGTCGATGTAGACGTGGTCATCACCGCGTACAAGTCCAGCTTGCGCTCCGAAGCGAAGAGTTGTAGCGCCCCTAAGAATGCGTCTTCCGCTGAATCTGCCTCTACACCTTCGTTTTCAGCCTTCTGCTGCAAGAAGGCGATGGGCTTGACCACTGAGCTGACGCCGAGTTTCCGCTCCTTCTCGTCCCACTGCTTATAATCCTTCATTAAGATGTCCTGCAGCTTTAAAGGTCCAATATCCTTCTTCGCTGTATCAATCGCCCCGTAGAACTGGTCGCGGTCATAGCTCGTGGAAAACCGCGGGCATGCAACGATCTTGGCCTCGAGGTATTCGACCGCTCTTCTGTCGTGCTCGGTAGTTTTGTCTTTTGACTGGAGGTTAGACGTGTCGATTAAAATACTGGCCAGTCCCAAGTGGGCGGCTTCTGCATCCCAACTTTCGACAGCGGCACTATCGTCTGACAGGCTGTCGCCTTGGGCGTGGGCAGCGCCAGATGCGGTGGCCGTAGACGAAAGCAGGTCCCATGCTTCTCGACAGTATTCCGTGACGAGACTTGTGCAACTGCCACTTTTGTCCACTATGCGAGGCTCATTGCCCGTATCGGTAGGTATTTTGCCCTCGTCGTCGTGGTGGTCGATCACGCCGCCGACTCGTCCTGAGTATATCTTACCCAGCTGGCCTTGCAGGGCGTTGTGGTCAACGAGTACCCATTTCGTGTTCTCGGGTGGGAGCTTGGACTTGATAACGGACAAGTCAGGCAAGTCGTCAAGCGTTATGAGATGCCGTGATTCGATGTTGGCGTATTTAAATAGTTCTACAAACTCGGGGCGCACTTGGATGCCTGATGAGGGTATGTTTGTTATCGGCACGTAGACGGAAGTGAAGGCATCCCGGGGCGGGGCCATGGAGCGAATGTAGGCATAGAGAACGGAGCAGGTCATAGAATCAAGATCCGGTACTCGTCAGCACTCACCGCAGAAACCCATCATCTCGAATGTGCTCACCTGCAGATTCATTGCCAATGACGAAGGTGATTCTCTGGCTCGAATCAACTGCAGTGCGAAGGGCGCTTCGAGCAGTGGCTAAAAAGCTACGTAGTGAGGTTCTCGGTACGGCCATGGCGCAGTATCGACAGCACGAAGTCGGAGCCGCGGGCCTGGGTGTTGAGTTTTGAGGGCGGGGGATGACGCACCTCCGAAGCCTCGCCTATCGCGACTGGCTCAAGCAAAGACGGTAAATAGTTATCTGATTGTGTTCGAGAGGGAAACAGTGATAAATCAGCTTCCCGTACCAAATAGATGGATATCTATAGCGAATGCAACATTCAAGCGTACTTGGTTGCACCTTCTCATTAGGTGAGCTCGACGCTTCCGGCAGGCACACCACGCACACTCCGCAGTCTCCTCGCGAAGAACTGCATTATCGGCATCATCTCGTCCCTGTTACTAGGCATGCCATCTCCATCCCTCTTCCCTAACCACTCCTTGATCTCAATGAAGTCAAAAGCGTCTTTCAGCCTCGACACGGCGCCGTCAGTGACAGCAGATCCTCTGCTCGCCTTGCACTCCAAGACCGGCGTCTTGCTCTTCTTATCCAAAGCCTTCAACGGCATCGATAGCGACAGGATCCCGCCAATACTGACGACACCTCCCAACTCCTCGCCTTCATGCTCCGCTGCGACCTGTAGTGCGACCATGGCGCCTTGCGCATACCCAAAGAGTAGAATCTCCCGCGCCTTGTAGCCACATTTGCCGATAAGGACTTCTTTTATAATGGTGTAGAGCACAAGCCGTGTCGAGGTTTTGAAGCCAGTATCCATGTCCATCTCGCCCGTCTTCTGGTCGAAGATGAGGTCGTCGCCCCAGTGAAAACCGCCGAGATCAAAAGGCAGAGGATTCGGCGCTTGGACGGCGATGCATGCTGTTTCAGGGAGGTTCAATTGCTGCCCGAGGCGTACAAATGATGTGTTGCTGTCTCCCAGGCCGTGGAGCAGTATTAGGACATTTGTGGGTGGTTGCGAGGCAGGCGCTGATTGCGTCAGTCGGTTGCGGGGAATGTCAGCGTGCACATGTCATGACTTACGAGGCGTTATGCTGAGTGTTACCGAAGACGGAAAGTCGCTCTTTGTGGGGAGTCGGCCAGGCATGGCGGCTGCGAATATGTCGCGTTGCGTGTGCTGGGCATGTTGCTGTGTGGGCATGGGCATGTGCATTGAATGCTGGAGCTGAACGATGATCGACCAGGTTTGCGCTAGCGTCTCACAGGGAAGCTTGAGGGAAAGAACTGCTCTCAGCTTACCCATCGTATGCCGTTTGTACTCAGCTATTCTCGATTGCGATGAAGCGAAGACTTTCCAAAGCTCACAGATGGTCCTGCTTACCCCTCGACATATGACGACACTTGTGTAATTTCAGGTGCCGGTATCCGCGGCGCTTCCCAAGTGAGCTAGCATTCGGTTTTCGGGAGCACAAGCTTTCGCCCAGCCATCAAGATGTGCTTAACAGGACTTGGCTACATTGACCCCTGTCTTGGGCGTCGATCCGTCATGGTGTCTCCATCATCTCAGCGCTCCCGGAGCTCCAACATGCCGCACTCACCCTGTCCGAAGCTTCGGAATCACAGGAGCCTAACCAATCGATGCCCTCGATACCACACGTCTGCGTAATGCTTCTCAAGTTTGGAAGTGGCTCAATACGCTAATCCTGCATCTCAGCACTCCGCTGAGCCACTTCGAGGACATCTCTGGTTGAGCGTGTTTGAAGATGAGGGGCAAGAGAGATGCGATTGGGTCCCGGGTGGAAAGGGTTAAAAAAGGATGAAAAGACTTGGTCAGCTGCAAATTCGGACCGGATGTTGAAGACAGCCGTCTGAGCGGGCATACTTAAAGCCTGTGGCTCCCACCTCAAGTCCTTTGACATCAACATCACAATTCCAACTCATTCGGTTTCAGTGCAGACTCTAGATAAGCCATCTTTGTACGCCGATCACCACCACGCATCATCAACATGCCTTTCGGTTGGGGTACGTTCCTCAATGATATTAAGTAGGGGCCGAACGACTGACAACCGTCTAGGAGACTCTGAGGACGCATACAACAAGGTGTACGAGAACGGCAATTTCGAGCAGGAAAAGCACGAGTCATCCTTCGGCCACGAGCTCGTTGCTGGTGGAGCTGCTTTTGCCGGCTTCAAGGCATTCGAGGACCACCAACGCAAGGAGGGTCAGTTACTCCTATCGAAATGCAGAAGCAACTGCTAATGTCCCCACTTAGGCAAGCCTATTTCCCACGCCTTTGCCAAGGAGCTGCTCGCAGGCTTCGCGGGTGCTGAAGTCGACAAGCTCGCTGAGACCAAGGGCGAGGATTGGTTTGACAGGGAGAAGGCGAAGCATGAGGCAAAGAGGAACGCAGAGCACATGTATGAGGAGCATTACGAGAGAGGCCAGGGCGCCGACCAGTATGACCCAAACCAGTACAGTCGCCCCGAGCACTTTGACCGCCGTGGGTGGTAAACTACGTTCCTTCGCTCGAATACACTCGGATGCTCTGTATTGTAAAGAGACGAATCAGAGCTCAGCATGTGAACGTACGGCAGTTAAATCAGATATGAGGGAGACCTCGGCCAAACCTATGCTCACCTTCGGCCTCTTTAAAATTGATGCTCATTGTGCGTTTTTAGCGATGACTTCGTACCTCCGCCTTAGACTAGCGGGCCTATCGCGTTTTCATCTCATCGCAGCCCCTCAGGCCTTCGAAATCGGCCTCATGTCGTGACAAACCTCCCACTTCGATCCTCTCGCCCATCCAATGATTAGCGCTGCATCCGTTTGAACTCCTCATGTCGCGCCCGCTCATTGCGCGTCGCTCACCTATTCCCACCTACGTGCCCACTCGTTCACGTCGCGCCACGTCCTAACCCCCAGGATGAAGTTCGCAAAGTACATACCCCCTGTAATATTTTATATTATACATTTTTGCGCATAGGGCTGAACAATTTAGGGAACTGGAACGCGATCTTGTTCCTGAATGGCGGCTCAAGTACCTGGATTACAAGGTGAGACACTGTGCCTGCGCCGACAGCCTGGCCCCGCCCCCTCGAACATCTCGCATCGCTAACATGCGATGTCTAGCTAGGAAAGAAGAAGCTCAAAGCCATCCGTCGCGCTTTGAGGACAGTCAATCAAACTCCACGGATACGTCGCCGCGGAACGGCTGCCTTCACACCCTCGCCGTTCGACTCTGCGCCGAAATACTCGTTCCTGAATCGCAACTATGGGAAGCACACGGATACGTCGAGGGATCCCGAGGATTTGAGACATATTGCGATAGGGAACAGCCAATCTAGCTTGAAGGGAAAGACAAATGGGAGACGGCCTTCCGCAAAGAAAGACGAAGAGGCGCCGTTGAACGGTGCAGAGGATCCGAGATATCCTGGCTTGACGAGGTACGGAAGCATCATTAGAACGCCGCATTCAGACGCAAAGTCCCCAGGAAGAGGAGACCGTCCCCCGTCTTTGAAGCTCCCAGGCGCCGCACTGGATCCCGAGAACCACTCACCCAGACTCTCACCTGCGCGGTCTCCGACTAAGCAGACGGTTACACCACCCTCACATGGCGACGTGGCAGGGGAAAACGCTTTCGAAGTCGGGAAAACGAGATCACCGCCGGCATCGAAGTCGCTCCCAGCTAGGTACAAGAGCATTTTCACCCCCAAGCGCATGAACTCGTCGCCAGGTGGCCCCATCGCTCCGACGCCTCCGCCACTCTTGAAGCGCGTCTTCTCCATGTCGCATGGCCCGCCGCCACCGAGCCCCGGCGACGTTCCCCTCGAAGCGTATCGTGAGCTCGACCTACGTCAGGCTGAATTCTTCCACTTTCTCGATATGGAGCTCGACAAGGTAGAAGCTTTCTACAAGCAAAAAGAGGAGGAGGCTACGGAACGGCTGGCGGTGCTGAGGGAACAACTGCATGTCATGGCGGATCGACGTCTATCCCACCTCATCGATCGGCACACCGCCAAGATCAAAGCACGAGCAGATAAGCATGGCGACGCGAACAAGTCTTTGATGAATGGTCATGATAACGGCAGCGATGACGAGGACGCCAATGGACACGACCAAGCCACTGGCCACAACTCATGGCTAATCGATTCTGCTCTCGAAGCCGTACAAGCTGGAAAGTATGGCAAGAGTACGAAAGCTATGCAGGGTCTTGCTACCCCATCAGCGCTCCGCCCACAGCGTCCGGAAGATCGCCACGATTACGAACGCCGTCCCGAGCAGCCCCAAGTTTCTTACCAGACAGCCAAGAGAAAACTGAAGGTTGCTTTGCAAGAATACTACCGAGGGCTCGAACTTCTCAAGTCGTATGCGTTGCTCAATAGAACTGCGTTCCGCAAGATCAACAAGAAGTTCGACAAGGCAGTAAACGCCCGGCCTTCGCTCCGATATGTATCGGAAAAGGTCAACTCGGCCTGGTTCGTAAACAGCGATGTGATTGAGGGACATATCCGTGCTGTCGAAGACTTGTACGCAAGATACTTTGAGAAGGGAAATCATAAGGTTGCTGTCAACAAGCTCCGCATCAAGATTGCTCGGGCGGGCGACTATACCGAAAACTCGTTCCGCAATGGCCTCATGCTTGGCCTGGGCGCCGTGTTCGGTGTGCAAGGCCTCGTCAAGGGCGTTCAGTTGCTCGATTCAGAGAATATTGTGCTCGGCAGAAACACAAGCTACCTCTTACAGGCATGTGACTCTTCATCCGATCAAGTTGTTCCTATTAACAAGGTCACAGATATATGCCGGCTACTTTTTGATGAACTTCCTGTTCCTTCTATTCTGCCTGGACTGCCGCGTCTGGCATTACCACAAAATTAACTATGTTTTTGTTTTCGAATACGATACCCGCCACTTTCTTGATTGGAGGCAGCTTTTTGAAGTAAGTCTGTTCGAGATGATGGCGCTGTGTAATGCTAACGTCCTGCAGCTTCCTTGTTTCTTCCTCTTTCTTTTGGGCTTCTTCGTTTGGCTCAACTTTAGTCAATATGGTGGCCCGTCTCTCTTCCTGTACTATCCGGTTATCCTCCTTGGACTTACAACAATACTACTCTTCAACCCTATCAAGATATTGTACTTTAGGAGTCGGATGTGGTTACTCTTCTCTATGGTGAGTTTTAGAGCTCCTCTCCATGTCATCAGCTAATTGTTCTCCAGTGGCGCCTAGTCTGTGCAGGGTTCTACCCCGTTGAGTGGCGAGACTTCTATATGGGCGACATGTTTTGTTCCCTTACCTACAGCACAGGTGTAAGTACGCCGGATTTCGGATTTGAGTTTCTATCTGACCTCCCTAGAACATCGAGCTCTTCTTCTGCCTGTACGCCAACGACTGGAATTTTCCAGGGCAATGCAACTCATCAAGCTCGCGCCTGTTAGGCTTCTTCACCACGCTCCCCGGCATATGGCGTGCGGTCCAATGCTTCCGACGGTACTACGACACCGGCAACGCATTCCCCCATCTTCTCAATCTGGGCAAATATACCGCCACCGTTATCTTCTACATGGTCCTCAGCATCTACCGCATTGACAAAAGCGGGACCAACCGTGCGCTCTTCATCACCTTCGCCATCATCAACTCGATATACTGCAGCTTCTGGGACGTGTACTACGACTGGAGTCTCGGCGACCCCAACGCCAAACATCGCTTCCTCCGTCAAACCCTAGGCTATAAGAGAACCTGGTGGTACTACGGCGCGATGATAATCGACCCCATCCTGCGATTCAACTGGATCCTATACGCCATCATACCCCTCCAGCTGCAACACTCAGCCGTGACATCCTTCGGCGTGTCGTTCAGCGAAGTCTGCAGACGGGGCATGTGGTCCCTCTTCCGCGTCGAAAACGAACACTGCTCCAACGTCGGCCACTTCCGCGCTTCCCGCGACGTCCCTCTACCCTACTCCATCGCCCCCACCGAACCCCCGACGCGCCGCCCCTCGACCGACGAACGGCAGCACGCTCGTCCCGGTACCGACGAAGAACAACCCCCACCGCACACCACGGCTACGGATTTCGCGCCCGCGCCTTCTCACACTTCGATCCGGCACCGCCGCTCCGCTTCTGAATCGCGAGTCTCCCGCCCTTCACCCATTGCCCGCGGTCTCACACGCATGGGCACGATTCTCAGGCAAGCGCACGCGCAGGACTTCCAGAAGAAGAAGAAACCTGAACTTGGCGCTGCCACTGAGGGGGGTAAGGACGATGATAGCGATGACTCTGATGTTGAGGAGCCTGAGGATCGCAGCGAGGGGCATAGTGTGGGCGAGAGCGCGGAGCCGCTTCTTAGAGGCGAGGGGAAACGCAGGGATATTAATACGGCTCTTGGGGATGGTGGGGGTGGTGGTGTGAGGGAGAGGGAGAGGGAGGCGGGGAATGAGGTGATGAGAGAGGCGGAGGTGCAGAGTGAGAGGGAGATTCAGGAGGTTAGGGATGATGTTGAGGTTGGGAGGGGGGGACCTTCGAGGTTGGTGTGATTGGCATTGTGATTTTGAAGACAGGGGGCGAGGTTTTCTTTTTTTCTCTTTGATAGCGGCAAGCTTAGTGTTTGGTATATGCAATGACTTTCTCTAGTGTATAGATAGATAGATTTTAGATCTATAATTTGTTATACATGTACAAACTCCTAGAGGGAAACGTTGAGTACGTATGTGTACTGCACGAGACTTAAGACCGTACTCGTAACAACCACAACCACAACAACGACAACGACAACAGCATCGGTGCCTGATGCCGCTAGATACGCGACGCGTGTACCTCGAACATCAATAGAAACAATGACAAGCGCAAGTATATATGCAACAAAGCCCCAAAGTATGGAAGACGGAAAAGCCAACGCCGTTTGAAACATGCAAAAAGCAAAAAGCAAAAAGCACACTTCCTTCCCGTTGTCCTCTTCCTCTTCTATTTCCCATACACTTAGCCCCCCGAAAAACATCCACCGAACCCAAACCCGAACCCAAACCAAAGCAAACCAAAGCAACCACCCCTCCTACCTACCGTCTGAGCATATACCCCAAATCCGGTAATCCCCCCACAATCGTCCGGACCACTTCATCCTCCTCCATCTTCCGCCTCTGCGCCGCGTTCGTCGCGCCCGTGAGCGGTTGCTTTGCCGCTGGCGACAGTGGGCGCGGTGGTGGACGCGTGAATGGGTCTAGTGGTGGGGCAGGAGCAGGAGCGGGAGTTTCGAAGATTGACCATGGGTCTGAGGGGTCGGGTTGTTGTACTGCTGGTTCCGGTGCCGGTGCTAGTTCTGATGCTGATGCTGATGCTGATGGTGGAGAGGTGGTCGGGAGCGAGGACTCGAAGAAGGAGAAGTCCGCCGTGTCTGCCCAGGAGGGTGGTGGGTCTTGGGTTGGACGAGGAGGAGAGACGGGGGCGGGTGCGGGTGAGGGCGTATGAGATTTCGGAGGTTCGGAGAGGGGTTCGGGGGTCGAGGACTCCAAAGCGGAGAAGTTGTCGTCGGTATCCCCATCCTCAGGTTCGGCACGCGATTTCATCTTCGGCGATCCGCTGCCAGCTACTCCATCCCCGAGCACTTCGTCCAACTGCGCCACTGGTCGTGGTGGCGTCCTGATCTTCTCCGGTGTAGAGCTCGCTGAGACGTTTCGCGGCTTCAAAATACCTGGTCCTATTGGGCCTTCTTCGGTTCCAGCGGGTACGAAGGCATTGGGCTTGAAGAGTGCTGAAGTGGGCGATACTGCGCCTTTGAGACGAACGATCGGGGATGCGTGTTTGGAGCCGGACGAAACGACGTGAGCAGGAACCGGGGAAGATTTTATGGATTTAGGTGTCGTTGCGGGTGTGGAGAGTGTGTTGTCGCGTGTCGGCGGTTCTGAGAAGTCCGCGAGGGGGGTTTGTGTGCTGGATACTGCTGGGGACTCCACCATTTCGCCCCAGTCCTCATCGTCATCTTCTTCAGCTGTTGGTTCGGATTTGAACGTTGCGGGTTCTGGCTTAGATGGTGTATTGGTATCGAGAGCGTCGAGACCGGTCCAGGGGTTCACCTCCCCGTTCATTGAGGGCTTGGGCGGCGGGGGTAGGATGAGCGAAATTGACCGTGTGGGTGCAGTCTCTTTGAGCGAGCTGACTGAACTAGAGTTCCTCTTGTGGCTTGTAGGATCGAGTGGACGGGGTGTGAGGTCTACAGAGCTTCTTTTTCCTCCCTCCCGTTGGAGCTTAGCTACGACACTATGCTTCGGTGTTATAGGCGACGAAATCGATCGCCTGGCGTTCTCGTCCTTCCACGGACCAGCCTCCGTCGCAGCAGAGCTCCAATTAAACGCGGCCGGCAATTCACTCGTGATCAGCTGTGTAGTCTGCCCAATCGGGTTCGACACCGATACGGTGGACTTGCGTCGAGGGTGGAATTGTGTCTTCTGGTCCTTGGGTGCGGATGTATCCCAGTAGAACGACGCTCTCGCACCTGGTCCGCGTCCAGCCATACGATCTTCAGTTGCCCATCTTGATACCACTTTGTTGACTTCGGAGCGTATATGCGATGTCTTCCATGTTACGCGTATGTAAGTGTCATAATCGAGCCCACTGTTGTACTCCCGCAGGGTCTCCTTGCGGGTGAGACGGTACCAGGCTTTTCGCGTTTCGGATGAAGAGTAAATAGGGTCGTCTGGTGCTTCCCCAGGTTCTACGGCGTCTTTGGTGGAGGGGAAGAGTTGGCTCATGAGCTCTGAATCCAAGGTGTACGGGCGGACGTTGGTAGGGAGGGGAGGTACAGAAGGCGCTTCCGCGTCACTCTCATCTGCATTAGCCTTCTCAACAGCACTCGATCCCGATAGGGGAGTAGATTGCTCCAAGGGATCCACTTTGGCATGATCCGTAGTCGTGTCTTGTACGGCACCTTCCCCGACATCGCCAAAGTCATCCGCCTCTTCGAGCTCGTTGGATTTGGGTTTTGCCTCCAACTCGGCCTCCTCTATCTCTGTGTTCCTCAACGCTTCCTCGAGGTGGACTGTAGACTCTGGCTCCGCAGCCGCAGTTTTCCCAGCTGCCCGTTCCTCCTCAAAAGATGTCCGTGGCGACTCAGTAGCCGTCTCGTTGCGGCTGATATCGGACGGAGACGTAGACGCGCGCGTGGAGAGATCATCGTCGGGATGTAATGAATCGGTGGGCTCAATTGCAACGGATGCAGGTACTTCGTCGGGTTGTATCGTAGTCGCCGAATCCGAGGTTTCTGACTCCTTGTGCTCTCCGATATCTTCCTCAATTCGGTCCCACGTATTGCTCTCCGGTAGGGCATCCTCCGTCTTTCTGACATGTGACTCCGCGTCCTTTTCATTGGGGACATCGCCCCAGCTCGCGTCCTTGCCTACATCACTCGTCCACCCTCCAAAGCCATCGTCCTCATTACTCCCCCACGGCGAATCCCACA
Source organism: Byssothecium circinans (assembly GCA_010015675.1). Classification (NCBI taxonomy): domain Eukaryota; kingdom Fungi; phylum Ascomycota; class Dothideomycetes; order Pleosporales; family Massarinaceae; genus Byssothecium; species Byssothecium circinans. The sequence continues at coordinate 1,037,319 of ML976979.1, read as the reverse complement.
CATTGCCCAGCCCAAGCGTCACACTCGCAGCCACACTCGTCACCGTCGGTTTCGTCGGAAGTCTCTCGTCGTTGTCGTCCGGGTCATTATCGGCTGCCCAAGGGTCGCTCCAGTCCATGGCGGTGATGCGCGCGTCATAGTGGACAGCCTCTGTTTACGGAAGCATCCTTTCTGCGAGCCCGCGCAGAGCCAGTTAAAAACAAAACAATAGTATCGGGAAGAAGGCACGATGAATCGGCGAAATTTGGGAGAAGGTGGCCTTTCCTGCGCCGCGCGGAGAGCGACGGACGTTGACGTTCGTGTTCATCTGATTGGTTCCTGCCAAGACGAGAGAAGACCGCCCCCGTTGTGGCGTCTTCTGACTGCTCCCGTTTGACAGCGGCGCCTTTGTTTCATTGTTCACATCTATAAATTCTTCCGGAAATCCGTTGAGTTGATGGACGTCTGCCTTGCAGCACTTCAATCGCAAGTCACATCACTGCCTGGCAGCACTTCTTCTCGCAAGTCACATCACGACCTATGCACGAACACGATCGAGAAGATTGGCAACAAAACTGACCACGGATGAAATCATCTGCATCGTGGACGGCACATTTTCCTGTAGCACCTGAGATGCTTTGTTTCCTTGTTTTTTACATCACCCTGGCGGCTGCCCTGTTCCCCAAACCAACTGCCGGTCTTCCCCCATCTTTCACATTAAAGAGTTGCAACGTGTTGAGTTGAATAAGACCACCAAGTCCGTCTATCCCAGACGCCACAGTCCTCCAGTAATTGCGGGCATTAATTACATCCTTTTCACACAATGTTATATAACGTTAAACATCGTCTAAACACTATGTCTACGTTCTGAATATACGGCATCTTTGCTAACGAACATCGATATTCATCATTTACATATAAGTCACCGCGTTCGTAAGTTATATACCCTCCACTCACCAACACTCTCAAACAACCACAAACTTCGCATCCAATCTTTCTAAAATCACGTATTGAAAAGTACTCACCTCTAGACACTCAGGCAAGCACTTCAACCTACCCACACCAGGTAAGCACCATGTCTTTTGGTCAATCCAACCCTCCGCCAGGGCACTCTGCTAACCCTCTGGCTCGAGGCGAACAACCTTTCGTCGAGGACTTTCCCCTACCCCCGAGCTCGGCCTTCTCCACTGCATCCACACCTGAGCAATTTGCCGAGCAGCGTCGACAGCAAGACCAAGCAGAGGAAGACGCCTACTTCGATGGCTATGACATTGACCGTAGCTTCCCTACTCGTGACGACTGGTATCGGCAGCGCGAGATAAGTGACCAGCGTGCGCACGTAGAACGCCTAGAGCTTGCGGTCATTGAACTACAGGATTACATGGTGCGTATGAGGCATTCAGAAGTGGAACGCGCGACGCAGAGAATTCATGAAGTGAATGAACGCCTAGAGCATGGGCGTAGATTCCGTGACGCGAACCAACGCGTGGAGCCTATGGGCCGTAGACCGGAGAGACGCCCCCGCTGGGCACAAGACCGTGTTCCTTCACCACCTCGTCCTACTCGTCATTCACCTCCTCGTGCTCCTCATATTAGACTTCGTCCTCGTCCTGCTCATTCTGCCGCTCGCCGGAATGCGGCGCAGGGTGCTTCGCACGCGTCCCCTTTTCCAACCCATCATGAATTGGAGCGGCTCGAGGAACAGCGATTGTACGATGAGTACTTCGCCTTTTCTGGAGGTGCTCGGGAAAATCTTAGAGGTAATGGTCAAGGCAATCGGCAAGGCTCTAGCAGCCGACCAGTGGCCATGGGACAGATTGGGCGGGCTCGAGGTAGTGAGCGGACTGGGGGCAACGCCGCGAGGAGGTCTGGTGACGATGCAGGAGCACCGTAAATGATGACTGTTGTACAGTAATGCGGATTTCCGGGCCTGTTTAATGACGGACATTAAGTTTTCGTCATTTGGCATGACTAATTGTTACCGCAGGTTATAGATATGTTATAACCAAATACAACAGAAGTCTGCCATCACTTCTCGGCTTGGTATCGAATCAAATTATTTGTATCATTTGCAAATCCACTCTTGACCTCTTCTCTATGCATTGTTTTCGCTCGTTATCTTCTTTTACAGCCCGAATTTTATAGACCGCTTCAAGGCTTCGTAACGCTTTCCTCGACCTCGTTGTGAAGAGAGTCGGACAAGTTCAAACATCAGTTTCTACATACACATCACAGTTGAAATTATAAATCCGCATTCCGTTTTTCTAGGTAAACGGCTCACTCCCATTATCCAAGGTAATTATCTCCTAGTCATTTGACTTGTGTACGCTACTAATGCAAAGTCGTCCTGCACTTCAGCTAAAATTTACCATAGCCGCGAGACTCTGGACACGTGACTCTACGCCTCTACAACATTGTACACCTACTACGAACCACTATCTATTTTGAACTCATGATATATTATAGCCTTCTGGCTTGTCACTGTTATCGCACATCGCCATTTCGCAGAATTACATATATCACGGACCCATCACGCCTTATTCAACCAACTTATCACACCCTGCCCATCACACCGTCATTCTACAAACACATAAGTATACACTACGTTCAACTTAACACACACACTTAACATACAGCTCTCTAGACATTATCACCATGTCCCACTCCGGTCCCAACGCCGGTTCTTCTCGCCCCCGCCGCCGCTATTCCAACGCCAACAACGATGACAACGAGTGGCCGGACCTACTCCGCGAATTCCATGCCCTGAGAGGGGAAATGGAAATCCTGGACCGCGACCCTAGGCCTAGCATGCGCGCTATGGAGCAAGTGTCTCAGCGTCTCGAGGCCTTGAATGCTCGTCTGGAGCGCCGCGCAGGTGTGTCCTCTAATCGGCCTTCGCGGGCTACTCATGCTGAGCGTGAGAGCCCCGGCGGATACATCTTCGAGTATCCTCGTTCTGTTCCTCATGATCCTGCTTTTAATCCCGAGGTTCGCGGGGACGGCTCTGGGCGCGGTCGTGGAGGTGCTCGTCCACGTTCTCTTCCCCAACGTGGGTTTGAGGATAATCGACGTCGTGGTCGCGCTCCTTCTCCTCAACCCGCATTCTGTCCTGGGCGTGAGGAGCTCGGTGGATATCGCCGTCGGTATTCTCATGTCCCATCTCCTGCTTTCAGCCCTGAGACTCCTAGCCATCGCTCTGGATACGGTCGCGCTCGTTCTCTTCCTTCGCGTGAGTTTGAGTCCAGACGACGTTCTGCCTACGGTTCTCTTTATTCTGCAGATAGGCTCAATCATGGTCCCACTGGATCAAGCTATTCACATTTCTTTGCTAGTGGGAAGCCTCTTGGATCGCATACCCGTATTGATACGTACGACTTTTTGGGCCCAGGTGGGCGTTCAACTCGATACACTCCCGAGCCAGGCGCACATCCTTCCTCACCCGCTTCTGCTGCTCGTCATTCTCACCGTCGCGTATCTTCTGCGGATGGTGCCGAGGTCGAGTACGGTAGTGGGAGGGTGTACCGTAATGTAGATGAACAATGGGATCCCCGCAATGTGGGGTCGCGGGATGTGTAGGATGGTTGTATTTGAAGTCATTTGCAAGCTTCTAGCCTGGTTTACTGATCTCATTAGGAAGTGAAAAAGGAAGTGAAAAGTTAGGGGAGCTCATCTAAGGGCGTGTTAGTAGATATTCTATTGGCATATTTTGTCTTTAGTAGTTGAGGCTAAAGTCTCAGAGCTTGCTATAGAGAGGTTTTAACCCCTGAGGTTTACCAAGTGAACACATAAGCTACAAAGTACGCAAAACAATTAAACTGACATCTCTCTCTGCGTAGCAAGACACTGTGTGGCGAGATAAATAAAGGGTACTTTAACTTATAATAACTAATTAGAACGCCTATTCCGTAAAGCACCACCAAACTCCTTGTGCAGCTCCCTGATGATGTGACATAGCATTTCTTCTTTTGGACATAATTTGTTTCCTTAACTGTGATTACCGACTTGTGGAGTCGGTCTGTCTCACATCATTGCTTCTTTCACTATTCGCTTGTCTCAGAACCCAAAGCTCTTCGTAGCAGTCTTTCCCTCACGTGGCTTCTCTCTAGTGCGTAGATTCTCTCCAACCTTTTAGGCTTGCCTTATTGTGGGCTGAATCGTTCGTGAAATGCGAGCGGGAGGTTTCCGCTGCGGGTTGAACAATGTCGATCGCATACGACGTGATGCACAGTTAGGGATTATCCTTCCCAACTCCTCATCCATTGCGCTTTTGCTTCTTGGTACGACTGATCCCAAAGATATTCCCACGCTTCTTTCCCCGGTGTGTGTTATCCGTTGTCTCAGAGCCTGGGGAATGCTGGCTACTCAACTGTGTGGAGCCGATACTGGAACCGATACCGCTATCAGTGGGCGTCAGTGAGATGCTGTTACTTGACGCCACTATGTCGCAGTCCTCAGAGTTTCCGTCTTCTGGATCACCGATGTCCGGCCACCATAGAGATAGCTTCCGGTTGTGCCCGAAGATTATGGCACCGCTGTGAGCGACCCGTAGGTCTTGGGCCGTAGGGCTGTTGTATTTTGCCCGGATGCGAGGCACGCTGGTCGGAAGCAGGATTTGAGCTCTTTCGCAGCACTTTTGGCCCTTAGGTTTACGCGAAGTCCTACAGGGTCCAAAGATCGTACCAGGGTTGAGCCAATGGATGTCGTCCACGAGTCTCCAATGAGAGTTGCTGGTTGAACTTTTCGGACTATCGTCGAGGCTCGGAAGTGCACCAGTACTACCTCTCGTCTCCAAAATCTCCTGGAGGTCTGAAACTCTCACTGTAAGATAATCCATAGCTTTGGGAACGGCTTTCCAGTGGTTGCAGATCTGGACACCACTCGACGGCTTGAATAGCTCACCGAAACCCCGACCAAAGAGCGTAATAGCATGCATAGCACGGGTGAAGTCAACCCAGCCTACTCCGGTAGATTCGAGCGTCGCAACTCGAGGCCGCAATGGGTCTCTGCTTTCGGCTATATCCTTGAAGTCGAAACCCTCAAGTTGCCTTCGTGCGCTACCCCTGATCTTGAACCCAACGCCATCTTGAGAGAGCACCTGCGATTGATGGGCCATCATTTGCTCCATGAAGTGGCAGATTTGGTCGACTCGATCTTTGAAGGAGTAGTAAGTCACCTTTCTCTTTGTGGTTCTTTCTATCACTCCATCTGCTCTGGTCGTTTCCTCCTCCGAAGTTTCAACCGCTCTCTGCCGCAGCTTGATATCCAAATTCTTTTCGTTAGCCAGAACACCAATGGCTGCCTTCCTTCCTAATAAGTCTGGTGGGGCTTCTACTAGATCTTTTGGCTCAAAAAGGAAAAGATGACTGAAGTCATCATCCTGATTATGCTTAAGAGACGCCCGCACAAGGTGAAGCAGGGCGCTGGCACCATCAACCATCCAAGCTCTTCGATCTCCGATGTCATGAAATATGACAAACTTCTTCGATATCCAGCTCAATTGCTCAAAGTAGTCATCCCGTGGTCTGAGAAATACTGGGTTATCCTTCTTGCCGATAACGAATGAAGCGCCTGCTGTAATGAATTGGCCTCCAGAGATGGTGATTTTCTCAAGCACACACCCTTGATGGGTGTTTGGAAGGTCAGGCCGATCGATTTGGTCGCTTGCGCTAGGTGAACCTTTGGACTTGTCAGTGTATTCCACTCAACGACGACTATGATCATACCCGCAAAGCAAGACACTTTGGAACACCAACCAACAACGTGGCGGGCTGATTGTAGCGAGTGGAGCTGGACGGGTTGTGGAACTGCGCTAATAGCTGCTACTACCTTGGGGCTGGTGTAAGATAGGTGCTCCCCATTCTGGTTGTACAGTAGATGCCAGACTGCAACATCTGCGGCGTACTTAGTGAGGACTAACAGAGCACTAAAGACTTTGATGAAGAAGTTGCCACCAAACTCTTGAATGCGATGTGCTCGTACCAATGCTGCTAGAATATTGAGCGGTATTTCCATGCCAGTGTTTTTCTCTGCCTTTACCGGAACAGGGAAGCCTTGTGCAATTACCGCGTTGCGAAACAAGGCGTGCCAGCATTGACCGCTTGAAGCTTTTTGTTCTTGATGCTTTTCCAAAACGAAGTCAATGTAGCAAGTTGCCGTTGTTTGATCGTTACTCAAGGTTACTCCAGTCTCGAGTTTGCGAACGAGCGGTGAGCAGTACGTGAGTCTGGTATCATCTCTCGATGAACGTATAGCGGCCACCATCCAGGCAAGTTGTTCACCGATCTCGGCGATGGCATCTAATGTGCCACGAGCACTGATGTAGACGGCAGTGTCTGATAGAGTTGACCGGACAACGGCACCGTGATATAGCTTGTCTATGTATACTTTTAGCATGGGGATAAGCTTGCTGGGAAGCAACAAACTTACATTCTTCAAGCATACGTTTCGCACCAATGTGCTGCCGTATAGCATCCTTCACAGATTCAAGAACTCCAATTCCGGTCAATGGCCACATATGCTGAATGTATTCCTCAACAGTCAATGCCTGCGCATCAGATACTGTACCAGTAAGAGTGATGATCTTTCCGAGTACGTCCTCTGGTGGGTCAGAGTACCCTTGTTCTCGAATGAACTCAACAGGAAGCCAATTAAGTGAGAATTCGACCACAAAAGTATGTGGTTTCATACTTCGACTAAGTGTTCTGGCTTCAGTGGCGCGAGATAACCCGTTCGATATTGCATCGGCGATGGATCGCATAACGTTGGGGGATGGTATGGAGACTGCGATATTGCGCCGTATTCGGGACTTCAGCCAAAGGTATGCCGGACTTCTCGTGACCATAGTTGTCAACAATCAAGCCAATCCAAGCTGAGGCGTTAGCTTGGATTGCTCGTTTTTTGAGGGCGTCAGCTTGGATTGTTGGGGCTAACAAGCTGAGATCGTGAGCTTGATTGAGGCTTGATTAATAGGCTTGATAGCCTGTACTAGCGCTAGCCTTAGTGTTGAGTTTCGTCGTCCCAAGTCGCCAGCCCGCACAAAAGCTCCATATTGTCGTCGTCTGCTGCCTCCTCCTCTACTACCTCGTCGTCGCCTCTGAGGCCATCTCTTTGCCACCGTCGTACGCACTGTATTGCCGCTAGAAGTTGAGGTCCTAGACGTCGTCGTCGCGGCTCTAAGAGGTCGCCCAGCTCACTGAACAGGCGCTCACACTCACAGCTTGACGCTGGGATAGAGAGTACGTCAAGCGCAAGTTTACTGAGGCTAGGGTAGCAATCGCGCATGCTCACCCAGTATTTGATAGGGTTATCTGCGTGTTCTGTACCTCTCTCAGCTGCTGGCTCGCTGCGCTTCCACCTCTTAAACTCGTCCTCGTTAGCGGTAAGGCTGCTGGCAGTACTAGGGTTGAGTATACTATTGATCGCGTCGTCTATATCGCTTGGGATTACTGCCGACGGCCTTACCGCGCGCGGTGAGGTGTTGTACTGCGCCCAGAGCGCCTGAAAGCTAGCGTTACTGGCCTTAAGCTAGTCGGGCTTCTTAGCCCACGCCTTATCATAGTAGTACTTATACATTAGATAGAGTATTATAGCAGCGTAGTACGCGGGCAAGTCGTCTAGCTTAGAGTAGTAGTTATTAGCCTTCTACTAAGCTACGCGCAAGTTAATTGTAATGTAATCCTTAGGTGACTTATCGTGCTTATTGTAGTTAACCACCTCATACGCGTTAACGCGCTACTCATAGTAGGTAAGGAGGTATTTAAATATTAGAATTATCTTAGTAATAGCCCTAAAGCTACTACTTTTACCACGCCCTTTAAGGCGCTTTATAGTAGTCTTAAGTGGTTTTAATATATCTATATACTCTATAATTACTACCTAATTAGCACCTATAAGGCCGTCTAATCACATCTATAGCTACGTAACTAGTAGCTTATTACCGCGACTTTACGCAAACGTGTCCTCCCTTTGCACCCGCTATATATAGTAAGTAGCGTAGGCGTTAACTATAAACTATAGCTTTATAGCACGCTTAAAGTATAAGTAGTATAAGTTCTACCACGTAATAATAGATTTAATAGGCTTAAGGATCTTGCGATTATTAGCTAACGCGCTAGATAGTAGCTTAGTGTAGGTGAGGTGCTAGAAGTCCTTAAAGAGCTTATACTATTATAGCATTTTAATATAGTTTATAATACTAAGTAGTATACTAAGTAGGCCTACGCGCCTCTACTCTACTATAAAGTTATGCTCGTTAGTAAGCTCTTATACGTTATTATTAAATAAGACGGCGCTGCCCTTGCCCTAGAGGAGTGTCTAGCTAATAAGGTTAAGTATGTAAGGTCTATAGTAGAGGTGCTAGTAGGTAACATTAAAACTATACTCTTAAGCTAATATTAGAATAGTACTATTATTATTAGTAGCGTTATTAAGCATAAAGTAACTAATTAACTATAATATAATCTTAAAGTCCTATAGCATTTTTATAATAACCTTAGCTATCCTTTTACTACTATAAGCGCCTATTAGCTAGGGTAGCGCTATAGGTAAGTCCTATAGGTCGCCTCTACTATTAATAAAGTGCGTAATAATGCCTAGAAAGCTATGATTACTACCCTTTATCATCTATCTATTAAAGCTAAGGTATACTTTACTAAGTACCTATAATAGTTATAAGATAACACGCGGCTTTAGGTACTTATATAAGCGCGTAATATACTAGGAAACACTTATATAAGACGTCTAAAGCGCTTGTTCTACTAGTAGGTTAGAAGCTTTAAGGAAGCATTAAAAAGCTAGTATTTTAAACTTAGAGAGAGGGTAATTATTCTTAATAAGCTAGCTAATAGCTACTAGCTAGAAGTGCTAGGTATTAAAGCTAGTAAGCTTATTAGCTACCTTCTATAACACGCTATTATTACTATCTTTAAGTAGGCGTTATAGCTAGGTAGGTTTTATAGTAATGGCTAACTTACTATAGCTATAGCTACGCTTAAGCAGCTCTAAGTGTCACTATGCTAATAACGTTAAGAGCGTTATCTTATATATCCTAACGCTAGTATCTATATACTTATACTTATAGTAGTAACAGCATATAAAGTATAGCTTACTTAGGTCCTTTAGTAGCGTAACATAGTAGCTATAGTAATAGATCTAGCTCTTACGTAACTTTTATAATAAGAGTAGCTTCATATACTTGCGTAAACGCCCTTAATTAATTCCCTTAAAGTTATCTATAAGGCTTACGTCTAGCGCCTCTTATAAGGTCTTATTATTTAGGGTTACTACTAATAAGGCTGCTATTACCCTCTTACTACCCTTAGTAGGCGTAATGATAACGTCTTTAGGCTATAATTTGCGTAGTTATAACTTAAAAGTTAAAGCCTAGGACGCTTCTATGAGACCTCTATAAGGTAACAGACGTAATAGTAATAGCAATAGCTAACTATTAATAGCTATAGGCTAGCTAATAGTACCGCGGGTAGTAGAGGATTTAACGCGTTTCTTTAGGTAAGTAAGGTTATTAGAGGCGCGTTTTATAGGAGGCATAGTAGTAGTAATATAATAAAGGTAATAAAAGTAAAAAAAATAACATGATAGTAGGTTATTTAGGTGGCTAGTAGAGGGAGTATAGTATTATAAAAGTTAGACTAATTATATACTAGTACTATAATAACTATAATACTAAAAACCTATTATAAGATTACTCCTACTACAAAATAAGCAGCCTTACGCGCTACCTTAATTAAGCCTATTAAGCTAAACAATTAAGCTAACCCTCCTTAGCATAGATTGCTAAAAAATTAGTATAGGCGAGCTTGACTTAATAGGATTAATAGTTATTAAGCTATCAATTAAGCGCTTACAAGCCACTTGATTATTAACAAGTCTGCTCGTGACGTACTCTTGATAGGATAGAAGGGCTACTTCATGCTCATCTTCGTCTTCTCTAGGCCGCATGAGATTTCTGAAGTCTCTATCTTTAGCTTCATTAACATCCCCACAACTAGGCTTCGTTGAGTCGCTAGGAGGTAAAGGTCCATAGTATTTAGGTAATTCTAGGTCATGTTCATAGGGCGTACGGCCTAGATTTTCAGCGGGACGTTAGTTAAAGTGTATATTAATTAAGGACTCCTTTTTAAACTACTACGTAACTTTCTTACTTATAGCTATGACTAGCTCTAGGCTTACTCTTAGTTTTATAATGATTAGCTTATCCATAGAAGATTAGTGTAAGATCCTTCTAATTTTCGTAAATGGGAATTAGAATTTGCGGAGCGATTTATCACTTAGGGTAGAGAAGAAGAGTAGTTACGCAATAAAGCTTTTTTATTTAGATAGTTAAGCTACCTATCCTAGCTAGTATGCTAGAAACCTTCTGTGTTCCAGTCCATTATAACTCCTCAAATTAAGTAGTATAGAAAGCTATACTTTGCAGATAATATCCATTTAACGCTAGTAGTCATGCCTCATACCGCCTAATACCCTTAAGCTTGACATGTAGGAGATAGGTAGCATAGTGAGATACAGCATTAGGCGGGCAAGTCCTGCAGAATCTTGCTGTATGGAGCAAGAATCTTGCCAACACTAATGACATGCTTAACGTCCTTAGCTTAAATAGTGACGCGCTTCCCATGGATAGCACTAAGGTTTATAGCTAGGCACTATTATTAGTAAAGGCTAATACTATACAAATTAGACTAATACCTTGTAAGATGTCTACTAGGAAGGCCTTAGCAGTAGCCTGTAAGGCGTCTAAAGCCCCAGACTGGAAATAGGACATAGGGTCACTATTTCCCTCTTGATTATTCTGTAGCACCTCGCGAACTAATCTCCTAAATGGCGCTACTAGAATTAAGTCACCTAGAGTCTTCTAGTAGAAATAGATCTCTGCTAGAGCAAAGGCTAATACTAGTATTAGTCTAGCTATAGTAATATAGGTTAAAAACTTACTGCTAGGCTTACAACGCCTAATGTGAGGGCCTCCCTTGCTAGGGCCTTTGTAGATGGGAGCACGCTCCTTCTACATAGCGTAGCTTATTAGCTTCCGTATTAGCGGCAGTGACCCTCCCTTCTTCTTGCGACCCTTATATAGGTTCGTGCCAGTATTGGTAGGAAGCTTCTTCTAGCCTTTCTTACAAGGACCTAAAGCTAGACACAGTTAACATGTAGCTAATACTAAGACTAATACCTAGTCTACCTTAGGCGCTATTACCCTTGCCAGCTCTGCCACGAGGAGCCTTTGTAGGCAGCTTGCCTCAATTCTTCTTAGCGGCCATGATGGTATGTTGTAAGGTGTATGAAAGAAAATAAGATAGACGTAAACTGACTACTTTTTGGTTAGAAAATAGACGGAAAACCAATGACGTTAATAGTGAAAGTGAAAGTGAGAAATAAGAATAGTAAAAGTGAGAAATAGGAATAGTAATAGTACGCAAGGAAGTCGAAATTAGTAGGCAATAGAAGGGGAAATTATAGGGGAGTATACACATAGAAAGGCTAATACTAAGCCTAATACTTTAGTTATAGCTATACTGCAGCTGCAAAGCTTTGCGACCACAAAGACAGCAAAATCGCAAAGATCGAGAGTTGTTAAAGTGCGGGGTGGTAGGTAAGCGCGAGAAGTAAGAAGGTAACGTGAAGGTAGCTAGTAAGGGTGAGCAGTAAAGGTAAGTAGTAAAGGTAAGGGCGCAAAGAGAAGTGAAATAAGAGAGAAAACATTACGTCAGTGAGAAAACCACGTATAAAGATGGGAAACGGCTTCTAAAGAGAGACTAATACCTAACCTAATACTATGATTCTAGTATGTACTTATGCAGCTGACTAAGCTGCACACGCTCATGCCAGAATCATGTCGTAAAGTGTTGGGCGCATTTAACGCACATAACAGGCTAGTAATAATTTCCCATGATTGCTGCCTAGCCCTACTTTCAATTTCGTGTAACTATAAATAAACTTATTACTGAAAATTTACTACTTAACACTACTTCCTATACACTCCTTATACAACGTCTACGCACTACACGCAACTTTGCCCCACTACTAAATAACGCCTAATACCTACCTAATACATCCTGCTAAGCCCTCTCGCTGCAATGGCAGACCGGAAGAAGGTGAAGGCTGCTGATGCATACTCATCAAATGCAAGCACCATTAAAAATAACAAACTTCGCGCAAGCAAGCAGGGCGAAGACTTCATGATTCAAAAGGGAAAAAACGCTGATAATAAGGTATAACAACCCCCCCATACCTGAATAATTATATACTAACTTAGTAAAGGCGTGCTCTACTTTCTAGACAAAGAAGTTCTTGCCACGTATTTAGCACCTGCTTGATAGCGCTACAGATGAAAATAAGCGTAAGCAACTTGAGGACATGCTTCGAATTCAGAGTCGCAATGCAGCGCTTAAGGCCAGGTATGAGAAGAGTATTAGTCTGGTATTAGGTATAACTAATAATACATAGGGAGAGTCAGAATCTGCTCTGGATATAGCTAGCTATAGCACGCACTAGAAAGCTAGAATCTAACTACAAAACTATGAGATTGGTCTTTAAGCCTTAAGAAAAGGTCTGGGCACTAGAAGATGAGTTCATGCCACCTTAGTATATTATTAACGCTGCCTCGTCTACTATCAATGAGAGTATAGAGAGTAGCAAGTCAAGCAAAAAGGGCAAATCTAACGCAGGCAAAGCGGATAAAAAGACGACGGACATCAAGGAGAAAAAAGAAAAATTTGATATAATAGTGCCTAACCTGAGTAATAAAGAGAGGGAAGAATGGACAGAGCTTAGCTACTAGCTACAGGTGAAGAGATACTGGAATAGAGAGCTTAACATTATAGTAGAAAAGTTAAGGATTCTCTATTATTAAGGGCTAAAGGGATTCATTCTACGCATGCCATAAGGCATGTTTATTATAAGTGTAACGCAACTAACCTAATACTATAGCTAATACTAAGCAGCGCTATATCTAGTGGCTTAACCTAACACTTAATAACTAAGTCGCTCTTCTAGTGGCTAGAAAGAAGCTAGTGCGTTTAGGATAGGTAAGTGGGGTATTAGACCTGGTATTAGTCTAGAACTAACCATTAATAGGCTGGTGCTACTTAAAAGGTGTTTAAGAAGACTAAATTAAAGCTACCTATGTGATAGGGTTAAGTAAGTGTAGTATTAGTTAGGGTATTAGGTATAAGCTAACTATAATAGATTATCACTATAAGGTTAGCACTACAGAAGTTAGAAGTGCCTTATAGATACCTGATCAGCGTTAACACTAAGTCAAAGATGCCTGTTCTACTATTCCCTATGCTATTCCCCTAATAATAACGCGTGCTACTCTCTCTAATCTACCAAGCACAGCGTGATGGGGATTATGCAGACTCTACTATCTAACTCTTTCGCGATGGTAAAGCATGCAAGCTTCCTAGTGCGTATAATCTACGCACTATTAAAGACTATAGCGCACATTTCCCTAAGGTATAGGGTGAGAATGCAGGATATGCTGCAGATCTACTTGACCATATCATTGTAGAACTTCCTACAGAGAATACTTCCCAAGGCGAACCAATGGAAGGTGTGCAAATGGAAGAAGATGTAATAGAAGGTATTAAGCTAGAGGTTCCCCATCAAGGCTATAATAACGGTGTGAAGATGCCTAACATTACGAAATTCATAGAGCTTAAGAGGCTAGG
>ML976979.1:1006822-1019752 GCA_010015675.1 Byssothecium circinans | reverse complement strand
GGTCTAGTAGCGTAATTAACTAGATAAGCTATCTTTATCTCCTTCTAATATTGACGTGCATTAAGGCCGTAACTATCCTTATACTTAGGTACGTTCTAATCCTTCTCTAGATCAACTGGCTAACTGCCTAGGTTATCCTTATTAATGATAATACTATCAGTACTAGGGAGACGACTAGCAAGCTTATTCCATGATAACTCATCTACTAAATCCACGTCTTCCTAATCTGGATCTTCTTTCTCATTTTCAGGTAACACCTCTCCAAAGCTATCAGGTAAAGGGTGATTGCATACCAACAGGCAGTTCTGATAGGCTTGCAAGAATAACTGGTACTCCTGGCCGGCAAAGGTCCTTACATCTAATACCTGTTGAAATGGATGATGTAGCATAAGCTTAACGCGAGAGAAGTCTTCCCTATCTAACTTAGGAGAGTATAGAGGGTAAAACTTCAAAATCCTAGGCCTAGCCTAGGGCCTAACTCAATTCTTTGCATGGTCGTAATGAAGAAGGTAGTCTAAATAGGATACAGCTTTAAGTGACAGAGGCCTCTCCTTGTATTTTACTAGCACAGAATGGCCCTCAGTAAACTGAGGTGTATCTTCCTTAAACACTTCATCATCAACTTGATGATTAGCTTAAAAGACGTACGTCTTAGGCTGATCCTCCTCATAATGAAGGTTAACGTTAAGAATAGTATGACTACAATCCGTGAGGGGCAGATTAAAGAGGATGTAGCAAACTTCCTAAGCGCTATAGTCCCTCTAGCCCACTGATTTATTCATTAACTTTGCTACAAACTTGAACATAGCATTCTCGGACTAGATATGAGGTAGTATCTTAGTAGCCATATCCTTAAACGACGTCATCTGCTGCTCTGCCTTGCTAACATATAGACTAACATATTGAATAACACCTATAGTACTAGTGCAGGGCTATATATTAGTATTAGCCCGCTAGCCTAATACTAGAGTTTGACAGTACGCGTTTAGAAGTGGATGATTCCGTTAAGCGTAGAGACAGTAAAAAGACTTCCCAGCTAATTTAGTAAAGTAGGGATTAGCTATACGTGGCTAGGGAGCCTTAAAGTGATAGACTACCTTACCCATCTTCTTGTTTTTCCTTTGGAAGTAACTAAGATGACATACATGCATGTAGCACTTAGTCAAGATAGTAGCAAGTTCATGAAAGTTAAAAACCATCTAATCAAATGCAAGAGATAAGGGGGAGCTATATGAATGCTCTAGAGTAGCCTTGTGTGGGTTAGGATGAACAGCGCTAATGTAATAGCCCTAATACTTTGCTAATCATCGCTTCTTAAGCTTAGTAGCATTCTAAGCCAAATACTAATCAAGATGAGGTGCATCCCTATAGTAGTATAGGCTATGGTTATGAGTACTACTATGGCCCTGCCACTCATAATAATGCTAGAAGTCAACAAGGTTGAACTTAGGCGTCATAACATGCTTCTTAAATAGTTCAAATCAACGGTAGAACTAGTAAGCAACAATGTGTAGGTTATCACGTACGAAATCCTGTGCCAGCCTTGCTTAACGTGCATTAGTTGTAGTCTACTACTTAGTAAAGGCCTCCTCTCCCATAAATCTCATAAGATTAGCCTAATGGTAATCCGCAGTAGAGTATGTAATAAATAGATAAGGACATCACAGCTAACGAACCTATTAATAAAAGTTAGATGTTAACAATAAGGGTATTAGCTAGGTATTAGGTAGACTACACGTACTATAGCCTTTAGGTTTGTACCCTCTACTTTCTAATACGCATAAGAACCTTAAATAGAGGTAGAGAACTATACTATAGCGTTAATCAAACTCTACCCACCATTAGCGCTGTTAAACTGAGCTTGAATATCCTCAGCTGTCATAGAAGCGCCGTCTAGTGTCTTCCTCACAAAGAAACCCACCTTTGCAGTAGTTTGCCTGCGGAGAAGCGTATTAAAGGCAGCAAAACGGAAACGTGAGTGATAAGCAAAACGTCCATCCTTATAGCTTATCATGTGCTGAACATAGTCTGCATATACAACCTCCCACATCCTTGGTTGCATATAGTCACCAATTCCATTTAGATATAAGGTGGGAAATGCAAGACTAAGGATCTTTTCCTAATTGCTATATTCAGAAATAGGTGTCCTTCGCACTGAGCCCATAGTAAGGTAGGAAGGTCTTGATTAGATTTAACAACGCAAAGTCTTAAATTCGCTAACATTAGGAACAATATTAGGAACTACGGTCGTGTTAGCTCTATTATCATCATTATCGTCCTCATCAAAAATCAAGCTACCATCATAGTAGGAATCCGCGCTAGTATTAGGCCTAGTATTAGGTAGTGACCTATCTGGTGTATAGGTAGTTATAGTAGGTATAGATAGTAGGGGTGAATAGTCTAGCGTATAGGATAGTGATACTAGCTCTTGCGTATTAGGATAATCCCCTAGCCTAATGTCTATATCCCTATGCTGAAGCACAGTAAATTGATCGTCTACATACCCATTAATAGGGAGTTCTTGAATAGCCTCATCATTAATAACAATATTGCTGTATCTAGAGTGATGTGCCTTTAACTATTACAGCTAACGCAACACTACAGTGCGCCTTACTTTCTAACTCTTCTTAAATTAACGTTCAACTGAAGCGTGGTCGTCCTTATCTGAATATAGTAGTTTAAGGATAATAATATCAAGCTTAGATAGAAGGATAGGAAGCCTTGAAAATACCCTAGCTACATTGATGGTGAAATGACATATATGCCCTCTATACTTATACTGCTGCCCACGATGCTGATATATCTGCATAAAATAGTGAACCTAAGCAATAAGCATCTCCTTAACATTAGTAAGAGAAGGGAGGTTAGGTATTACACCTAGATCTATATTATTTACAGCACTAAATATAGGCACCTAATCCTCTTTAGCACTATGTTTAACGCAATTAGTTAAATAGGCAGCACATTCCCTACGGCGAACGTTTAGGTGAAACTAATGATGGTTGCAAATTGTACACGTCTCTATCTCTTCTTTCTTAAGTGCGTTATAAAACGTAGAGATATACGTTTTATCTTGATTAGATAATGCAGGATTAGAAAGATAGGAACTATCATCCTAAATTTATAATAGGGGCTCTTCTAGAGGGAAGTCGTATATATTCTCTTCCACCTCTATAAGCATCTCTCTATCTACACTATCATTAAACTCATCAACCACATGTTCTTAAGACTTAGCTGCTACTATACTATCATCTAACTTATTAACCACATGTTCTTTAGACTTAGCCGCTGTGTAGGTTGTACGACTAATACTAGGACTAATACCAGAGCAAGTATCACGTGATTGCACTAAAGATGGAGGGGTATTCCATAAAACACCCTCCTCTTGCTATTATGAATACCATGGCTGTGATATAGAATGTATCACGGCCATCTATAGTAATAGTTGACTGGAAAGCGTTTATGACGATGATAGGGGTTTAATGGGAGTCGTGGCACTTAGTGGTGCTAATAGGGGAAGTTAGGATAGGTAAGGTAATAGCGACGTATTTAAAGACTAAGACGGTGGCCTGATACTAAGACTAATACTAGCCGCACGAAGAAGCTGCTACTCAAGTGGAGTCCCTAGTGCGGTTAGCGCATGCAGCGTAGACGTTAGTACAGATTAAGGTTAGACTAGCGTTAGAGTATAGAGAATACTAGATAAAGGACTAGAGTCTAACGTTAGCGTTGCGTAATACTTTATAGGGGGTGCAGCTTTATACTCTAACGTATTCGCTCGCCGTTTATAACTCTAAGTAACTGTAAGGCAAGCCTGATAGTTCTTCTTCTATTTATTATTATGAAATTAATCAACGCCAGGCGTAAGAGGTGCGTTGCAGCGATTGCAGTGTGGAACATCCATAATAACGTGTAAGGGTACGTGGATGGAGGGAAGTAGTATTAGGTAGTGTTACGAGGTATTAGGCCTATAGTGTAGCGAATTTTTTCTTCACAAAATAGGGTTTAGTCATGTTGCCGCATGCAGTGGCTAGTAGACAAAGTGGCGCAAGCAGCTTTTAGACCCTGAGCCCCTGTTTCACTGCCTAATACAGGACACGCGACACGCGTATTAGTCGTGATTCTGAAGAATATTATTTAAAAAATACTGTTTTATCCACTCATACCTATTATAATGAATTAAATATAGGCTGCTATTAGTAGAACTATCAAGGGTACAGTTTTTAGCATATATAGAAAAATCAGCAATGAAATTCAATAGGTAGAAGTACGTTAAAATGCGATTTTTTGGAAGCCCTCAGGCGCGATTTGGATTGTAGATTTGCTACGCTCGTTCCTCGCTCCGCAAAATAAGAAGGGATATGCGTGAATAGCTATTACTTACTCCCTATACTTGCATACAAAAACTATTACATCTCTTAATTAAGCAAACCCCTCTAGGTGCCTAATGCTTTAGGCGAATGCTTTTAATAGACTAGGCAAGTTTTCGCAAAGTTAGCTTAAAGGAAAGTCCCTTATAGTTTAGCCTTCTAGAATATTCTGTATTAGATCTTTAACTAAGTTAGTAACGTAATGCTCCTTTATCTAGGTAGTAGCGCTTGCTGCGTTAGAATAGATACTCCTAGAGTCGTTAAAGTTTAAGTCATTTTTAGTTTCATCATTAACGGGCTCCTCTAAGCTTTCATATTAAACGCTTGGAGCCATGCTATCAGCAACAGACCTTTCACTTTTTTGCTATTCCCCTAATGTGTTCGTAGGTGCGGAAGCGTACCTAGAGTTAGAAGGGGCTAAGAGCATAGGCTTCTTAGAGCTTAGATCTTTTAAGATTTTAGACTGCGCTAGAGACTGGTTTATATAGTTAAGATACATGGCAGCTATTTAGATTTCTTTGGTAAGGTTAATTCGTTTCTCGTGGACAAGGAAGCTAGAAACGAGTATTAACATACCTTATTTATAAGTAATTAATTAGTGAACTTACTATCTAGCAGATAGATAGACTAGCTATATTATTTTATCCTCTTACTAATTAACTAAAGAATAGAGAAGATCTTTTAGTTCTACTAAGAACCCTACAAGATTATATTCAGCCTTAAGGTACACCTTGTGCTATTTAAGCGGCCTCTTTACGATGACCAGCTAGCTGAGAACTATCCTAACTTTCTTCCATCGTGCTAGAGATGCTGCGTCCTCTATACAACTTAATATTTAGTCGTAACTATAAAATATCCGTTAGGATATGACATGTTAAGCCTAGATAGATATAGTGCACTTACGCCACGCTAACTTCCTTAAGGAAGACGTTAGGCTTAAGTTCTTCTTTAACACTAGTAATTAAAGTGTAGCTAAAAATCTTTAGCTAGGTAAGCTCTATAAGAAAGAACATGCCTATAACTAGAATTAGAAATGTTACCTTTGGTAGGAAGAGATGAGTAGAGCTTACCTAAGCCTGAACTAGCTACTATCTTTGCAATAGCGGTCGCTCTTTCTTAAGCTAGATTGTATAGAGGCAACGTTAACTTATCTGCTTAAGTTTAGTAGTACGACTTAATATCCTTCTTATTATCCTTAATCTTGATCTTGATACTGGCAAGGCTAGCAAAGTCCTTCCTTACAAACCCATCGTCCTAACTAATAAACAAACACTATAATTAATCTAGCTTAGAGGTTAGAAGACCTTCTACTAGGTTCTAAAACTAATAAGTAATCTCTTTTTAGTCTTCTCTCTTACACTCGTCTAAACTATCAATGATGATGTAGGCGCTCTTATAGTTATTAAATCCTAGCTTAAGGAGATTCTTGATAATTGTACGTGACTTAAGGACTACCTCGCCGCTTTCACAGCACTTTTCGTAGAAATAGGCGAGGAGGTCGCGGTCTTATTTTAGGAGCTATGTAAGTACTGTTTATACAACAGCACGGAAGTTATCCTGCTCGACATTTCTATACTTGCAATAGAAATATAGAACTGTTGGCTTAGTTGACAGGTTGATAGCTTTCTTAATAACTACGGAGGTAAGGATTGTCTTGCCTAAAAAAGATTAGTAAAGACTCTGATTAAGCTATTGATAGCCTTACCTACTGCAGGAATTCCGTTCAGCTACAGTAAAGGGGGGACTAATAGATATAAAGGGTTGAACTATTCCTAGAAGGTAGGATGATCAAGTAGCTAACTACCCGTCTATAGATACGCAGCTTGAATTTTCATGAACTTATAATAATTGCTCTCCACGTCTGCAGGCCGCAGCCAATTAAATACCCTCTGCATCTGATGCCTGTCTTCATCTATTATTACTACGTTGAAACAATCATTATTAACCTGTCTCGACTTCTAGAAGTCCTCAATCTTAGCAAGTGTCGCGGTAGTCTTAACGAGCTAGTAGTATTAAGCTATGTTTAAGATTATTTTACTAAAGTAGGTTTAGTAAGACTTCCATTTAGCGCGGAACATCTATTTCTAGACTATGAATTTTCAGCATACGACAAGTCTACATAAGTCATGGTATTAGAGAGAGCACTCATGGTTTCCTTAGAAACACTTCAGCGCGACTTAATGGAAGCGTAGGATGTGTTTATATAGAAGAGCGAGTACACCCAGCATATCTAGGTTGCTTCTGAAAAGTTGTTCATACTTTATGAGGTTTGGCAGCCACTCTCTAATTTATTTATAAATATTAAGGAGTGGCCCTAAGGCCTCCACGAATGTGCTTGAGACCTTAAATAGGGATTAGTGAACGTAATACATTAGACAAGTATAGATCATACTAGTAGCAAAAATTTCATAGGCCCCTATCTAGACATTAGCGTTATTTAGTAACAAGACATTCTTGTATTCTCACCTATATAAACGCAACTATATCGTTTGCATTCGCGAAGATAGTGATCACCTTGCCAAACTACTCTATTACTTTAAGAAACGGCTCTATGCGATGTAGGCCCTGCAATCTTTGAGAAGAATGCTGTTTTTCCTAGATTTCGCAAATGCATTGTTCTAGGTCGGCTAGAGTAGTCTTTTTAAAGATATCTTGCTCTCTCTCTTTCAGCCCCATCTTGAACTATGCGAGCGCGCGCTTGAACGGAGCTGCCTTAAGGGCAGGGCTATTGTCAGCCATATCGAGCAAATTCGTGCGCGCCACTATACAGTAGTCGAGAGCTTTGAGGGAATGTTCAACTTATAATCTCCGTAGTATATCAATAATAAATGTCTAAAAGCGGAGACTGATTAAGCCTTTTACGGTAAGGCTAAGAATTGGTATCAGTGGGGATCCTACTAGACGGAGCGCGCATGAATTCGTTTTAGTCCAGACCTAGTGCGCGTACAGAATAATCTGAAAATCATAAAGACGAGAATGTTAATGGAGGTGATCTATGGATGAGAATGTTAGATAACAGAGCGGAAATGGGTTAACGGCCGTCAGCCGTGCCAAACTTAGCCTTAAGGACTTAGCCTCAAGAACATAGCTAATAGTAGTCACACCTGTGGCTGTGCATAGTCTTAGCAAGTAGGCTAACTTAAACCCTATAGCTTTGCGATCTAACTTAACCTTAGCTACCATGGTACTTTATGCCTCCCCCTCCTACTAATAGTCGTCCGTAATTACGCTATCTAGTAGCAACCTTTTAAATAAGCCTAATAGTCTTCTCCTCCCATTTATCTAAGTTATAGCTTATACCTATATTATGCTATTATTCTTTTCTATACACACTAATTCTATGGTACTTCTATAAGTTAGTATCTAGCTCTACTAATAAACTAGACGTTCCCTTAATGTATAAATAGAGCATAGACTTCCCCTAGTAACTTTCTACTAAGGTTAAAGTATTAAAGTTAAGCTTAAAGGAGTTATACTTAAGAATTTTGTCCTACCTATGTCTCTAGATATCCTCTTATCTCTTGGCCTAACGTATATTACTAGTGAACCATGCCCTAGACTAACTAAAGTAGTAGTTAGTGCTAGTTAAGTGATAAGGTATGTTTAATCTATAGCTATAACATTTAGATGCCCTATTTCTAATCTATGCATCCTTGCTAGATTGCAAGCTGTATAGTCCATGTCCGTACTCTTTATAATATTTATACTTACTCTCTAAATCTTTGTAAATACCCTAGATATTTATAGAGAAGGACCATAGGATCCTTATAATCTTAGAAATTCTCTATTTAGGTGTTAGATTCTAGTTAGGACTTCTACTAGATATTTCCTACGTAAGGGTATGAATTTCTAGTTTAGCTTAACTTATCTAGCCTATAGCAAGAGACTAAGGCTCCATTAGGACAATAAGAATCTTTTGTATGCGTGCATCTAAAGGCTAGTCTAGCTTCATGGAGGCATTTAAGGAGAGTAAAGATAAGTGTTTAAACTATACTCTATACTTAGTAGCAGCCTAGGACTATAATAGGGCACTTATAAGTTAGTCCTTATAGGATCTAGAGGGTTACAATTAGAATCTTTTAAATAGAAGCCTAGTAAGGAGGTCATCTTACTAGAAGCTAGAATAGTATTCATTACTAGTTATCTCTTAAAACCCTTAGGCTAACGTCTAGATCGCTAGTAATATATCTTTTAACTTCATTAGGTCTTTTTTACTATACTCTGTAATAATCTTATACTATTAGTAATAGAGTTAGCTTCAGGCTTCCTAATTAGGCTTTGCACGACTTATTATTTCTAGGGCCTTCTGCTTGCTATTGTCTAGATGATGGTTGCCTAGACCTAATTTCAAGAAATTCTTAAACCTATTCTAGATCACTAGAATAGTCTGTAGTAATAAGGCTGCTTTCCCTTTAAACTTATAAGGTAGCCTATTTAGAGACTAGTAGCTATAATAGAAAGATTCCCTTACTAATAGCTAGTAATATTCCTAGATAACCTCCCTAGGAAGAAAGTGTACTATCCTATAGGATAGCATATTTTCTTGCAAGACCTAGCCTCTACTTACTAGTGGTAGAGGCTTTCCTAGCCCTAGTAAGTTAAATTTAGATTAGGGGTTAAAAGCCTAATAGATATCTATGGCTTTTATCTATAATCTATTAGGGTTAGGAAAGGATATTAGATTAGTATAGTACTTCTAATAACACGAAGTAACGTAGAACTGATTACGTTCTAACATTAAGCCTTTATAGCTATAGTGCTAAGATAAAAGTATCTAGACCATCTAAATTAAGTAAATTATACCTAAACTTTAACACTACCTACTACCACTAATCCTTACTTAGTTTACGCGTTTTTTACGTTAAATTAATGGCGCCGCCTTATACTACCCTCCGCTAGTCCTTTTCAGGCGATATATTACGTGCGTGCCTACCTAAGAAAGAGCTAAGCCCACACCTACGCGCGGCTATACTTAGCGCGGTTGAGAATCGCGTCAAACCTAAGGTAATCTAGGATACGTTTTGCGTTAGCAAATTAACCTACTATGACACTATAAAGAGATAGAATAAGCATAGGAAAATTACCTCATTACCGCGTAAAGGAGCTTTAAAGAAAATGGATGCTTAAGATAAGCGTTGACTACTACGGATTATTCGCTAATACCCGCGTATAAAGTACGCAAAGCTGAAAGCAGAGGCTATTAGCATGCCTAACGTTTCCTCAAGAACGCTCTCTCGCCTACTAAATAAGTATGGTATAAAGAAGTAGGCCGTGAAACTATGGCTAGCGTTTTCTCTATTAGACGCCTGTAACCGCCTTAGGTAGGCGCGTCTTAACCGCTACAAAAGCTAGGTACGCGTTAAGTTCTCTGATGAGTGCTTAGTAGAGAGAGGACGCGGTAAGAAACGCGTATAGGTATTTTATACACTATAGTAGAAGTAGTATAAGGAGATAGTTAAAGGTAGGGCTAGGCAATTAGTACTACGCTAGATGTTTTAGGCAGCTATTTAGCTAGGTAGAAGGAGTGAATTAATTACTATAGAACGCGTTAGAGGCTCGCGTAGGTATACCTCTACCTTATATACTAATATACTAGAAGATAGCCTACTACCCTAAAATAAGCTAGAGGAGGAGGACTTTAATTAAGAGAAGGAGAAGTATAAGCCCTACTAATTCATGCAGGATAATGCTCCTATCTATAAGTCGTGAGAAACCACTGATTAGCTTAACACGCATGAAATTAAGGTTATTAATTGGCCGCCGTACTCACTAAATATCAACCCTATCAAGCATCTCTAGTAGCTGCTAAAGCAGAAGCTAGTCAAATTGTATCCTAACCTTGAAGGCTAGGGCTTTAGAGGAGTTGATAGAGATTACTTTACTTAATGCGCTTAAGAAGCGTAGAGAGCAATACTATAGGCTAGTATTAACAAGCTTATTAAGAGCGTACCGCAGAGGATTTAGGTAGTTATCTAAGCTAGAGGCTAGTAAATAAAGTACTAAATTAATAGACTACTATTTATACCCTCCCTAATCACTATTGTAAGCGATTACCTATACAAAACTAATTATAGTAGATATTTTCTATAGTTAGTAGTTTCTACTTTTTTAGATAGTCTAGATACTTATGTCCTAGTACTATATCTAGGGAATAGCTCGCTGCTAGGTTTAAAACGCTGTTAGCATAAACTTTTACTATTTTAGCACTTTTACGTTCCTAGTCAATTTCATTCCCTTGGATTATGCAAAGTAAATTAATCTAAAGATAGGTGAAGCCTAGGCTCCGCGTCACTATAATAGCGTCTTGGAATGTTTGTGATAACTCCCTAAAAGGAACCTTAGAATTTCCTGCTATGGTCCTCTTTTTAATGTTAGTACACCTACCCTAACAGTAACTCAAAGTTAAATACGGTGCTTAGGACTTATTGTTAGTTTCTATGAGATGAATAGTACTTAAGTTATTTGTACCAACGTCAACCAGCCTAGTAGGCATCTCTGCTGTTGAATCATGGCGGCATTCTTGGTGTTTGGTTTCGCATTACTGCAACTAATCTTGAATCATCTTGAAAATATCTCTAGGAATCCCACTGTCCGGATGGGAGTACGCCCTAGCTCGCTATCGTTATGTATTATTAGAACCTGCTTTAGTTATTTAGTGATGATATTATAAGCTAGGCTAGGATTATAGCTACTAGTTAGGCCAAGCTAGATCTTAGTGTGTTCCTTCTTAGTATAAATATTAAAAACGTATTTCTAGAGCCCTTAGTCTCTAAGGTCGAATTTAAGAGTAATAGGCAAATCTAAGTTGATAGGGAATGCGTTATAATAGAGCTCTATGAGACTGTATAGATAGCACCCAGACCTTATAAGCTAGACTATATAGTTTTGAGCCACATAGGGTTTCAAGCCACCCCACTAAAACGCGACACCTGCACTAAACACGCGATATCTCTCCACCACGCTACTATAATTACCATTGAGTACACATAGACTGAAGAGCCTTAGCTGCTATAGCTGCTTCAGCTCTCTCTGCAGCTCTCTGTACAGGAGCTCTGCTCTGCTGAGCCTCTATAGCAGCTGACTGGCGAATAGCAGCTCCTATATTCTTAACATCTGCAAAGCGTTGATTTGGGTCTACATGAACGCGCTTTTGACGCCGTTGAGAGCTAGTAGTCTCAAGACAATATTCAAGGCGTCTTTTCTCTGCCTCTAGCCCTGCTGCTCTAGCATTTGCAGATGCTAGCGCCTTGCCTGCTTTCTGTAGGAGCAGCCGAGTCGTACGACCTAGGTTCTCATAACTCTGGAGCGCCTGCTGAGCTATATAGAGATCGCGAGGTCCTTGAGGTGTAGAGAGGAAGCTCTGAGTAGGTGATTGAGGTCGCTTCTGGCGTATAGGCGTCGCTGGCCTTTGAGAGACTTGCGATGAACTAAGCACGTGATTGATGTTGAACGGGCAGAGGCCAGCGGCCTGCCAGCTAGCTTGAATTACACGTTCTGTGAAGCCTTCCTCTCTAGCTTGATTATAGCAGGCAATAAAGCGCTCCTTCTTAACAGGCGCTGCGTCATCAAGCGATGCAAGCTCCTGGATCTGACGTCGATAGTTTGACTTGATAACAGAGAAAGGAGCCAGATCTAGAGGCTGTAGGACATGGGAGGAGTGCGCAGGCAGGTATAGGAGCTGAATTCGATTCTGTTTATAGAGCCATAGGAACTCAATATCAATATGGCTGCCGTGGCCGTCTAAGATGAGCAGTCAGTGCTGGCCATTAGCTAGTGCTGTCTCTAGGATAAATATGCGCTGTAGCCACTCTACGCTAATTACTTTTAACGTCTATCCATTCTCAGAGGTTGTATAGAGCCAGTCTGGTACTAACTCTGGTGAGAACTAGGTAGTCTACAGGCTCTAGCCCTTAAAGATAACTGCGCAGCGTAGCTTCCAACCTAATGCTGATACACACTCGATTATTAAGACCCACTCGCGATTCTCTAGAGACTTGATGTAAGCCTTCTTTTTCTAACTACTAGAGAGTACTCTCGTGTTTATACATACTCCTAGCGCGACGCCAGTCTCATCCATATTGTACGTATTGCCCGTCTGTATATTGAGGCGCTGTCGCGTCTGCTCGTAGAGCTCTAGGAACGCGCAGAGTTAATCTGGCGTAGCTGCATGAGCTCTTTAAGCATTAATCTTCCAGCCTACTACTAAGGCAACGCGTAGTTGTCGTTGGAGGAAGTGTAAGGTCCAAAGCTTGCCAACAGGCTAATTGTCGCCGTTCATACGCAGGATTTGATTCGCCATTTCTCGAGCGCGAGCATGGGATGGAGGGCAGGCGCGTGCGTCTTCTTCAAGGATCCATTCAACAAGGAATTCCTCCTGCAGAGGAGTCAGCCGCTGCTGATGCTGATGGCTGGTGCGGCTGTCGGTCGCGCCGCGTATGCGTGCAGAGAGAGTTGGTCGAGGGACGCCGTACGCCTTAGCCGCAGCGCGCTGGCTAGAATACACGCCAGAATTGAAATCGTTGATAGCTGATTGAATAGCGAGCTCACGGGCATCCATATT
>ML976979.1:981269-1006417 GCA_010015675.1 Byssothecium circinans | reverse complement strand
TCTAAATAGTATACTTTACTTCTAAAAAAATATTATTTTTTAATTTTAAAGACTTAAGTTTTAGTACTTTTATGCTTTTTTCTTTAAACTAATTATTATTAAAAAACTAAAATTTTAAAGTTATAAAGATAGTTTTTCTCTATAACTTTAGTTAAGGAAGCTTTTAAAAAGAAAAAGTAATTAAAAAGTTATATAGCTTTAAAGTTACTTATTTTCTTTAATTTTCCTAGTAAAAGGCGGGCGTTACGCGAATCTAGGCGTTACGCGCACGGACACGCTAGCTCAAAACTATATAGTCTAGCTTAGCTTCCTTTAATTTATAGAAAGATTTGTAATACCTAATTAAAGACTACCTTATACTATCAAGAATGAGCAGCTTAGAGTTATTATAATAATTATATATATCCTTATATCTATCATATTCCGCTAGAGCTTCTAGAAAGGCTAAGGAACATCTAGCGCAAAGGTAATTTATGCTATACTCTGCGTAGACTAGTTTATTGTTATTATTATTTAGATGTTGCTATGATAGAGACATACTTAGTCTTAGTTAAGTATGGATGAATGTAGATAAGGGCAGATATAGACATTAAAGAATTAGTTAGCATTAAGAGAGTAATTAGTAGGCTAAGTAAGTAGTAGTTAAACTAAACGCCGCTCTGCTATAAGATATAGCTATAGCTTAAGAGGGGATACTTTTCCCTTACGCCGTGCTTTAGCCTTGTGTGTTTTAGCTACTACGCGCCTAAGCGGCCTGCCCTAGGTTTATAGTCTACGGGCTAAAGGGCTATTAGTGAATCATTGTAGCCGCCAACAACTATATGCTTGATATTAGTACTATGGTCAGAAATCCCTAATTTAGGGGCTTTTTTATTAGCCCCTATTTTATAGGCATTTTTTTTGCCGTTTTTAGGGGCTTAAAATGCTTTAGGAATTAAAAAAATATTATTATTTTACTAGCTTTATTTACTATTTTATTACTTTAAAATGCTATTAAATAGAGGTTTAATTTTTAAAAATAGTAGATTTATAGAAATATCTATAAAACCTTAGATTTCTAATCCCCTATATAATTTCTAAGGAAATTATATAGTAGGCTAGAAATAAGTAGGTTACTTAAAGTAAAAAAAAAGCTTTCTTATTTTACTTCTTTATATAATTTCTAACTATCTTTAATATACTAGTAAGTCTAATTAGCCCTCTAGCATAAAAAGCTAGGTATATAGAAGCAATTGCGTTAAGCGTAAGAAAGAAGAGAGATAATAGAAAGAAAAGAGATGATAGTAATAAAGATAACTATAGTAATAAAAAAGATAATAGTAAGGATATAGATAGTATCTACTACCTATAATATAGTCCTATAGGAAATAAAGCTATTACTATATCCCTACTAGTATTCTAACTCTTCCTACCTAGAGTAGAAGAATAAGACTATAAAAAGTAAGAATAAGTAGTAAGTTACCTTAATACCCTCCTATTACCTCCTCTTAATAACCTAAACCTAAAGATAACTAGGATACTAAACTAACCTAGTCTAAAATTAATACTAGTATTCTTACTTCTATCCTTTTTAACCTACCTCTCCCTACTTCTGTAGCTTAATAGATAGAGGAGGAGAGATAATAGAGGATAAATATTAAAAGATAGATATTAAAGAAGAGATATTAAAAGGAGATATTAGAAGATAGACATTAGAAAGGAGACATTAAAGAATAAATATTAAAAAGAAGACGTTAAAGAATAGATATTAGAAAAGAGATATTAAAGGGGAGAGTAATAAGAGTATTATTATACTTTATCTAGCTTATTATATTAGAGCTAATAGTTAATAGGTACTCTTAGTAGTATTAAACTATATATATACCTTAGTAAGATTATTATTAACTAAAGCTATAGTCTTATTTAGGTTAGTATACTACTTAGCCTTAGTAGGTACTATTATATTACTAAAAGCCTTAGTAAGGTTATTATTAATTAAAGCTATACTACTACTATCTTGCTTAGGTAGTTAGTATACTACTTAGACTTAATAAGTACTATTAAGCTTACTATAGTAAGGTTATTATTAACTAAAGCTATAGTTCTACTTAGGTAGTTAGCGTACTACTTAGGCTTAGTAAGTACTATTAATAGCCTTATATTATTAACTAAAGCTATATTGCATCTATCTACTCTAATACTAGATATATCTAGTATAGAGGCTATTAACATACTAATTATAGTCTAGATCCTAAAGGGTTACTACTATCTTATTTAGGTAGATAGTTAAATTTCTCTAGTACTCTCTCTCCTACTATAGCTAGTAAGCAGCGCTACTCTACTTAGGTACTAATCACTCCTAGCTTACTTACCCTTTAGGCTGCTTACCTACTACTTAGTCACGTTGCCCTAAGCTTCCACGAATAGCTAATTATATTCATTTATAAGTTGTATATACCCTTACAACTTTATTAAGTCTAGATAAGAGAGGCTTAGAGCTAGGTTATAGGCTCTAGGGCTTATTTTAGAAGGGTAGACAGAATTGTCCTCTAAGAACTAGGGATGAAATAGGCCCCCTTACTATTGCCTTCCTTCTCCCCTCTAGTATCTCACGACGCTAGCGCCGTCTCTCTTTGCTAAGGTAGCTTATGCTATACCTTTGCATTATAAAGGCAGAGTTATGCTACTAGGTTAGACCTACTTAACTACTTAACTACTTTAACTATTCTTACAATATTATCGTCTTCTTAGCAGCATCACTATTAATTTTTAAACTTCATGCTATTTCTTGTTCTATTTCTCTTACACTATAGGTTCTCGTACTGTTAAAATGCCGAAGAAGATTTTACTAGAGGCCTTCTTTAAGCGTGCTAGTAATAACGTAGCTATAGAGAAGAAGAAAGACATTATAAATAGAAAATAGGTTCTAAAAGAACTTTAGCTAAAGATAAAGAAAAACTACACGCGCGCGCTAGCGCTATAGGATTAGTAAGTCTATAATAGTATCTTTAAGCCTAGCATACCTTACTAACGTGAACTTTAATACTAGATATAAGAAGTTAAACCTAAGAGTAAGTGTAAATAATATTAAGACATCTAAAGACTACGTTATATCTATTACACTTAGAATTAAGGGTAGGTATAGTAAGTAATAAAAAGCTAGGCTTATAGACTATAGTCTAGTACTACAAAGACTAGAGAAGCTAAGGTAAATAAGTAAAATAATAATTTCTAGAGTATAAGCTTTTATAAGGAGTTATAGCCTAGGCTTTAGCGTAAGTGCGCTTTAGTAGCGTGCCCCCTATCTAAACTAGCTCTTTTTACCTAAGGGTATAAAGAAGACGAATATAAGGTTAAGCAAGTTCTAGCGGCCCATATTTTTAGGAGAAGGAGAAAGCTTAAATACTGCGTGAAATAGCTTAGCTATGATAACAATCCAAAGTAGTATGACGCAGCTAACTTTAAGAATAGCCTATATAAGCTCTATAACTTCTATAGAGCTAATCTAACCTAACCTAGACCTCTATAAAGGCTAGATTACTAGATGCAGTGCTAGAAGGAAGATAGGGACGTTAACGACTATCTAGATAATAATAAGCTAATGAATAGTTTAGTTAGGTAGCGTAGAAAACTTTACTAAGAAGAAGAATTAGAAGTTAGGTGTTAGTAAAGTAGTTTTACATAGGTTATTTTTCTTCTACTATGCTAAGCTTTCCTAGCTAGGGGCTATTGTTCCGTGTTATTCTTCTGCTACGGTGAGCGATGGTTCCTATTTTGTAGGCTAGAGCAATTAACGTTGCTTAGCTTAAGGTACCTGTTAGGAAGGGCTGTGAACGCATTCTTAGGATAGATAGGGCAAGGCGAGTAGGTTAGCAGGCTATTGTATAATTAGCTTAGAATTATGAAAAGATAATCTTGATTACTTAGGAGTAGTAGTAATCAAAACTAGTCTTACTTTATATATAGGCATCTTATGGCTAGTTATATCCAAGCGCTTAAAACATCCCTAATAATAGCGAGAGGCTATTTTAGCACCCTAAACATGTAAGGCGGTAAGGATAAGTAGGGTTAATAAGTAAGAAGCATAGGTCAAAGCGTTAAAAGTAGTGTGTGTAGAATATACTACCTTAGTTTAACTCTTAGTTACGTATATGATTAGTTAGAGCTTATCTTGCTTAGGGGCTTAATTCTCTAAGCAACCTCTATTAATACTAACCTGCAAAGCCTTAGGCCGTAATAGTAGGTCGCTTTAACTATTAACTACTACTAATCCTATTAGCGGCGCTAATAAGAAAATATAAGATGCTAATAATAATAGCTTTACTATAACTAACAAACCCTAAACTAGACTACCTATCCTTTAATAACCTATGATCCCTTATCCTTAATGCTCTACCTATGATACGTTAGACATAATATAACGCTAGTGAAACTACGTTTCTATGAAATAATAACCTATAATATAGCTTATGCACTAATAGAGCATACAGCTTATAGTTGATAACGCGCTAGATATAACACGTCTTATACCTGCAATAGCACATAGGTAGCGTCTATAAAGATGCTATAGCAAGATATAAGAGCTTGGTCCCTTACTAGCTTAATAGGTATATATTGCATTGCCTATAGCTAAGGAGGGTTAGATCCTTAGATAACTTTAAGTGCTCTTTATAGCCTCGCGTTAGCGTTGCTCCTTAAAAAATAGCTTTTTGTAATTAGGTAGCCGTTTAGCTATTATAGTAGTAGGGTGTACTTAGTAAGGTTTAGTTATAGGCGTGCTTTACAGAAATATTAAAATAATGTTATAAACGCGGAGATTACGGGACTATATTTAGTCTAAGGAGTAGGAGAAGTAGGCTTTATTCCTTCTTACGCTAATCCTAATATAGTAGGTTTAGACCTAAACCTATTTTCTTAGCATTTTAGAATGTAGCTAAAAATTATAATAGGCTAGGTAACCCTATCTTAAAACGCTTCTACTAGTATATTATTTGTGCTAGTAGTAGAGTTCTATAAGATTATATTTCTATTTTAGTTAGGGCTACTTTTGTTCTCTATTTTGATTAGAACTCGTTCTTAGCCTCTAAGTACCTAAATAGGCTTTAAGTTCTCCTAGGAGAATCTAACTAGGACTACTTAACTAGGACTACTTAACTAGGATTATTTAACTAGGAGCCTTAGCATTCCTAGAATACCTTACTAGGTATATAAGTGTCCTAGAAACCTTAGGGTCCCTAGAGCAGCCTCCTAGACGCTATAGTTTCCTTGAAATAGTTTCCTAGGCGTACTCCGTATAAGCGTCCTAGTCCCCTTTGTGATAATATGATTAATTAATTGATTGATTAGTTTATAGCTATCTTAGCTACCCTAGTAACAGCTATGCAGTATACAACTATAAATATAGGCCTTTATTTAAAGAGTAATGCACCTTACTAAAGTGTATAACTTGTAAATACTACGTAATTATAGACTAATCACATTATAATATTGTAAAGGCTTTATGCAGAGGCCTTTTATCGCATACGCGAGTCTAGTAATGCCTACTAGTTTCTTAGCTATTAAAATATGAAACTATAGGGTCTAGGCGTATGATTAGTTTCCTTACCTTACAATTATCTCTAACATCTTCTCCTAAGATGATAGATTTAGAGTCTTAGTTATCTAAAGTGATTTCTAGCAATCCTTTGTCTACGGCTACAACTACGTGACTAGAGACTTCATAGACACTAAAATACTAAAGCACCTTATTTAATAATATTATTCTCCTAGGTTATAGATAAATCTTCCATTAGCTAATTACTCTTATTAGCAAATCTTAACCTTTAATAAGAGGAGACGCTTTATCTTTAATGCAACTATTTAATGTGCCTACGAGTTTAGTATTGTTAGATCTGCTAGCTATAATAATCTCTAGTCTCCTACTTTCTACGGCAGACTTCTCTTCTTCTATACCTATAAAGATAGTTGTATCTCTTCTTAGCTCCTAGGGTCCTGTAACTCTGCTTAAAATTCTAGTATCTTATCTTCTATGCTAGCTTTAACCTAACCTTTCTAGGGCAAAATGATGAACTCATAATCTTTCTTAAGTATAAATACGCTATTATTAGGTTAAATTTACTAATTAGCTATCCTTATCTGTGACTAGCACTAGCCTTAATTACCCGTTATTAATTTTAATTTAAACCTTAGGATCTACGCTAATGGAATAATCGTCTAGCTTATTAACATTAACGCGATTATCTAATCTAATAAATTCAGAATAGTAGATAAAGAATTAAGGAAGGGAGAAGTAGGTATTACAATCTACTATCCTAAGTAGCTAGGTTAGTAGTCTTGCGGCTAACGACTAGCTAAGTACTAGGCGCCTAATAAGTAATCTCATGTAACCTTAGATAGGGAGCAGGGAGATAGGGGGCGGACCCTTAGCTTATTAGTAGACGCATGAATGCTATTAGCTCTAGAGTAATTGTAACTGCTTACGCTAAGATAGGGTGCTTAAAGGATTTAGCTCTAAGCACCTATAAATACTGCAAGCACCTATAAGCAAACTAGATTTCTATAAGGAACTAAATTATACTTAAGAAGGATAGTTTCTAGCTTTTAGTAGTTTAGTTCTTTATAGTTATTACTTAATTATTATGTAATTGCTAAGTTATACTATACCTTAACCTTCTTAATCACTAAAGCAACCCTAAGCCCCTGCTAGCTAATTGTACGCTTAATTGCCTGGCCCTACCTAGAAGTCATCTAAGACAGACTCTATCTATAGTAAGTTAGTCTTGCCTAACGCGTTAACTTCCTCTCCTACCTAGTAACCTAGTCTAGTAGCTTAAAGGCTATAACATGTAATTACTAAGTTATACTGTACTTTAACCTTCTTAATTACTAAAGCAACTCTAAGCCTCTACTAGCTAATTATATACTTAATTACCTAGCCCTACCTAGAAGTTATCTAAGGCAGACTCTATCTATAGTAAGTTAGCCTAACCTAGTGTAAAGTAGTTAGCTGTAGGACATAAAGTATAGGAGGCTTAGTGAAGTCTCTATACTCTATGAAGCTTAGAAGGATTATTATTATTATTAAGGTTTTAATATTCTCTTTTGTACTATCAGTTATCTACAGGAAATCAAGTATATATTAGTAAAACTAACCACGCATAATACCCTAGTGATCCTTGCTAGCTACGGAGCGCTCTATCTCTAACTACATGAGGACTTTAAGGTTTAGACTTAGTCTTACCTCCTAGCGTTTATAAGGGATACTATCCTCTCCAAATACTACTCCTCTACAAATAATAGCGAAGCCCATAGGGCGCGCTAGTAGGGCGACATTAATTACTAAGGGAACTATAATACTATAAGGCAATAGTAAGTACTATAGAGAAAGAGATAGTATAAGAATAAGATAGGCGACATAGTAGGAAGGTATTAGGACTTAGGACTTAGGATACTAGGACACCATAGTTATTAACAATCAAGCTAATCTAAGCTAAGGTGTTAGCTTAGATTGCTCGTTTTTTAAGGGCGTCAGCTTAGATTGTTAGGGCTAACAAGCTAAGATCATAAGCTTGATTAAGGCTTAATTAATAGGCTTGATAGCCTATACTAGCGCTAGCCTTAGTATTAAGTTTCATTATTCTAAGTTACTAGCCTATATAAAAGCTCTATATTATTATCATCTACTACCTCCTCCTTTACTACCTTATTATTACCTCTAAGGCTAGCTCTTTACTACTATCGTACGTACTATATTGCCACTAGAAGTTAAGGTCCTAGACGTTATTATCATAGCTCTAAGAAGTTACCTAGCTTACTAAATAGGCGCTTACACTTATAGCTTAACGCTAGGATAGAGAGTACGTTAAGCGTAAGTTTACTAAGGCTAGGGTAGTAATCGCGCATGCTTACCTAGTATTTAATAGGGTTATCTGCGTGTTCTATACCTCTCTTAGCTGCTAGCTCGCTGCGCTTCCACCTCTTAAACTTATCCTTATTAGTAGTAAGGCTACTAGTAGTACTAAGGTTAAGTATACTATTAATTATGTTATCTATATTACTTAGGATTACTACTAATAGCCTTACTACACGTAGTAAGGTATTATACTGCGCCTAGAGCGCCTAAAAGCTAGTATTACTAGCTATAAGCTAGTTAGGCTTCTTAGCCTACGCCTTATTATAGTAGTACTTATACATTAGATAGAGTATTATAGTAGTATAGTACGTAGGTAAGTTATCTAGCTTAGAGTAGTAGTTATTAGCCTTCTACTAAGCTACGCGCAAGTTAATTGCAATGTGATCCTTAGGTGACTTATTATGCTTATTATAGTTAACTACCTTATACGCGTTAATGCGCTGCTTGTAGTAGGTAAGGAGGTATTTAAATATTAGAATTATCTTAGTAATAGCCCTAAAGCTGCTGCTTTTACCGCGCCCTTTAAGGCACTTTATAGTAGTCTTAAGTAGTTTTAATATATCTATGTACTTTATAATTACTACTTAATTAGCACCTATAAGGCCGTCTAATCACATCTATAGCTACGTAACTAGTAGCTTATTACTATAACTTTACGTAAACGTGTCCTCCCTTTACACCTACTATATATAGTAAGTAGTGTAGGTGTTAACTATAAACTATAGCTTTATAGCATACTTAAAGCATAAGTAGTATAAGTTCTACTATATAATAATAAGTTTAATAGGCTTAAGGATCTTATGATTATTAGCTAACGCGCTAGATAGTAGCTTAGTGTAGGTAAGGCGCTAAAAGTCCTTAAAGAGCTTATGCTATTATAGCGTTTTAATATAGTTTATAATACTAAGTAGTATGCTAAGTAGGCCTACGCGCCTCTACTCTACTATAAAGTTATGCTTATTAGTAAGCTCTTATACGTTATTATTAAATAAGGTAGCACTGCCCTTGCCCTAGAGGAGCGTCTAGCTAATAAGGTTAAGTATGTAAGGTCTATAGTAGAGGCGCTAGTAGGTAACATTAAAACTATACTCTTAAGCTAATATTATAATAGTACTATTATTATTAGCAGCGTTATTAAGTATAAAGTAACTAATTAACTATAATATAATCTTAAAGTCCTATAGTATTTTTATAATAACCTTAGCTATCCTTTCACTACTATAAGCGCCTATTAGCTAGGGTAGTGCTATAGGTAAGTCCTACAGGTTACCTCTACTATTAATAAAGTGCGTAATAACGCCTAGAAAGCCACGCTTACTACCCTTTATTATCTATCTATTAAAGCTAAGGTGTACTTTGCTAAGCGCCTATAATAGTTATAAGATAACGCGCGGCTTTAGGTGCTTATATAAGCGCGTAATATACTAGGAGACACTTATATAAGACGTCTAAAGTGCTCATTCTACTAGTAGGTTAGAAGCTTTAAGGAGGCGTTAAAAAGCTAGTATTTTAAACTTAGAGAGAGGGTAATTATTCTTAATAAGCTAGCTAATAGCTACTAGCTAGAAGCGCTAGGTATTAAAGCTAGCGAGCTCATTAGCTACCTTCTATAATACGCTGTTATTGCCATCTTTAAGTAGGCGTTATAGCTAGGTAGGTTTTGCAGCGACGGCTGACTTGCTATAGCCATGGCCGCGCTTAGGCAGCTCTAAGTGTCGCTGCGCTAATAACGTTGAGAGCGTTATCTCATATATCCTAACACCAGTATCTGTGTACTTGTGCTCATAGCAGTGACGGCACACGAAGTATAGCTTACTTAGGTCCTTTAGCAGCGTAACGTGGTAGCTATAGTAATAGATCTAGCTCTTACGCGACTTCTACAACGAGAGTGGCTTTATATACTTGCGTAAACGCCCCTAATTAATTCCCTTAAAGTCATCTATAAGGCTCACATCTAGCGCCTCTTGCAAAGTCTTATTATCTAGGGTTGCTACTAATAAGGCTGCTATTACCCTCTTACTACCCTTGGTAGGCGCGATGATAGCATCTTTAGGCCGCGACTCGCGTAGTTATGACTTAAAAGTTAAAGCCTAGGACGCCTCTATAAGACCTCTACAAGGCGATAGACGCGACGGCGATAGTGATAGCTAACTATCAATGGCTATAGGCTGGCTGACAGTGCCGCGGGCGGTAGAGGATTTGACGCGTTTCTTTAGGCGAGTAAGGTTATTAGAGGCGCGTTTTGTAGGAGGCATAGCGGTAGCAATATAATAAGGGTAATAGGAGTAAAAAAAATAACGCGATAGTAGGTTATTTAGGTGGCTAGTAGAGGGAGTATAGTGTTGTAGAAGTTAGGCTAATTATGTACTAGTACTGCGACGACTATAATACTAAAAACCTATCGTAAGATCACTCCTACTGCAAAATGAGCAGCCTCACGCGCTACCTTAATCAAGCCCATCAAGCTAAACAATCAAGCTGACCCTCCTCAGCTTGGATTGCTAAAAAATTAGTATAGGCGAGCTTGACTTGATGGGATTGATGGTTATCAAGCTATCAATCAAGCGCTTGCAAGCCGCTTGATTGTTGACAAGTCTGCAGGACACAGCTAGAACCACGAACACCAGGACACCAGAACCCCTTAAGGATACAAGGGACGATACACCAATGAGATACCACAGAATAAGCCTTTGGCGCGTGGCGCGCCAGGAGGCTCGTATTATCAGAGCAGCACGGGCTGCCAAGAAGGAGCTTTTCCGTGCACAGCAGACGCACGGACAGCGTTCATACAGATATGGTCCAAACTTCGAGGGCCAGAAGCGACAATGGCAGAAGCGATCCGAAAAGGGAGATTATTCAATAAAGACAACCCAGGAGGGAGGTGTGGTAGGCGAATCAGGATATTTCCTACCTCAGATTAATACGAAAAACAATGCTCCGAGGCGAGAGCCGCAGGAACGACCCATAGAGACGAGAGAGAGCTTCGGAGAATTAAGGAAATTCATCCTAGCGGCGGCAAAGACAGCAATACAGGCATAAGACAAGTCATCAGGACAGCTACCAGGCACATGGTCCACGATTCTAGGATCACTGCGAATATTCTTGGTTATTTCACCTCTAGCTTGTTTATCAGCCTTTGAGTTCTTTGACTACATTCAGTTATCCTTCTTTAGCAGCGAGATGGGGGAGCCTAGTCGCAGGGCAGAGGGCCTTACGAGCTTCCCCAACACCTCTGATACAGAGGATCAGTTCGTACCTTACAAACCAGTCTTCAGATCCTGCCGTTTCTGTCTGACGGACTATGCTGTTGGGATTTCGTGGCGGGGGAAGAAGATCGGGTATCTTATTAAGTTGTGAGTGTATCGCCAGATTGGAGATTGTAGAGATCCGAAGAATTGGAGTTGGCGGTCTATTACGAGCTTGGAAGCGCTGGATGAGCCGAGGACGAAGTGGCCCGAGGAGTATAAGCCTGGAGTTGTGAAAGAGAGATGGAATAAACTTGATGAGGGGGATAGGAGGACGTGGTTTGAATGGGTTGATGTGGTTGAGCGAGAGGAACGAGAGGAACGGGTCCGGTCGATTTGACAGGATATCCTTTTGATCACTATGCCTCTCATCTCATCTTACAGCGAGGGAGGCAGAATGATAGACATTGAAGCGGGCAGGGAGGTAGACAGATTCTATTAGCATGCTTATGCATTGTCTGGGTGTTCTATGCTCATACGATAGCTTTTGGCCTGATTTACAGCGCTCTGGATGCTCTATGTCGCCGGTTCCTACCTGTCCGCATTCATTACCATATGCAGCATTGATCTACAAAGTTGTGGCGGTAGCAGGAAGCTATGAAGGACTGTATTGCTTGTAAACGAGTGTATCTAGCTATCTCTTATATACTTTCCTACTCTTCAGGCGGTAGTAGGCAGCAGTAGGCAGCCATAGAAGCCTACAGTAGGCAACACCTTCTAGACAGTGTAGAGCCGTCATATTTTCCACCTTAACCGTTGGTATCTCCTTATTCGTCGGCTTTCTCTATAACCGTTACAAAAGTACCCTATCTTTAATTGCTGCTTTCAGTCTAGAGATGGCGCATTATTCAAATCCACTTCGTGGACTTCATCCAAATTTCGATCCACCTCAGCATTGCATCCGCTCATTTCACGCTCCTTCCCCTTCAAGCCTGTCTCAATCGTCTCATACCAATTCCAGTATGTCCACTTCACCTCCGTGTTCTTCTCCATTTGTTCGTTATCTTCTGCAGTGAACTCCTGACTCACCTCATTCAAACTCAGAGTCACTTTATGCGCATCCGGTCGCTCCTCAGGCACATGTCTAAAGCAGGGTTCCAAAACATGCTTCAAGGACAACGGTATCAGGAATTCTAGATCTGGCGACAAAGGCGAGAAGTCCTTGTCCGGATGGTTCGTTTCCAGGGCATCCAAGACCCGCGACGGGATCCGGCTTGCGGCCCCGCAGGTAGAGTGTCGCGTTGTGAGTATTTTGACGCATATGATGCCGAAAGCCCACACATCTGCGGCCTTGGTCCACCCAAAGGGCCCGCTGATCTCGGGTGCACGATATTGTGGATTTCCATAACTTGCGTAGTGGTCTGAGGGGCCATCTGGGTTGGCTGAAGGGTTTAGTATTTTGCCTTCACCGATGTCGGAGAGAAGGTATTGGTGTTCGAAAGGAAAGGCGGGGTCGTTTTGGAATTCTCGGCGGGTTACTAGGATGTTTTCATCGTGGAGATCTCTGTGAACCCGTGAGTAAACAATACAGTGGCAGGGGGAGTGCTGTGAGCATTTTAGCAGCGTACCGATGGAGGACGTTGTGCCGATGAAGTGTATCTAGCCCAGCTCCTATGTTTGACATTGCTGTAATGGTCTTGTCCCAGGCTTGGAAGAACGGTAAACTTTGAAGTTCTCTCTCTAGAAAGTCCATGAGGCTACCTTCTGTCGCGAGTTCTGAGACGAGGTAGTATTTGTCTGTCGGGCTGGAGGACTGTTTCCCAGGCTCTTGTTGAACGCCAGACAGCCGGGCAACTCCAAGAAAGGGGACGCATCCTGTTGGCTGCGCGCCCAGGCTGATATGAGTGAGGTACATCTGATTAGCGTCAGTTTCTGATTCCCAACAACAGCCGAAAGCGCGAATCGTCGCCAGTCGCGTACCTCTTTGATAAGCTTCTTCAAGGCCTCTTCTGCCGATCCTTGGCGGGGTATTACTTCTTTTAAGACCACATCCACAACTTCCTTTTCGTCCCGCGGTCTTACCAAAATGTTGCGAGGCTTCTTCCACGTGGCCTTGAACACCTTACCGTTCTGGCCAGCTCCTAACGGACTTGTTAAATCCAGATCCCGCAGCTCGTCTTCCGTTATAAATCGAAGCGAGTGTTGAAATTGAAGGACCTGTGCTGCGTCGACACCGGCGAGATCAGGCAGGATAGGTTGATCCAACGAACCGTTCGCATGTGCCTCTACCATATTGCGAAAGTACTGTCTGGCAGCCTTCTCGTCCTGATGATTCCTTCTACTGCGGTAACGCATACCGGGCACTGTTTCAAGCAAAAGCAGAGGACCTGTTTCGTCTTTCACAGTGATTGCGCAATCGTTCTTCAAGAGGCAGTAAGCCGCTGCGAACCAATGAGCCGATGTGACTTACCCATGCTGCCCAATAGCTCCCCAGGTCGGCAATGAAGCCAGTTTCGTTAAGCTGGCGTGCTCCGAAAAGAATCTTATGAGGCTGACGGCTCACATAATGATCTGGAGAAGGCCAACCGCGGGTGACATGGTATTCGTAAACTTCATCATCGCTGCGAAAGTGGTGGTTCCATGCAAAACCAGGCAGGGGGGGACTCCAGAGAACCCATGAGGTAGTTTCTGATCCCTGCGAGAATGGGATGTCAAGGTTGAGACCGGAGCATTGTAATTCTTCGTCACTTGTGCTCGCCAACTCTTCCCAAGGAATATACCGGATATAGCTCCTTGGGTCCTCTATGTAGTGATCCAGGGCGGCAATTCGCAGCTTGTACATCAGGGGTGGATATCAGTTTGTAGCATTTTAGCACGGCAGGGAAACCTACCAAAAATTCCTTGGTCAACATTCCATTTTCGATTTTTGGCATGTTCTCATCCCACTATTGAATATTAGTTGAGCCCATCACATATGTTAGCTACTCTTGAGAATACTTTGGGTGGCTCCTTATCTAACTTCTTCTTTATGTGGCATTCTTCGAATTTGAAGTGTCGCATCTGTTCTTCCGTCATATCGTCCGGTGAGTTGATGCCCACGAATTTGCGTTTAATCTCGTAATGCCGCATAAACTGAGGACTCTGAAGTAAGGTTAAATCGACAAAGTCCATGTTCCCTTCTGACCTCCACAGAGTGGTGAATTTCCGAATGAGTTCGAATATGACGAAGCCTTCTGAAGGCCGAGGGTCCTCGAACTTCCAATGCTGACCGCAATGCTGCCACATGATCGAGAGTGTCTCCCAGTGCGCTAGATCTTCTAGCCAAGGCTGGATTTCGACATCTTCGATGGCCCGATCCGAAAGGTCGGAAAGGAAGCATTCGTTGACATTGCGCAGTTTTTGTATACGAGCAAGATTCGGGGGACGACCTCCCTCAGGGATACCAATATCTTGAAGTAGGGCATTGAAGCCCAACGTGCGGTTTCCACCATACTCTTTTATGAGAGTCTCTCCGTCGTGACCAAGGTATTCTTCTATCCTGATCTTGATGGATCTGGCCCACTTCCACTCCTCGAAAACCATAGAGATCGGGTATAGCCTGCCATTGTAGGCCGCGTAGGATGCGTCGTCGATTTGTTTCTGTAATTCGGAAAGAAGCGCGCGCTCGAAAGGCATCAACGGACTGTAGAACGGCATTCGGTCCGGTCCCGTGGAAAGTCTAGCTTGAGCTTGCGTATTTGCCTCCATGATTATCCCAAATATGATGATAACTTCGCTCTGAAATTCTCTTAATGTACGACGAGAAAAGGTGCCCTGAGTCTTTTTGTTGAGAGTCTCGATGAAATGTAGCCTGAGAAGGCTGCGGCAACAACGCTCAGCTGATCGATAACGTAATCCATCATGATTGGAGGGTACCAACTGACCAGAAATCCCAGCCTTGTGTCCATCCATCATTCGCCATGAAAATTCGTGTAGAGAGAGCCACGCCGAGAGATACCCCTCACCTAGCCTTGTGCCTTTTTCACCTCACTCGATACCACGCTGTCTCTTCCACATTCGACCTCGACATCCAGAAACCATGACTGCCGATCTTGGTCTTGCCATATATCAAAGCTCCGCTACGACCGGCGAGCTGCTCAGCCTGCTCATCCGCATAACGCGGGAGGCGAGACGACTGAAGAACGAATGCGAAACAATTCGAACACATGCGGAAATCGTGAAAGGCGTCCTCGACAAAAGCCAGCAAATACTACAGAATGATGATTGCGAGAAGAATCTACGGGGAGTTGTGAATCAGCTTCTGCAGTTCGCGACCTGGTGCAAGGTTGCAAATGTGCTTCAGCGGGTCTGGGAGGTGATCTGGAAAAAGCGCCTGCCGCGATTGATGCAGGAGCTGATGACCTGGGCCTTGATCTTGTCTGTCGGAACCACGGTCCGCTATACCTAGTTCATTATCCAGGACAATAATGCACTGACAATCATGCAAGGCGTCGACCAGGTCCGATTTGGTGGGACTCATCACCAATGTCAATCGGAGCGAGAACCTCCAGCGAAGCGATACCGCCGAGCTCAAGACGCAAATGCAGACCCAGTCGACGATACTGGACGAGATGTTGAACGTTATTAAATTGGACGACAAGGATATCCCAAAGTTACAGGTAGACTTTCGAGCCGACGACAACCGCCTCAAGTTGACCAAGGACTCACTGAATAACGCTCTACTGAGTGGCGAACTGTCCTCACCCGAATCACCAAATGATTCAGTCAAAGTGCTCTGTGAGCCAGTCAACGAGTCGCTTATGAAGGACCGTCAGAAGGGACCACGCCACGTTCTCATATACGCACAAATTTCTGCGAACGCAGGTGTACAGCCCTTCTACGGGATCGCAGAGCATGACAAAAAGCGGTGGACAGTGATGAAGGATCTGCGCGATATGCCTACTCTTGCGAGTGCCTCCAAAGACGGGACATGGCCGGAGCCACTTTCCCAGAGACTAAGTGTCGCATACGAAGTAGCAAAGACAATGGAGTATCTCCATTCCGTCGAGATCTTGGTCAAACGTCTGTCCGACCGCACAGTCGTTTTAGAAGAGGTTGACGGCATCATCACTCCACTCTTGACGAATCTCGAGAGTGCTCGCTTGTTCAAGGAGCGGACCATGGGTGATAGATACGACGTTCGTTACGAGGCCCCGGAAATCCTAAATATGGCCAAGGGACAGCATAACATTTACACCGATATATGGAGCTTGGGAATCTTCATCTGGCAATGCGCGACTGGATCTCCCCCTTTCGGCTTCTCCGACGAGGTCCTTGAGGGATCAAGTCAAGAGGCAGCCGAGATTCGCGACCGGACATCCAAAGGGGATGTTCTATGGACCCACGAAGCCCAGGACTCCGCTTCCTTGCAGGCCATTGGTCGCCTTGTTAAACGATGCTGCAGCAACCGCCCAGCCATTCGACCCTCGGCGACAGAGGTCGTATACTCGATTCTCGAGATAATATCAACAAAGTCATTAGACTCGAATGACCATCCATCGATTGATGGAGATGTGGTCAAAGAGAGAGTATCCAAGGTACTTGAGTCTAAAGACACAGACTCGCAGCTCTCGAAGGAAGACAGTTCCGCTCTTCGTACTCTTGCTTGCGAAGGCGATGCGACAGCGGCGTACCTGCTCGGATCCGCCATTTGGAAAGGACAAGCAGATCCGGACGATGAAGTGGAAGGCGGCCTCATTGTAGTCTCAGAACAATACCGAAGGAAGGGTAAGTACCGAGTACCATCAAATTTGTCGACCAATTACGCTGCGCCATCTACTAACATGTACCACCACTATAGAGATGCGTGCTCGTGCAGCACTCGTACACCTTGAACTCGCCTTCCAGAGTGGCATCAAGGTAGCAGCAAACGACCTCTACGGAGTACATAAGTGGCTGAGTAACCTCTACGGAGTTAAATATGATCATGCTGTAAAACTGAAAAGTATAGCTAGACCATAACATTTGCACGCGGAGTTGTGGACATTCTTTGCAGCAATATAACGTAATGGTGTGCGGATACTATAACGGCGCAGGCAAGACAATAGGTCCGAATGCGGCATGAATCCACTCAGAGGCATATGGGAGTGCGTGGGGACTCAGAAACCTAGGAATTCCATTGACACCTATAGGCCTTGTACGAAAGGATATAGGAAAACTACCGAGCAAGCTATGGGAGAGTACTTGACTATATACTTGAGGGAGTAGTGGTACGGCAAGGGTTCGGACCTAAGACAAGAC
Organism: Byssothecium circinans; assembly: GCA_010015675.1. Taxonomy (NCBI): domain Eukaryota; kingdom Fungi; phylum Ascomycota; class Dothideomycetes; order Pleosporales; family Massarinaceae; genus Byssothecium; species Byssothecium circinans. The sequence continues at coordinate 989,062 of ML976979.1, read as the reverse complement.
GCGTTCGGACCTGAGACGGGACGCGTTCGGACCTGAGACGGTACGCGTTCGGATAGAGGTTCATCCGAGACGCCTTGGATGGAACGAGGTCGGTACCTCGTTACATTAGTAGAGTATAGGTCCTAGACTAATTTGCGTTAGAGTTGTTCTAGGACGTATACAAATCCTGTTTCTGTAGGTTGTTTGTCTGGGTTTAGGGGTGTCTTCTTGATCTGTTCCTCCTAGCTGCTTTTAATCTTTGTGACTTTTGCTAATTTTAGTTATAAATAATTGTTCTGTCCTTGTCCTTTCTAAAGATTACCTCGTGCGTCTTTGTGTCTTTTGCTATGTAGTCTAGTCTTTAGCTTAGAGCGCCTGCCGCTCTGTTTTCATTGCCTTTATAGTGTCTAATGCAGAAGTAGTAGTCTGCTAACAGTTCTGCCTATTAAACCTGTCTACGGTTTAGCTGCTTTGTTGTTATAAAGCTAGTAAGGTTCTTGTAATCTAACAAGACATTAAATTTATGCTTAGCTCCTAGTAGGTACATCTTCTAGGTTTCTAAGGCTCTTACAATTGCTAATAGCTCCTTATCGTGCACATTGTAATTCTCCTCTGCTAGAGAAAATTTCTTAGAGTAGAAGGCGCAGGGCCTCTATTTCCTGTCTTTGTGTTTCTAGCTAATACAGGTGTTACGAACCAGTCGCACCATGAATGATTGGGCCTCAGACACTCACCTCTAGGGGCGCAGCAGGCGCTAGACCCCGGTACCTCATAGTCACGTGACCCCGACGCAAGAGCTCGACCAGCTCGCGTCGAGCCAGACTGGTCATCAATCAATCAATCAATCTAACGCCTTTCAAGTTGATTGATTGAGTTCCTGGCAGAGCTCCGATTGAGTTGAGATTGATTGAGCTCCGCTGCGCGGAGCTCAAATTGAGTTGAGTTGATTGATGAGATGGGAGCTCGAAGTTGAGTTGATTGAGATTGATTGAGAGTTGATTGGTTACTTGGCCTTGAGGCCTATCCTTCTCCAAGATCGGATGGATTGCAACGCGCTGAGTAACTCAGGCTTCATATTGAGCCGTCGTACGCCAAGTAGATCTCTGAGCTCGCTGAAGATCCTCTCATAGTCGGCCGAGGCAGCTGGAATAGAGTAGATATCAAGGGCCAGTTAAGAGAGAACGGGGTATCGAGAGCGCGTAACCAGCCAGTAGTTGATCAGGTGGGTTGCGAGAGGATCGTCCTCCGCCAAAGGCGCCTCGCGCTTCCACATATCATACTCATCGTCGATCGTACTGGCTACCTGCTTTTGGCCTGCCTTGATAGAGTTCCGGAGGAAGTCATCTCGCCCTGACGCTTTACTAACGCGCTGGCGCTTATGTGGCCGCGCAGCTCCCTTAGGAGATAATTGCCTACTTGCCTTTGCGGCCATCTTATCCTTATGTGATCTCCACAGTCGTGAGAAGGACTGGTGACCTTGCTCTAACCAGCCTTTAAAAGGATAAGGGCCCTTAACAGTCTCGTTATAGTCGTCTGGTACATCCTATAGGTCTTCGAGCGTGTGTTTATACGTAGGATGGAGGATCGTTGCCGCGAAGTAGATAGGAGAGTCTCTAAGCTTGTTGTAATACTTAGAGAGCTTTGCGTGGGCGTTATTAACGTTAGTCTTAAGATGATCCTCTGGCGCGTCAGGATCTTTGTAATTGATACCCTGCAGTCTCTCTTTTTGAGCTTTAAGTTGAGCTAATAGCCATTTAAAGGTGATGAGAACCTCCCAAATAGCACCATGGCTACTAGAAGCGCCTCTGCCCTGTAGTAACATAGTGGCCTCCTTAAACGGCTCAAGCAGCTACTTATACTCAGTTATCGTTGCCCAGTCCTTTGTCTGCAGTCCTCCTTCTTGGATGAACTTGCGTGGCTGCTCACGCAGCTCTTTCCAGCGAGTGGCTGCAGCTACTTGGTATTCCTCTATCTTCAGGTGGATATAGGCGTCGAGGGGTGTGTAGAGCTCGCAGGCGCGATCAAAGCAATCATAATAGGAGTTCTAGCGAGTCTTGACGGGCTTAATAAGCTCCCTTGGCTTGAACGGCTAGTTACAGTTCTTTGCGTCCTCTTCTTAAAGTCTTATAAATAGCTCTCAGTTCTATGGCGACGATGTAGCAGAAGAAATTGCGTCAAAGAGTACCGCAATAGGACTAAACTGTCGCCACTCGGCCATGAAGCCCTCTTCTTCCTGCTTAAGCGTTAACGTAGCAAAGTACTATATAGTGAGGTAGCCCTACGTTAATATTAAGCTCCTTGTTCTTAAAAGAGTCCTTGTCCTTGCCCTATATAATCACCTGCGCGGCAAGGTTGAGAATGTGGCATGTACAGCGTAACCAGCGATAAGGCGCGTAAAAGCTGAGATCTTCTGCTAGGAACTCTACAGCGACGTCATTATTCATAGCGTTATCTAAAACGAAGTAGCTAACACGTTCTCTATCTATCTCAAAGGCCTTAAGCGTGTCAGATACTAGAGAGCCGATATTTGCGCCAGAGTGTTGCCCGTGTAGCACGGGCAGGCCGAGTAGGTAGTCCACCAGCTTAGCAGCCTCATCAAGATAGTGTACGCAGATTCCTGTAATCGCTTTCTTGTTGCCCGTCGACGTCCAGTTATCAAAGGAGAGGTGGATAAGGGTAGTCGCTTTGTGGAGATGCTCCACGACGGCTAGTATCAACGCCTTGTACTTGGCAATAATATCATCGCGGAGGGACACATGGCTCTTCCATAAGTAGGATTTGGCTAGTGGGTTGGCGGCCTGTACTAGCGCGCGGAAGGAGGGTTTCTTAATCGCTTGGAGCGACTGGTTGTCGTCAGCGATCTAATAAGTAACTGCTTGAAGAAACTTGGTGCGGTTGAAGCTTCCTGCCAGCTCGTTGGCCACCTCTTGAGATACCTCAGTCCCCTTCATCTGCATGGCAGCGAGTATTGACGTTTGATCAGCCGGGGCCTTTGTGATCTTGCCTGATTTATCGTAGCCGTGGCCAGGCTTGAATTGTGCTAGATGGCTCGCTGCAGAGCTGGTAGAGAGACTAACGTTATACTCTCCACTAAATCTCTTATGGGTGTGGTAGTACCTGCAAAGCTAGTACTTCTTCTACTGCTCTTGATGCTAGACTGGCTAGCCGTACAGGTATATCCAGCTTAGTTTAGACCCGCGTGAGTGTTCGTAGGGCCGCTTCTGCAGATAAGGTACTCTATTCCAATCCAGGCCGTCGTATACGTCGTCGTCAATATCAGAATCTTCGTGGGGTAGGGGATCAGGGTCATCAAAGACTTTGGACGCGTCGATTTCGGGGCGCCTAGAGGCGGCTTTTAGAGGCGGGCGCTTACTATTTGCGCGTGCGGCTGCTTTCTCGAAGGCCTTGTGAAGATTCTCGTTCATAATCTGTACAGGTAGGCGCGTGGGTAGGTGGGTAGGTAGTTTTAGTAAGGTAGTTACGGTGGCCGTTAAAAAAAGTCATAGTGTTAAGCCTTACCTAAGGCTACGCGCGAGGTACTTACTAAGCAGGTTATCGATAGGCGTATATCCTAGGTGCAACGGCCCCTTACAATTTACTCTACGAAACAAAATTTTACTATATACTTCGAGCTCAACTTGAACTCAATCAACTCAATCAATCCGGGATCTCCAAGTTGAGTTGTGGTTGAGTTCCACCTATCTCGAGTTGAGTTGTGGTTGATTGGCCATGTCAATCAATCAATCAATCTGATTGAGTTCAGGTTGATTGATGACCAGTCTGCTCAAAACTCGGAGATCACCGTAGGTCAGCAAGCGCCCTTGGTATCAATTTCCGGGGTACAGTCTAGGCTAAACGGGAAACCCTTTCAATGTTTCGGAGCAGAGCTGTATTTTGAGCACCGCCCAGGTAGGGAATCCAGCCGCAAGTTTCAGAGTTGTGTTTTTGCACAGGCTTACCATTTACGGTTTTATCAGACGCCGAAAGATTTCAAACGTATCTGAATACAATGCGGCGTCAGTTGATGGAAAACCTTGCGCAGGGACCGTCTTGCGACGAGAAGATTGTCTATATCCAGTGAGTAGATTGCTACTGCACGGGTGTTCTGCTACATGTCATGCATGAGGATGATTCAGGCTGACTTGACAATACAGGGACTCGGAAGCACTATCCCGAGAGTCCATTCAGCGGCATCGGGTCAAGGTGTCGGTGCTCGTTTCCGCTCATGAGTCCAGCAAGATGCAGAACAGACGCATGATTGTGACACGAGAAGGCAGCGCTGGCTGTGCGAATTTGAACTGTAGGCTCTGGGCTCTCCCTTCTTTGACGCCCCGACGGCAATTGAAATGGCTGGCGGGTGCTAACGACTGGTTAGTCACCGATCAGCTGCTTGAAGTTTCCCGAAAATGGAGACAAAAGTCTCAGTATTTGGACAACGTCACGGTTTACGGCTACGACGGCGTTTTCGTGAGGGCGTTGCCCTAGAAGAGTTGGGACAGGTTGATCCAGCAAGGAAAGACCGAGCATCTGCCGTCGATACGACACGGCGCGAGCTTAGGGGTCCTCAAGTGCTCAAGTACGTGCCATGGTGATATTTAATCAGAGACGGGTCCGTGACTAATACGGCTCTAGAGGTTCACAGTACACCTCGGATGCTTGGCTGAACAAAACTGACAGACTGAGAGCGGCCATGAAGGCGCCGCCGAAAGTGAGAGCAGCCATGAAGGAACCGCCGAAAGCCAAGGGCGACTATTCACCGGTCAAAGTCTGCGTCATTGATACGGGATTCCACAAAAGCGATCGTGACTGCAAAAAAGTTGTGGAATTCAAGGACTTTGTTGACAAGAATAACACGGAACTGCGCGACGATACTTGGCATGGCACCCTTACTGCGACCATTATCTTATCCGTATATCCGGATTGCGTGCTGTATGTGGCCAGAGTATTCAAGAACAATGATACGGACGAGAAGACGGAGCCGGCGTTGATGGTTGAGGTAAGTCTCGGGTTGCTCGGCGATTTTGAGAGCGGCAATGGTAGCTAACAAGCCCATTTCTTCGTTAGGCAATCAATTGGGCCATGGAGAAGAATCGTGACGTCGACATCATAAGCATCTCGGCCGGCTTCGAAGAGCACTCGCCGGCCCTGCAGGACGCGGTGCAGCGGGCGGCAGCAGCCAACAAGCTGGTGTTCGCAGCAGCCGCCAACTACGGCAACCTGCGGCCGGTGGCCTTCCCGGCCCGCCATGAGCTCTTCACGATATGCATCTTTTCGACCAACACGCTGGATAAAGGCTCGGATTTCAACCCGGAGTGGCGGGCAGACGCTCACAACTTTGCCCTGCTGGGTGAGGACTTCCGGGACCGCAAGTACTCCGAGGTGCGCCAGAGCGGAACGAGCATGGCCACGGCGGCAGCAGCGGGACTGGCGGCGTTGATTGTGGACTTTTCGCGGCACCCGGACAACAAGACCATCTTGCGGGTGCAGGATGTGGGTAAGATGCTGGGCATGATTGCCATCTTCAAGTCCATGTCCAAGCGGACGGGCAGCTTGGATTGTGTGGACCTCGAAAAGCTCTACAAAGGTGCCCCAGGGGAGAGGAGAGAGTGGGTGCGGGGGAACATATCGAGGGCGATGCTGTACGCAAACTGAGTTTACGCCGCCAGGTGATGCGCCCATTTTTTGGCTTGCTAGAAGCTCGAGAATGGGGAAGTCATGTTTGTTATTCGTCTGCGACGGAATTTTCCTAGCCAGAGCACAACAGTTGTTGCATACCGAACTGGGAATATGAGTGAAGCATTTGAAGTATAATCAAGGTCGTGTTCAGGAGCTGGAAGTGCTCATAAATATTATCTTAGGAAGTGAGTTGCTTGAACCTAGGCTAATAAGGACTGTATTCATATATTCATGTTCCCTATCAGGCAACCACCTAGTAACTCATTCTGGTGCATTCATAATCTCGGCATCCACATAAGAGTCATCGACGTAGCGAGACTGCCATCCAAACTATCTTCCACATGTTCAATGAGCTCGTCTATCACTCCAGATCAACCCAGTCCTCGTCATCTATCACGAAGGCTTCTCTCAGCTCGTCAGAGCTCGTAACGGACGGATCTCAGATCCGGATCCATGGAGCTCCGTCCCAATTAGGCAACTCCATGAGCTACGTAGCTCCATGGATCTGGACGGAGCTGAGGGCTAGTTTCATAGTAGTTAGTATAGTAGTTGCCCAGCGTTCGTTAGAAAGCTTGGTATATCAGATTCTCGCGTCGCTGCTGTAAATAACGATTTGACGTTGCGCGTTCGAGTACGTCGTGTAGCTATAGGGCCTTTTTATACGTTTATTTTCTATTAAAATAGGCGCCTGCGCCTACATTTTTAAACCAAATCGCCACCAAATAATCAACGTATTTTACAAATTCTACACTGCTAACCTCCCCACTAGTCACCCAATAGATCTCTACCTAACTTTAGAAGCTGTTTGCGAGAAAGGATCCTGAGATGCCACGTCAAAGTCGCCCATTGAGAAGCCTTGGCTGCCGCTAGCCTGAGAGCTCTGTACAGAGCTTTGAGGGCTCTGTTTGATTGTTCCTGGTAACTCTAGTTCTATGTTAAGATTACTTATCCAGTAACTAAGGCAAACCAGAGCTTCCTGTGTATCTTTAATAAGAGATGCCCGACGTGCTGTAACTGTATTTCCACCTAGGCTGAAGACTCTCTCAGGTTCGTCGCTCATGGCAGGCGTAGCGTACACGTCAATTGCCATGCGAGAGAGCCTAGGATACCTTGACTGGACGATAGGAAGCCTCCAGTACTCAGAGGGATGTGAGCTGCCAGTGTAATCCTCCTGTAAGTACGCAGTAATCTCGTCGTCGACAGTCCTCATAGGCGCTAGCGTCGTAGACCTCTTGCCCAGTCGATCTATCGCGGAATCAAAGGACCCGTACCTCGATTGCTGAGTAGAATTAGGGCGTTCAATAGGCTTCAAAGGCTCCCGTGTAATTGTAGGGAAACTGCTATAATTATCCTTAAAGAATCGTCTAACTTTTGCAAGCTGGTCCACGGCGTGATTTTTGCCCCAGAGCTCTGTACAACTAGCTACTTTCCATCGAGGATTGAGTATCATAGCAGCAGCGTATAATGGACTCTTAGTAGTCAAATTGTAGTACTTCTGAGCCTTGTTCCAGGCCTGCTTGACGCCGACGTAGATTCCTTTGTTGCCGTAGGTCCGTAGGGTGTGAGTTTTCAGCTTCTCTAGGGCGTCCATCATTGAATTGAGTATAAGAGATACCAACATGATTAGAGGCTCCTCTTTCTGCTCATCAGGACGTCCTTCAAGCTTTAAAGTAGCCTCTCAAAATAGTACAAGGACCTCTAGAATCTCTTCAACTTGCTGCCAGTCCTTTACCGTTAACTGGTGTTTAATAACAAAACGTGTTAATGAGTCCTCAGGACGACTTCCTATTGTACTTTTCTCGACAGGTCGAATCTTAAGCTCAGAGTTGCCATCAATCAATCAGGATCAATTTTGACGCTGTGATTGATTTGATTGATACTCAGAAACCTCAGAAACTTGATTGATTGATTGATAGTGATTTTGGGAGCGTTTTGATTGACGATTGATTGATTGATTGATTGAAAAATCGCTTGGAGATGATATTTGTGTGCAGAGAGCTAGAGAGGCTCATCCCACTGCGATACCTGATAGGTCTCTTGTATCTCGAGCTCTGAGAGCTCTACTGGGTCCTCTCCGTCGGCCGTCTCCTGGGGCGGAGAGTATCCAGCTCTCAGCCAGCTCCGTACGCAGGTGATTG